>JARHVA010004569.1:1275000-1317500 GCA_037957365.1 Torreya grandis
ATCCCATGCCATTATCATATCTAAACTTAATCCCATAGGATATAACCCATTCTATGTGTGGATTCCCATGACATAGATGTTGGGGGCACCTGTAGTATAATTATAAACTTAAATATTATATGCTTATACTAGAATCACTCATATATCCTACGAAATCTATCATGAAACCAATAATTAAATTAGATTTTTCATAACTAAGTGGTATACTTGAGCCACTAGGAATGCCTTAATAGGGCCTCCATATGATATAATATGTAGTCTATAGATAAAATAAATTCTAGAAATCTATGGTAATGTAACCAAAGTCTTGTGGGATATAAAACCATTTATCTACATACATTTTTGGGTGTGCTCATTGTGACAAAGGTTGACCTATTGGATGAGCTTAAAATATGTTTTCAAAAACAAAAACATATAAGAGAGTGGTTAATATAATCCCACTACTAATATACTCACATGTGAACCAATTTAAGTAATTATATAAGTGAAAAACTATATTCTAACCCTAGGAGTACATAGTACCATGTATCTCAATATAATTAATGATAACATACTTACATTATGATATCTATACTCCACCTCCATCCATGCAAATGAAATATGTTAGTAGGAAACATAAATGATTCCACACCCATTAAACATCAGAATCATTGGCGGCATACCACATCCCATGAACATTCCCATTCATCAACCTATGAGCTCACATTTTTAAGGTTTGACCCAATATAACTTATAAAACAACATGAGTAGTAATAAAAAATATCTACAATATATTCCACACATATTCTAGTTTAATTATCATAACCCTAGTAAGGAAAACAAATTATAGTGTTTTTGTTCCTCCTCTCAACTAATTCATTCATTAGGGGCATGCCATTAGGCATCACCCCTAGCTGACCAATATATCCATTTCCCACACTATTTATCATTTTTTGGCATCACTCAAAGCAAGGCCTATCACCCTGTCCATATCTTTCCTATGTTGAAACTCCAAAATGTGTATATCCCCTTTAAGCACATGAAAATAATGAATTATAAATTAAATCTATATCTACAAATATTTAAAAATACATTACAAAAATCAAATAATCATAATAGTAAGTATTCCTATCCACCAAACACCCATGATAGAAAAAAAATGTTTATGAGAGGCACTATCAGTAGAAATTTAAATAGTACCATCAAAAGTTGGACACTATTAGCATCTAAAGGACACTATAGATAATTAATCTAGAACATCTAAATATCAGTAAAATTTTCTAAAGATAATAGATTAATTGTATTCAAACAATTTAAAATGGAATCAAGTTTGACTTATTTGAGAAATAACAAGGTCAGTAGATACTATGCCTATCATAAAATCCTAACTCATCACATTTTGATGTTCATAAGTTAGATAATTAAATAAATATAAAATTAAATATAAATTAATTCTAAGAATAAAATAACCAATCCATTTATACCAAATGAAATTTTGTGTTATAACTTCATAAATTAATGTTTATTATTTATCTAAAACAACATGAACAATATTGGATCTTGAGACTAGTATATCCATCATAATTCCCTCCAATACACTCTAAATTTTATTATTTATGTAATAATTTTACTATCATTTATTACTAATCTATTACAAGACATGGTATATACTTATTTATAGGATATACACAGCTTTCTTTAAAAAAATCACACTATCATGATAGTACTATGAACGAGGAAAAATTTAAGAACATTGTATAAAACAAATCAACATTGCCTATGGAGATATTTTTTAATTCAAATAAATATTATATAGAGGATATAATTTCTTATTTCATTCACCTACCCATTTTGTGAAATCAATCTGACTTCAAATAATAAGAATACATAAAATCATGTAAAGATTACAAAGATATAATATAATTACAAAGATCACCAAGAATTTTAATAATATAAATTTATAATAAGAATTTAATTCCTAATTATATTAGGAACTATATACACTAGTGTACATTGAAAACATATTGAATTTTAAACTAATTATTTGTCTGGTATTACATGTTTTCATACATGCTTACAAACATAAATTTTTATATGATGACATATATTATCATTTTTATATATGTACTACACAATATTTTATTTTTATATATAGTACATGATTTTTATAGACTTTTTATTGTGATATGGGTGACTCATTGGATTGATCCCTCATATCAAAATGAGGGCATACATTATGTTTATTTCACATATTCAATTAGTATCAATTTGAACATTGGTGCTATGAGACATATTATATGCTTTAGATGGGTCAAATTGATTATATTAATCTATGTTTGTATAATTATACTTGATTTTGAGAAAAAAAATGAGGTATTATATAATAGTATGATATACATAATATGGGTTAGTTGTAACAGATTTATCAAATTTAATGGGTTGGATCGAGCATATTTATCAAATTGATTAGATTAAATAGATTGAAAAAAAATTATATGACATTATGACAAATATATGGTGTTATTTTATATTACTCTAAGTTATAGTTAGATCATATATAAACTTGAATGTTTTTCATCCAAATTCTTTTTTTATTTTATATATTGAGTACTGATGGGGAACAATGGTGCTAAATAAACTCCTTAGATATGAAATCCATCTAAAATGGTTGATCTAGAGTTTAAAATTACATAAATTTTTTTTTCAAGGTTCCACCTCTACATAAAAACATATTTGGGGCTCCACCTTTACATTCAAATATGTTTCATGATTCCACATTTATTTATGAACTTATTTTATGGTTAGATCCTTACAAAATGTTACCAATCACCTTGTTCAATTATCTAGCCAAAAAGAAAGTAAGGCTACGAGCACATTCTCCATGTAGGTTAGGTCATTGGAGACCCATGGAGTATCCACTCAAAATAACATTAGAACACTCCAATGGTATCGTAATACCACATACCAATATGTGTATTCATACTCTTGATTATTGTTAAATTTTCATTTTGAGTATACTATTTTCTTAAACAATAATGTATATGATTATGTACATGATTTTTTATAGGTACACATTAGACATTAAATAACACTAGGGAAATGAAAGGTCCAATTTTAAAAATTAACTAATAAATTTTTTAATTCTATTTTATCCATTTTAAGAAGTGTTTAGGATTGAATTTAAACACTATATTAAAGAGAGGGCATTTTTAGACAACCAAATTTGGTATGAGAATTATTTGTATAATTTTTTCATGTGAATTTACATATATGGACTTTGTTGGATATGGGACAAATTGTGGAACTTTTTTTTATATATCACACTCTCTTTTTTACATCATTTGATTACATGTTATTATATGTAATCTTTTTTAATTTTTTTTTGACAAAGGGATTTGTTGGCTATTGTAGTCACCCTTGGTCCATAGTGATGACACTGCCACCGATAACCTCCAATCAAGCTTTTGGCCACTTTCCACCCAAAATGCATAATTTGGCCTAAAAACACTAAAGTAAATTAAAAAATATGAAACTAACATATTCAAGTGCTGATTTTGGCTAGGGTATCCCTAAATGGGGCAATGCAATTTATTGGCCAACTAATTTTGATCACATCATTTTGAGTCAAAATACCAATTTTGTACCTGGGTGCTCTAGATTGATTTTTCCTATCAAGTATATTACATGAGACATGTGAATTTATTATTTTCTATTGGTAACATCCTAAATGGGATAATAGATCCAACACATCTAACATTGCCTTCCAATTCCAATCCAGTCAAATTTTAGACCAATAACAAGGCATTTTAATCAATTTTAGTAATTTTTTCACAAAGTGTTTAAGCATGTTGAAGATCTAATTAAAAAAAATTAGAGCCTAATCATTAATTCCATGGAAACTTGTTGAATATTTGTTTTGGAAATGAATATTTAATATCTACATCTTCAAGTGATCTCATTTATTGGAAAGACATCCCTAAGCCATAAATGCTAGAAATATTAGGATTCATGCCCTTCATGCCTCATCAATGCCTTTTATGATTCCTTCCATGCCTCTTAATTTCCCCTTCTTCCAATTCCATGATAAGGATAATTAAAAACTTAATTACAAAAATTGAAATAATCCTCAACCACACATCTCAATCTTGAGATGGATAGTTAAGGTTGATTATGATCAAATCCAAAAATCTATATATAGGAGGTCTCACAACATCATTTCTAAGATTAATTATTTCAAAGTTATAATGCAATATTGGCTCCAAAAAGCTTCAAGCAACTAGTGTTATATTGCCAAATTAATTCCAAGCTAAGCTAAGCCATAAGCCAAAGGTGCCAAGGAGATATGGAGGTTTTAAAACTTCCATTGCCAAGGAATTCATAAGCACAAGCTAAACAAGCCACCACAACAAGCATTTTGAAGAATCCAAGGAAGGTAAAAGAGTTTTATTTTGAATTTTAGTTGTGTGTTTCATTCATGATTGTTAACTAAGCTCTCCCTAGTGTCTAGTCTTAGAGATGTTATGTTATTAGTATGTTTATGCCATCTTATTTTTATTTTGTAACTAACACCATACTAACCATCCTCTCTTGAGACAAATTCCTAGATCACATAAGGGCATGTCAACCTATTATAATGCCAAATTGATTCCAAGCCAAGCCAAGCCACAAGCCAAAGGTGCCAAGGAGAGATGGAGGTTGCCAAGATTCTATTACCAATGACTTCATGATCACAAGCCAAGAAAGCCACCACAACAAGCATGTTGGAGCATCCAAGGAAGGTAAAAGAGTTTTATTTTGCATTTTAGTTGTGTGTTTCATTCATGATTGTTAACTAAGCTCTCCCTAGTGTCTAGGACTAGAGATGTTATGCTATTAGTGTGTTTATTTCATCTTGTTTTCATTTTGGAACTAACACCATACTAACCATCCTCTCTTGAGTCAAATTCCTAGATCATATATGGCACACTTGGTGGGACTAGATGCATCCCACACATGAAGAATATCATTTTACATCTTTAAAATATTCATTTGGACCTTGAAAACTATTGCAAATTGATTTTATAACTTTATTTTGACATTTTTTTGTTGCCATAAGTTTACACAATAACCAACATCAGTAGGAGATATCGGCATTGATTACTTAGCTCAACCAACGTCGGATCAGTTAGATCTTAGTTGGACATTGCTGACATTGGTGGTATATAACTAATGTTGGTCACTATACTTGAGAATTATTTTAAAATGCTTGGTTTGGGGTCATACAGACTCCATTTTGGATGATTTTTTTTAAAACCACATGTTTTATCCTAAATTTATATAATTTGGCATTAGTTTAGATTCAAGTTTTATAGTTTTTTTTACAAAATTTAGAAAATATATTTAAGTGTTTTTAATCTAACATATTTGCTTTTAGGGTGATGCCTTAAGGGTAGACAGGTAACTAGTAGATTTAAAGTTTGATAAATCAGGTCTTAGAATATATTTTTCATGCTTTAAAATCAATTAGGAACATTATTTTGGTAATTAAAGTAACATTTAAGGTGATTAAATAAGTGTTTTTATCAGTAATTTTCAAAGTTACAACTAAGACCAAGGGGTCAAATGAACACCACCAAATCTTTCATTTGGGCTTAAAATTGAACACACTTGTCATTTTTGTATTCAATATTTGTTTGATCTAATTTTGTTTGGAAAAAAGAGGTGTGTTGCATATATGTTCATCCATTTCCCCCTCTAAGCAACCCTTGAAATCAAAAGTGCCACTCCTATTGTAAGTAGCCTAGTCCAAGGCTTAGAAAGAAAATAGTCTAAATCACTCCCCAAAAAATCTTCAAAGTTTGGATGACCTTGAAAACAACCCTAAAGTCTTTCCACTTTCATGCATTCTTTAATTTTATGCATCTTGGCTTGTGAGGGGGACTTCATCACCTCCCATAAGTTTTTTAGGGAAGCTTTGACAGAGGGTTTCATCTCCTAGTGTTGACTTCATTTGACTCTTTTAGAGTTACACACATGATGTAGTGGCACTTTGTACATCACACTACACTAAAAAAACAATATGATGTAGTGGTTGCAAAAAGGACTAGACCTTTTTGCAACAAGCTAAGTGATACAGACCCAAAATCCATGCTTTTATTTTGCATTATTTAGCATGAAAGTCATTGTGTAATTGATTCCCTTAGATCATTTAGAAACTTGTTATAATTTAGACAAATCCCCACTTGCCATGGAAGTATTGTTATTGCAAGGTGCACCTCAAGGTCTATGTCATAATAATATCATTTGAGAGAAGGGGGGTGTAAAAACCCTACTATATAATGCACATTTACTTTTGGATGAACACTTAAAATCCTCTCAAATGATGTATATTTATGGATTCTAATAGTACCAAGCAACCTTATCAGTTTACGATCTAAGGGTGATTAATTACTTGGTCTTATCTTAGATTAAAGTCTTGTTTAGAGTCAAAAACTTGGTGTAAACATGCAATATAAACTAAATATATAGTCTAATTTTTCCTTTGAATAAAGAGGCATTATGTTTCCCACATGAGATCATCCATTTACCTTTTTCAAAATTTCATCAAAAGATTGTGAGTCATATCATCCACTTTGGCATAGTTATGACACCCAATTGAGTCTAGACCTTTACCAAATTGTTTAAGTCCTTCACTTATAATTTAAATTAAAAATTACACCTTTACAAGTTCATAGGATTGATGTATTAAGTGGGTTCACCATTTATACTAAACTTGAGGGAACTTAGGTTTAAATTCCAATTTAGGTTGAAGGTAATTTAAGACTCATAATCATTATCATCGCTTGATAGACTTTAAACTATTTTGTGCTCAACACTTTCACTTTAAGTCTATACACTACAATATTTTAAGTCAAATAAGGTTGTGTGATGCTATCAAAACTATGGAAAAATGTCTTTGCCTTAGAGAGTCTTTGAAGAAAACTTTTTTATCATAACTTTTGGGTAGTATAGCATTATTATGCTGCCCAAATCATTTCAAATGTTATTTCATGGACCCTCTTATATATAATTCCAAATTTGCTCCTACATATTCATATCGATCCAAGTGTACTTTTGATCCTTTGTCTAAAGCATAGTTATAAGTTTTACCTTTGTCTATCCTATTTGTTGAAAAAATTGAGTTTTATACCACTATCTATGAGAAAATAAATTATTATTAAAATGTCTTTTGTTTCATACTTAATACCTAGTTGACCAAGTTCATGTCCAAGAATCAAATGCCTAGTATTTTTTAGAAGTGTTTAAAATATGTTAGATTAGAACTTTCATCTATTTTCAAAGTCTAGCTTTTGATGCCATTTGGGGAAGATTCTTAGTACATGCCTTTTTTGAGCCTAGCTTTTGATGCCACATTTGGCCAAAAGACCTAGCAACTTTTAAATTCCTAGATTAGACTGATTTGAAACACTTCAATCTTAGAGTTTGGCATTTCAAATTTTTAGTCCATTTACTTGCTTATCTTTGTGTGAACAATGAAATGTTAGATATTTTATGCTAGCATGTTTCCTTAGAAATATTTGAATAAACCTTTTGATCCTTTTGACAAATCTAGACCAAGTTAAAGGCATCATTTGTTTTAGATTTTATCCTTCTTAGAGTTTATATAACTCTTTGACCTTTTATCACAAAGCATTGACTATGGATCCTAACATGTATTCCTACACTCGTAGTGGACTCATGTACAATACAGGGATTAGTAATGTAAATGTAAAAGAAAAAATGGTGCAAGACCCATAAGTAGATAACATTTCTTATGAGATGGATTATTATCCCTCTGATAATACTTAATCAAGGGCACAAAGCCAATATCCATTAGTTAACTATTTGGTTAACACACCACCTTACATAAAACAAGACCAAGAACAAACTATGTAATACTTAGCTATAATACCAATAGTGGATAGGCCAATTCTTTAACAACCATATTCTACTAATTTGGCTTCCACATATGATCCATTTTTGTTTGAGTGACATTTTTTAGAGAACAAAGACAAGATTTTGGTTAGGGCCATAGAGGTAGGGGCTAAGTTTCTATCAGACTTCCCCCATGAAAATTTACCAAGTCTAGTAAGAGTACCCCATAATATCATTTACGATCAATAGGCTTCTTCTATAAATCCTATGGCTCTAGTCTAAATAATTTACCAAGACCCCAGTATATCTAATCAAGGCAAAAACATCATGGAATATCACTTTAACCAAATGAATACAACATACCAAACCTACCTAAATTTTTCACATGATTTCAATCAGATGAACATGGTGAGTAAGCCCCTCATTGACATAGTATCTTCAATAGGAGTGTTGATGGAATTAACTACAAAAGAGAATTTGAGTTCTAACCCATTTGTACAAAATGCTTTGATAGATAACTTGATACATATGCTAGTTATTAAAGAAGTGTCTTTGGCTTCTATACTAAATAGTGAGCCAAACAAAGTAGATAATGTGCAAATAACATCCAATCTTGATCAAAGTGGTACTAATGCATAAACAACTAGCCACCAACATGTGCCTATAATTAATCCCATGAGTGGATCATCACACCAAGGAATAAGATTTTCTACACCCCAGCCTCAACTAGCTACTTCCTCAAGTGTACAACCTAAAAGATTAGATAATAAAAAAATGACTAATGTTATGCCTCAATGATAGAATGTGATGAATCATACTCCCCCTCAACAAGTGGTAAGTTGTATTCCACAATAGTACACATAGTCTAGTGTATCAATGTAATAGAGGATGAGTACATTACCACCTCAACTAGGGAAAACTAATATTCCACCTTACCAAATAATGATAAACATACCTCTTTAGCTGTAGAATAATATGCCAGTCCAAAACCAAGTAATGACTAGTCAGTAATATTCAAAAATTGGTCATTGATAGATACTAAATCTATAACCTAATTTCACTTCCTCACAGGGATTCATGTAATAAGGAGGTCCTCATGTTTCTCAATTACCTACTAAATAATTTTTGGTTAAAAATGTGCCACAAATTTAGAGACAGGGTCTTAGTCTACAAGTTTCCACTCAATAGCAACGTTTGATTAGTCGATAGCATGTCCTTTTTCAACCATAAAAAGCATAGTATAATTATATCCATTTATCCTAACCATAAAATCCCCCACATCAAACCTTTATCACCAACCTAAATCAAAATATCATGTAGCTAAATGTGTAATTTAAAGTACATCCCAATCCCTGTATGTGTATTCTTTGTCCATTCCCCAACCAAGCCAATATACCTTAATAGGTGTCTCTATCATACCCTAGTCAAAGTGTTCCAATTGTGACCTCCCAACCATCTATCCAAACTAACATTCTCCCTCAAACCAATATTCCATTCAATTTCCTATCCCGAGAATTGCAACAAATGAGGGATGTAATTGTTACCATTTAGGTGAGGAAGAAGACTAAGAAGTTCAAATTAGATGATGTGTGTTTCTATCCATTTAACATGGAGTATTTATATATACCATTTCCTCTAAGATATGAACTACCCAAATTTGATAAGTATAAAGGGAAAGGTGACCCTAAAGCTTATTTGACTAAATTCTTTGTTGCATGTTAACCAATGGCATATAGTGACAGATACATTTTGTTATTATTTATAAGGATCATGGCTGGACAAGCCTTGAAGTGGTTTTTAAAGTTGCCCAAGAACTTAGTAACATACTTTGATGATCTTTTTGATAAATTTGTGTAGCACTTTTCCTATAATATCGAGCATGATATTTCATTAGTGGATCTGACACAAGAAAAATAAAAAGATGGGGAAAATTTTTCAAATTATTTCCAGTGATGGAGAGCCCTTGTGATCCATTTCACCCATAGTTTACTAGATAAATAATTAGCCACTGTGTTTACTAAAAAATTGCATAGTGAGATAGCCTATCATTTGGAACTGCAATGTGCACATACATTTAAAGAGATCACTGATAAAGGTTTATTGATTGAGTTAGCACTCATTAATAAATGGGTCATCAAGCTAAATTCAACTAAACAAAATAAAGGTACCAATCAAAAAAATTAGCAACATCCCATTCAAGTGCAAACATCGCAACTAACACAGGCCAATAATCATGAAAGACCAAAGTAATTCAACCAAAATAGGAATTTTGTGGGAAATGGAGTAACTGGATCTCATCATGTCTAAACTATGTAGACATCATCCACACCAAGTTCTTAGCTTACTCCTACCTAGAAACCTCTATAACTAATGTCTCAAGTGAAACAACCAAGACCTACCCAATAATACAATAGCCTTTACCATTACGAACCCCTCATCCTAAGAGAACTATGCTTGCACGTCATGTCTTTAGTGACCTAAGAGAACTTAAATCTAAATTTCACAAGCTTACCACTACTAATCTAATTATTTGTCATATACCAAGGCATTATTCACAAGGATTTCCTTACCATGATTGGTATCACGAAAATGAATTTTGTGACTATCATCAGGTCAATGGGCATAATCTATAAAGATGTGTCTAAATCAAACATTTAATTGAAAATATGTTGGATAATGGGGAGATAAAATTGGAAAATGGTGCTTCCACTTCCAATCAAACTCTTAGGATCTATCAAAACTCCTTTCCCTAACATAACAATCAATAGTAGTAGAACAATCAGTAACAACAACAACATCTAGTGTAATAGCAAAATCAACAATATCAAAATCAAAGGCCAAACTAAAAGAATCAACAAAATTAGTAGCAAAATCCATAATGACAAAACAATGGACAAAACCAGGTTAGAATGGTAATAACCAATAAACCTACCATGTACTTAAACATGAATACAATAGGGTTGTAGGTCATATTATAGGGGGTAGTAAACATACCATCTCCATTAATCCTAGGCCAAGTACTAATTAGCCTAGATCATTACTAAATAATAATATTTAGTTGAATCACATGGATAATCTTTCTCTAAACTGAGAGTGCATATAGGCAAACCAGCTAACTAGGACTTCCCCTTTTGGATCTTACAGTGACAACTCATTCTTGCCACATGACCACATGTAAGTGCACTAGCAACTGAGACTTGTCCTATTTGGGCCCACACCATTCTGAGCATTATTTAGTAATAATGGTTTAGTATTTAATCCTAATTATGCAATCACAACTTGAAGGTCAAAGACTACTAGCCTAGGCCCACAAACATACACTACTTTACCTATAGTCTGACTAACTGTTTAGCCTTGAAATAAACCATTCACTACTAACCAAAATAAGAAGTTTGATATTGTAGACCAATTTCAAAAGACACCAGCACAAATTTCTATTTTGGATTTGTTATAAATGTCAATAATCCACAAAAACATCTTGAATGAGTTTTTGACCCAATCCACTATTTCTAGTGACATATCCCTTGATAACTTTCAAGCTTTGGTTGGATACCTAACTCCAACCCAACAAGTCACATTCAACCAAAGCAATATGTCTTCCATTGGGCCACTCCAAATAACCCATTATACATATAAGTTTGTATTAGATGGAATAAAGTGAAACATGTCCTTATCAACAATAGATGTGGCCTCAACATAGTGTCTCTCAATCTCATCAAGCTTCTTAGGTACACAATGACAAATCTCCAGTCAGATATAATAACTATTAAAGTCTATGATAATTAGGAAAGAGAGTCATAGGGCACCATTAGTTTGCCATTTATTATTGGGCATTTAACACATGATACACTTTTCCATGTGTTAGCTCTTGAGTTATCATACAACATACTTCTAGGCAGACCTTGGTTACTTGAGATTCATGTAGTCCCATCAACACTGCACCAATGTATCATGTTTTCCCACTCAAGCATGGAGGTGAATATTGTAGGAGATTTACACCTATATGAACACTATAATCATCTTGTGAGTTTCAAAGTTGTAATTATTATTATGGCATGAGTCCAAGTTCCAAGTAGGATAAAGGAAAGGCTATACTTATTGATCCTTCATTAGATAATTACATAGATCCTAATATCTTAGATTCCTTTTCCCACATACCACCTCCTGAAGCTTCCAATCATTTCACCATTTTAGATAATGGATCAGAAGAATATAGGACCCATGATACATTTCATATCACCAATATTCCTTAGAATCTAAAAACCTTTGGGTGAACTAAACTCATTCCACATATGCATTAGCAAGAAAAGAATAAAGAAAAGGGACCTATCACATTTATACCAGCATCTAACCTAGGACCTAACCCTCTTAAAGGGAATAAATCATGGTTATATAATGATGACTAGGCTGATTTTTATAAAAGTGCAAAGTATCCTAATCCCAATAAGATCATGGAGCGTCACAATTATGAAATAAGAGGCCTTAGACTAAATCAACAAGGAACCATCAAGCCAATTTCCATGACTAAGTATGAAAGACCTTATAGACTTAGATTTAAACCACCTGGGGGTGACCCCACATATTTTATTCAAACTCTATCACTAGTGACTAGTTATGATGATACCGACAGTGAAGTAGAGTCTGATCATAGCCTCATCTTTGATAACCTAGCTGAAACCAACTTGTCTAATAATAATGTCATTTTTACCCTTACCCAAGCCATTCATCATAATACATTTCCATTATATTATCCCCAATTGATATATTGGGACCAACAAGAATCTATTATGTTGATTGATTAGTTCTAGAATGATGTGGAATTATATGATTTCTTAGGTCTTAGAGATAATGTTCCATTGGGAGATCATAAATCAGGATTCTCAGTCACATTAGATCCTATAGCCTATTTTTGAGAGTGAGTGAACACCTTTAGCCAAAAATAAATAAATAAAACATTAAGGTCCCAGAGTAAAAACCTTTTTAAGGCACTTTTTGACTAGGGAAAAAGTAAATATAATGGCTATTCTAGTGGTGAAAACCTGTTTTAGGCAACATTAGATGGGGGTGTTCATTTTTCTTTGAATTTAGACCAAGAGACCACTAACGATGAACTTGTCTATGGATCTAAGTTTAGTTTTAATCAATAATAAGTATTTCATCAAATACTCCAATAATTTCCAACCATTTTTGTTACATGGCTAAATCTCCCATTAGAAGACTCAGATTCATCATGCCTTGGAGAAGTTGAAGAGTAAGTCCTAATAGAGGACCTTGACATAGTCCAATAGTTTAAGTCACTGCCTATTATCCTAGAAGATGGTTTGACCCTCCTAGTTGAAGATATAACAAAGGTAAAAATCAAGACTCTATTGGACCTAAAATGGATAAAATTAGGTGCATGTCTCATTGAGGAGGAATGTGACATCTCTATAGCTCTATTGAAAGAGTTTGTGGATATATTTGATTAGGCCTATTCTAACATGCCAGGATTAGACCCCACCTTGGTTCTACACCACCTTGTGGTTAATCCTAATGCCAAACTATTAAAACAAAAGATTTGTAAGATGAATCATTGCATTATTGTATTAGTAAATAAAGAGTTGAAAAAACTCTTAAAAGTAGGATGTATCTGATCCATTGACTACTCTAAATGGATCTCTAATGTTGTACCTATTATCAAAAAGCCTGATGGAATCAAAATTTGTATTGATATTCAAGACATCAACAAAGGTTATCCTAAAGATTATTTTCCCTTGCCTAATATTGACATGATTTTCAAATCCATGGTAGGTTATTAAATGCTTTCACTCATGGATGGCTTTTCAAGATACAATTAAATTAGAATAGTACTAGAAAATCAACATAAAATAACATTCATAACTCCATGGGGAACATTTTGTTATCAAGTAATGCCATTTGGCCTCAAGAATGTAGGAGCTACATATCAAAGAGCCATGACTATCATATTCCATGATATGATGCATGATATTATTAAAGACTATGTCAATGACATATTAGGAAAACCCAAGACTAGAGCTGACCATCTAGGAGTGCTACATAAGATATTTGAAAGACTACGAGAGTAAAAATTCAAACTAAATCCAAATAAATGCATGTTTAGTGTAAATTCAAGAAAATTACTAAGCTTCATCATGTCTCATAGAGGTATTGAAGTTGATCTAGCTAAAGTCCATGCTATAGCTGAGATGCCACCACCAACCAATTTGAAGGAACTCTATAGTTTATAGGGTAAGATCCAGTCCATCTAACACTTCATCTCTTAGTTAGCAAAAAAGTGCCATCCATTTACACACCTTTTAAAGAAAGGAGTTTCATTTCACTAGGATGATCACTACCAAACATCTTTTCAATAACTCAAAGATTATCTTGTCAATCCACCTATTTATTACCTCCTATACCAAGAAAGTTATTCTTGTTATACCTATCAGCTACTAATTATGCTTTAGGGGCACTCTTGGCTCAACATTACGAAAATTAAAAGGAGCATGTTGTCTACTACCTAAGACATACCTTGGATACATATGAACATATTTATGTTCCTATTGAAAAATATTGTCTAGCAATGGTTTTTGTAGCTAAAAAACTATGTCATTACATGTTTAATAATAAAACCATGGTCATTTCAAAAGTAGATTTGCTCAAGTATCTACTATATGAAATATCTTTGCAAGGTAGAATGGCTAAATTGATCATTCTTCTTAGTGATTTTGACATAGAGTATGTCAATCAAAAAATAATCAAAAGACAAGTTCTTGTAAATCAACTTGTTGAATTACCCCTCTTGGACACACGATGACTCAAGTTTCCATTTCTTGATGAATCCATCATTACCATTATTGATACACCCCTTGAGGAGTAACCCTATAAGCTATATTTTTATGGTTCATTCACTACACATGAATTAGGGGTATGCCTATTGTGTATTACACCATAGGGGATATAATCCCTAAATCATTTGAAATCAACTTTCCTTATACAAACAACATGGTTGAGTATGAAGCACTTGTTGTGGGACTTCGATAAGTAGTGCATTGGAATATATCTCATCTTCAAGTTTAAGGGGATTCTTAGTTAATCATTAATCAAGTCATACATCATTTTCAAACCAAAGATGAAAAGATGGTTCCTTATAAAGCCATGGTTGACACTCTTAAAAAGGAAATTTCCAACATTCAGTTTGAGCATATATCGAGGGATAGTAAAAAAACTACATATGCCATGGCTACTATTGGCTCTCTAATTCGACAAATAGATAAAGCTAAAGAGTATTAGTTCTTCATCAGGAATTTATTAACACTAGGTCATGAACCTTTAATCATTATCATGATTTGTGATATTTTTGGTCCTAATTCTATTTGGTACTTAGACCTTTACAACTACCTTCATGACCAAGTTCTTCCACCTAACCTACCTCAAAAATAAACCAAATCCTTCATTCATCAATTCACTCATTATACTTTACTTGGATCCACTCTTTACCATCATAGTTTTGATGGAACTCTACTTTGTTGTTTAACTTTGGCAAAGTCTAAATTAGTGTTAAGAGAAGTTCATGGAGTATGTGGAGCCCATTCTAGTGGGGTAGTCCTATCCAAAAATATCTTGTGTACTAGTTATTATTGGCCCATAATGGACATAGATGCCACTACATATGTAAATAAATGTGATAAATGTCAATGGTATGCTAATTTGATTCATGCCCCAGTAAAAACTTTGAAACTAATGTTGACACCATGGCCATTTTCTACATGGGGACTTGAACTCATTAGGAAGATTAAACCCACTTCATATTATGGCCATAAACATATCCTTACCACCATTAAATATTTCAATAAGTGGGTTGAAGATATTCCCCTCACTTACATGATTGGAAAGAAAATTTACAAATTCATCTTAAACCATCTCATCTACCACTATGACATTCCCTTTGACATTATATCTGATAATGGAAGATCATTCATGAATAAATATTTAGACCAATTATGTACTGATTACAACATCACCCAACATTTTTCTATAGCATATTACCCTCGAGGTAATGGTGAAGAAAAGGCATCCAACAAAACCATTGTTAACATTATCAAAAAGATTGTCAATGATGTTGATTGTGATTGGCACCTCCAAATATTCCTTACCCTTTGGGCATACCATACCAATCATCGTACCCCCATAGGAGCCACTCCATACTCACTTTATTATGGTACTAACGCCATATTTCCCATTGAAGTTGAGTTGCCTTCACTGTGCATCTCTTTCAAGTATGTCTTGGATGATCGTGACTATCGAGTAGCTCACTTGCAAGACCTGGATCTACTTGATAAAAAATGCATAGCCATGCTCAACAATCTTCAAGCATATCAAATTGACTCAAAGGCCACTATAATCAGCATGTGAAGTATTGAACATTTGAACTTGGTGATCTTGTTCTTAAAGAAAATCAAAAGAATACCATGGCTAAGAAGAAATATAAAGGTAAATTCAAACCAAACTAGATAGGGCCTTTCATCATCACTAAAGATTATGGATTAGGAGCATACAGGCTTGCCACACCAGATGGTGATGAACTTCTGGAGCCAATGAATATTATTCATCTCAAGTGGTACTATGATTGAATTCTAACATGTATTGTTTGTAAAGACCATTTTAGTTATACTATTTTATCACTATTATTCTTTATACACATACCACCCTTATTCATCCTCTTTCTTGTATTTACTTTCCATTTATGACCTATCAACCCAACGTGTTCTAAAGCCTAACCCATTTGACCTTGGTTTTTTGTCATTTGTTACATAGTTTCAACATTAAGGTATCTAATTAGTTTATCAATTGGTTCAAGTATTTTATACAAGGAGGATATCTTTGGATAGTGTGATAGAAGTTTTGGTAGTTGAATCCTTCATTCGTTAGTCCTTTCTTAACACCAGTCTTAATACTAATTATAACCACCTTTAGGAAAATTATTACCATTGTTCTATGCCATTATGTACTAGTTATAACCACCTATGGGAAAACTAGGGGAAACACTAAGCCTTGACATACCAACTTACCACTTTTTATGCCATACTGTGTCCTTTTACCAATTGTGCCTGTTTTGTTTGAATTGGCTACCACACTATTCAAATTCCTTAGCTAAAAGGGTGGAAATATAGTGACTTGAGGTCCTACTCTAGGATTATTTAGTTATTTCTCAATACTTGTTGAGGTAAGCTCAGTCAACCCTTTTACCCATGCTCTCACCATTTTGTGAGTAGTATAAGCCACGCTCTCATTTTTTTGTGAGTAACCTCAGTTTGATTGCGCTTGCCATTTTTTGAACTTGAACTATTTAATGTCTCATCATTCTCAATTGAGTTGTGACACTCTAAAAAACTTTCAAAAAAAATTGTAAAAATAATTAGAAAATAACAAAAACATTGACCACTTATTTTCCTTAAGGATTCTAGGAACCCTTACTAAGGTACAAGTAAATTACTTGTCACTTAGTTCCCCATCCTTGTCATTTTTTCTCTCATGCACTTGCCTTTTTTCAAGACCATTCTTATTCTTCTATCACATCCATTCTGGTTGTTTTCATTAGTTATTACATTTTTCCCATTCCTTGGGAGAACTACATTTGGCTTGAAATTTTTTATTAGAAATTACATCCATGGAACTATGTAGGCAACATCCACTTGCCTAGTACATATGGAGACATCTCGGCCACCCCATTTATTTTCTTCTATTCACCCATTTTGTTTATTTTTTAAGTTATCACCTATTTTCTACGGGTAATGTTCATAGGTTTTTTATTCCATTATTTGTTTATTTGTTTGTTTCTACTTATTTTGTTTGTTTGTTTGTCTATGTGTTTGCTTTCAACAATGTTGCCTTGATTTAGTTTATGTGTGTTCATTGGGTGATTATTTTCCCACACTTATACTTGAATTCATCCCTATTCATATGTTTACATTGTCATCATGTTTTCTATCATTGGTACATTGTTTTCTATTTGAGTATTGGATTATGGGAGACAGTCTTTATGCATATTTTGGCCAAATCCTCATGATGTTATACCATGATACCTACCAACATATGCTATAACAAACCTTAGCTTCAACAATTATATTTATCAATGGTGGAATCTCTTCAACACTAACATCCTGATTCTATCCCAATCATATCCCAAATAGAGTAATTAACCACAAAAAAAGTATAACCTTTATTAGTTCAAACGAGCATCTCCCTACTAGTAAGTTGTTCCAATTAATCATTACCCTCTATGTTATGTTATCATCATATTTGGCCAAGTGTATCATGTTTGCCATAATCAGGGTCCAATGATTATAATCATCTATGGGCAAATCATTGCACAACATTCCACCTACATTTCTCAATGATTATAACCACCAATAGGCACATAATTGTGTTATCACCACTTTACTTTTTCTACCAATATAGGGGCACGTTATTATCTTGTTTGTCTATCCTAAATGGGCCAACTCCATCTTCTCAATGATTATAACCACCTTTAAGAAAATCATTGTGTTATCATACCACATTATCACTATTAGGGTACAATGATTATAACTACCTTTGGGCAAACCATTGTATACCATCCCACTTGCATTCTTAGTGATTTTGACTACTTTTTAAATATAATTATGTTTATACCCTATTATTTTTCCTTTCTTTGGTCACCTCATTTTGATCTTTTCAAGGGACCATTTTCCCACATACTTGTGCTACCCACTCCCTCAAGGGGGCATCATATAGTTCATTTATCATCATTATAGTTGTAGGAATACATGACCTTTTCATTCTTTGAGAAGATATTACTATGCTTATAGCTTTAAATGCCTTCCCAAATAAGGGCAAACTATAGACACCTAAATTTGGCCATCGATAACCTCCAATCATGATTTTGGCCACTTTTTACCCAAAATGCACAATCTAGCCTAAAAACACTAAAGCACATTAAAAGATATGAAACCAACATATTTAAGTGACAATTTTGGCTAAGGCATCCCTAAATGGGGCAATGCAATTTATGGGCTAGCTAACATTGATCAGATCATTTTGAGTCAAAATACTAATTTTCCACCTAGGGGCTCTAGATTGCTCTTTCATATCAAATCTCTTACAAGAGACATGAACCTTTGTTATTTTTTATTGGTAACATCATAAATGGGATAATGGGTCCAATGCATCTATCATTTTCCTTTCAATTTTAATCAAATAAAATTTTAGACCAATAACAAGGCATTTTGATCAATTTAAGTAATTTTTACACAAAGTGCTTAAGCATGCTTAAGAGCTAATTAAACCAAATTAGAGCCTAATCAAGAATTCCATGGAAACTTGTTGACTTATTTTTTTGAAATTAATATTGAATATCTGCATCATCAAGTGACCTAATTTTTTGGGAAGATGTCCCTAAGACATAAATGCCACAAATATCAAGATTCATGCCCTCCATGCCGTGCCAATGTCTTCCATGATGCCCTCAATGCCTCTTAATTTCCACTTCCTCTAATTCCATGATGAGGATAATTACAAACTTAATTCCAAAAATTGATTTAATCCTCAACCACACATCTCAATCTTGAAATGGATGGTTGAGGTTGATTCTCATAAAATACAAAAATATATAAATAGGAGGCCTCACAACATCATTTCTAAGCTTAATTAGTGCAAAGTTATAATGCAGGATTGGTTCCAAAAAGCTTCAAGTAACTAGTTTTATAATGCCAAATTGATTCCAAGCCAAGCCAAGCCACAAGCCAAAGGTGCCAAGGAGAGATGAAGGTTGTCAAGCTTCCACTTCTGAGGGCTTCATGAGCACAATTTGAGTAAGCCACCACAACAAGCATTTTGAACCATCTAAGGAAGGTAAAAGAGTTTTCTTTTGCATTTTTGTTGTGTGTTTCATTCATGATTGTTAAGTAAGCTCTCCCTAGTGTCTAGGCATAATGATTTTATGATATTAGTGTGTTTATTTAATCTTTTTTTCATTTTCAAACTAACACCATACTAACCATCCTCTCTAGAGTCAAATTCCTAAATCACACAGAAGATTTTCACATTTGGAAGGGGGTATTTTCTATAGAGATTAGTTGAGTACTTATCATTTTCAAGCATTTTCATGATGGCTACATACATTCATAATTGGGTATGCATAATTCCTTGTATTTATAACTCATTGGAGTCTTTCAAGAATTATCATGAGTCCTTATTTGTGCTAGGTCTTTACAAGATGTCTCCATGCAATAAAGTATCTCTTAAAGTCTTAGTTAAGGATTTATTAACCATGTTAATTCTCAATTAATTCTTATAAACATTCTAATTGAATATAATATAGTATCTTGATAAAATTAAAATGTATCAACTCATGAAAAATACAAAAATGTGATAGAAGGTGATGATTCAAGCTAGTAATAAAGGTCTTAAGCTTAGAGATGACCTAAAAACTAGGTCTAAATGTACAATATGTCTTGGAAAGTATCTTGAAGTGGAAAAGAATATTGTTGTAAGTTTGAAAAATAATAAGAGGATAAAGGGATATTTTGAAGCTTAATAATGTAGTTTTAAAATATCTCATGGAGTCTCATGAATAACTAAGACACTACATCAGTTTTCCACCTCTCTTAAAGGCCAGCACATGAGTTATAAGGTGATTTTCCAACTGATTATGCTCATAAATCTTGTCAAGAATGACCATGGATAATTTTTAGGATCATTGGGGCCATAAATCCTCCATAAATAATATTAAAATTAACCCTAAAAACCTATAACTCCTCCATGATGTGATATTCAAGGCAAGTCAACATTTAAGGATAGAGAGTGTATAAAGTCTTTTGCTAAGTCAGCCATTAAATAGTTTTGGCATATAATTATGAAGAGAGAGGTGAGTCAGAGTTATCAATGAATGATTTTTAAAAGTAAATAAACCCTCTAGTAGCACATTTGTCATCCACTAGGCCATAAAAAGGACAATAATAGGAAATACGCAAGCCCGTCCTTTATTCTTACACCACTCTCCACAAGAAGGTCATCAATATGAAAAGCTAAAGCATTGAAGTAAGCCTAATGGTTCTATTTTTTATTTTTTCATCTTTTGAATGGGTTTATTCTATTAATCATGGTCATTTATGTTAGGTTTCCATTGATGTCAAAGAGAGTATAACTCATAGTGTATTAATGACAAAGCGATAAAATTGATGGTTTGGAGAATGTTTGACTTAATGAGGCAATTGATGTATGATATTGATGATATGGACATGTTATAGAGGCCTATGGGATTTTATGAGTGATTATTTTGCTTATGTAAGTAAATTAAATTCATCAAAATAATCATTTGAGTGTCTAAGTTCAAGTATTCATGTTGATAGATGAAGCTCAGTGAGTATATTGATGACATCACATTTCACATGTGTGAAAGTTTTAAGATTTTGATCCATGGATGGATTCCCATATGTGAGGAGAAAATATAGTTAAAATATTAGGTAATGAGGTTTGGTGTATAAAAAATCATTAAGTTGTAAAGTTAGCCTCTTAAATAGAGTTCACTAAGTTCCTGTACTTAGCTAAATTTGCATTATCGAAGATCTATACTGACCATTTAATTAGATCATAGATATAATGGTGACAATTTAATATAACAATATAAGGATCAAATATAATGGTTAAAATTAAAATATTCAATATTTAATGTGCTAGTGACATGTGTCATAATCATGGAGTTTGAACAATAGATCTAACAGTGAGCATGAAACCTGTTAGATAGAGATCAACAGTGAACATGTGATCATGAAGATTATGATCCAATGGATCATATTGGTTGAAATAGTAAATAATTAATGTGGGTATTCCAAGTGGTGAAATATAATTTTATTAAAATAGTCAATGTATTTAGAAGGCATGTATATCTACCAAGTGGTAGAAGTTTATTGGTGACTAGGTGTAGAATGTGCAAAAGGCATGTAGAGCTGCCAAGTGGCATAATCATAGAAGCTCATATCAAAGATCAATTGTGATCATATGAAGGTAAATAATAGTATAATTATGAGTATATATATGGCACATATTTTTAAAAAGTTACCAGGGAGCATGAGATGAGGTCAAAGTGTCAAATGGTTAACATTTACACAATGACTATTGGCATTTGAATTTAACAAAGGAAAAACTAGTGCTTAGTATTTTACTTATATATTTTTATATAAGATGAATTTTAAGGTGATGTAAGAATAAAATTTGAATATAAATTATATTCACACTTAGATAAGTGAGATATAAATATTTAATGTTCATACAGTCTAAGATATTGGGCTCCAAAGTTGACTATGTATTTGACCATGTTCTGTAAGTGACCAAAGAAAGATAATTGAGTTGTTATTGATATTTTATTGATGTTTAAAGATGAAATAACTATTTTATAGTGTTTTATAATCCATTAGTAACATTTAAGGGTATTTTTAAGTTTTGAACAATCGATATTTAGTATGAACAAAGGATTTGAAGTTTATTGTGTTTATTGAATGCACTGGCAGTTTGAGTGACCATCTTGAAAAGTCAAGTTGAAGGTGTTATAAGTAGAATTGAAGAATAAAATTAGTATTGAGTTGTTTTATAAATATAAAATTATTATAATAAATAATTTTTTGTCATGATATGCCCTTGATCAGATATAGAGATTCAAAATAGCTTGACTATATTTTGATAGTGTGTGACCAGTCTAAGTGGTCATTTTGAGAGAGTTGATTTAAGTGATTAAAACCTATGCTAGAATGTATAATGAAATTTTAGGTTTTTAGGAGTTATTTAATGTATATCCAATGTTATATAATCATATGGATGTGTGAAATATCTGAGTATTATCTATATAAGTTTGAGACCGTGTTTTCTATGTTTGAAGGCCTAAAAAGCAAGGAGACCTAATTGGTAGGTTTGATTGTTGAGATGGTGTTAAAAGTGGATTAGAACATTGAGGGAGTAAGAAAGGGGATAATTAATATATTTTTTATGTGTTTTAATCATTGGTAAAGGATTAAATTGGTACAAGTAGTCTTACACATAACATGTGAATATGAAGGCCTAATTGTTTTAGGTGTCACCAAGACCTAATGGTGGTTTGGGGCTAATGTGTTATTATCCAACATAAGGAGTATGTGGTTATTAAATTTAAAATTTATGATGACATAGTTTAAAGGTGGTTCAAATATGTAAAATCATCTTGGCCAACCAAGATGGGTTAAAGGAAGAGAATGTTATAAGTACAAGGTCTAAGTGGACTAATAGTGCTAGTTATGTATGTGTGGATTCAAATAAAGAAGATAACATTTAAAAGATAAGGTAAAAGTTAATAATGACCTTCAAATTGTAATTAATTTCAAACATGTTTATCTAATCAAGTTTATGTAGGAGGACACATATGTCATTGGAATTAATGATCCTAGAAGAGGTAGTTTGAGTAAGTTAGCCCTAGAGGTAGCTTGAGAGAGATTTGAGATGAAGAGTGAAAAAAAGGGTGGTAATCATCAATTTAAGAGTATAAATATATGTTTAAGGTGATATATTTAGGTATTTGAGTGGGTTATTATTTTCCTAGGGGTTTGGTTCCTCATTTTGAGGTAAAACTTGTTAAAGGTCTAGTTGTTGTGGGTGCTTAACTAGATAGTATCTCTTTATGGGATTGATGTCTCACTAAAATAAGTGATGGGTGTTTCTTGATCAATTTTTATTGGTCTAAATGTTATATCTTATTTTATAGGCATGTATTTCATTTTTTAGGGTTTTGTTGGTTTTATCCCCGAAGAGGGTTTCCCATATATATGATGTTTTCATGTGATGTAAGTTCTTATGTATGATTTGGATGTATGTGATTTCATATTTATGTTACTTAATAAAGTTTATGTATGTTGAATGTTTAAGAGTTAGGAATTGAATTATATTATCTTGCATCACTGATTCACCCCACTCTCAATGATTGTACCTCTAATATTTGGTATTAGAGTAAGACCTTATTTACAAGTTTAACCACTTGAAGGTGATCCAAGGTATAATATGGATAAGCAATTGAATAAAGAGAATTAAAAGTTGGAGACTCAAGTGGAGGTTACTTATACATGTCAAAAATAAAGTGAAGAAAATTTCAATCATCTCAAGGAACTATTTGATAAGTACAGAGGTGAGTTGGCTGATTACGATCAAAATAAGATCATGGCCTCAAGATATAAGGATACTAAGGATGAGTGCATCAAGATCAATAAGGAGATAGAATCCTTGAAGGCAAGCTCAAGATCAAGAAATTATAATGAGAATATAAACATTCTTAAGGATAAATTAAGTGTTACAAAAACTAGTTTGAGTTCAAAATAGGAATAATCCAGACATCTCAAGACTCAATTAGAAGAGACAAATGCCAAGTTGTGTTCAAATCAGGGTGAGAATGATGAGTTGAAATAAATATTGAATATATAAATATTAATTAAGATAAATAATGTAGATTGAAGGATGACATGGATAAATAAGCTAATATGGATACAGAGACTATCAAAGTTCTTAGAATTTAGTTAAAGGTTGTAAGTTCAAGTATGAGAACTAAATAGGATGAGAGAGTTAATTGAAAACCAAGCTAGATTCACTGATGGATGAGCATGAGTCATTTGTTTCCAAGTTAAGCAAGGTTGATAAAGAGGAAGAGAGGATAGGTCAATACTAGAAGGATGCAAGAACCAAGTGTAACATGAGAAGAACTATCAGGAAGCCAAGTGCCATGAGGTATGAAAGATATTTTAATGGTCATTGTTATATGATTTGAATTTTTTGGGAATAATGGAGTTTTATTTCTATTTTAGTTAAGGGTATATATTAATAAATTAGTAAAAAAATATAATAGTAATTATAGTCCTAATTTATATAATTGTTTATCTTTTTCACCTTTATAAAAATATAAATAAATAAGAAATATAACTTAGCTAGAAATAGACTGAGATGGCTAATATAGAGGCTCAAAATGGTTGTGTCAGACTAGGAAGGTGTCTTAAACCTAAAATTGGATTTCATTTGGTGAAAGGATAAGAGTACCAAAAAATAGATGATTTGGTGTTTGACATTATTATATGTTCCTACCACTATTGTCCAAATTGATCATAGAGACCTAAAACGTTTTGGGTAGTTGCATTGTGCCTGTGTAAGTGTGCCTATAAAAAATCAAGTAATGGTTGTTGATGAAACTCATTATGGAGATAATTTTTTCTTCAAACCCTAAGCCTCCATCTTGTTTGATAAAATAATATTTATGCCACTTGAGAAATAAGGGGGGATTAGTATGTAATATGTATTGAACATGCAATCCACACCCCTTATGTGGGCATGTTGCCTACATATCAATACTTTGAAGAGGGATCAATCCAAATGTAGTTCTCCCACCTAGTGTGCTTTATGAAATAGTGTTATGTGGAAGCAAATGCTAATTTGATAGTATTTTAGGTAACTAGAGACTGATATGAAGGTTTGAGTAGGTTTGTAACTATGTTGGGTGAGTGTGTGAAAATAATAGGGAAGTTTACCTTAGTTCTTTATTTGTAATCTTGATTTTTTGGTAAATTTGGTCACCTTCTTGTAAATTAACTTTGAGTGGGATTTTATAGGGAATAATTGGTCATAGGTCAGATGTATTCTTGCTAAAATAACCTAATTAGGGATAAAGACTAGATTAAAATGACCATTGGGGCTCATAGTGAAAAAATATAGTAGCACCACAAATGGGACACTTTGGTGCTCAATGATATAGTCCAAATGGGGTTCTCCTATCCTAAGGGCTTGAAACTTGGGGTAACAAGATTGGCATAGGTAATATTGTTTAGCTAAGGTGAAATCAAGGTTTATAAAGTTTTATATGCCTAGTAATGAGCAAGAAGGTGCCTAGAAAGGTCATAGGAGAATGCAAAATGGACCTATGGATGGGGTGTCACAAGCCACACTCAAAATAACAATTTTGATATTTTATATGAATAAATTCCCCCCTCGCCCCCCCATTTATTTTAGTGATGAAAAAAAGATAAATACTAGGATAAAGGAAAAATATAAAGTGTACCTAAACATACCTCCAAGGGTGAAGCCTATGAAGATATGTGATGTTGAGTGTGTGTAGAGTGAGCACAGTGTGAATCATAAATCTAAAAAATAAAACAAGGAGTATATTAGTTATTAATACTCACACTATGTCTAAAACAATAATGTACAAAGGTTTGGTAAAAGAGAGAGGTAGAAAAAGGAATGAATACACCTCACTAGGTATATGAACTAATACAAAACCTATTGTGATGTTGAATGATGTTAGGCATGTGTTGTATCAAGAGTAATATCATAAATGGAGTTGAGTGATCAATTCCATAAGGGTGGATCAATAATATAATGGATATCCCTTTGGATCTATAATCACCCACTAAGTATTAAGCTATGTTATCATGCATGTGTTAATCAATGCTTGGACTATGCATCCAATCCCTCTGAGTTCATGGATCAAAAATACAAAATATAGCTAATCCTTTGGCTCTATTATTTCCAATTATGTATGAATATATGTGATCATGTGTGTGTTAATTGATGTTTGGACTATGTGTCTAATCCCTCTAAGTAGGTGGCTCAAGAATACAAAGGCTAACTAGTCATTTGGATCCATCATTGCCTACTAAGTGTGAACTATGAACTGATATCATTATAAATGTGTGTCATATGATATGGATCATGAGGCCCATGAATTATCTTTAATTTGACAATGTGGCATGGATATTTGAATTTGTACTAAGAACTAGGTCAATGTTGGCCACTCCAAAAGGTGGAAATTAGGATTGTATGAAAGCCACTCGTAAACTAATAATTAGGCTTACATGAAACCCACTATAAAATGATTCCAACCACATAAAAATGGAATAAGGCATGTAACTACTAAGAAACCTAGGTACTATAATGAACTATAAATAAAAGAAGGGAAAGGTGCCATGCACATTACCCATAATCATTGGTGTCTGTAACATGGATTTTGATTTGGAAGTTGTACCAACTACCCAATCTAAAATTGGAAGTGAGAACCATCATGCCATGCATGATACCCCATATATTTGGATAATCTAAGTAATTTAAATTGAATTATAGTTGGCAAAATTGTAATTGTCCTTAACTTTCTATCTATTTCTAAAAATTCTAAGCTTTTGGTTGTTTGGATGGGAGCACCAAAAAGTGGACACTTTTCTGTCTAAAATTATAATCCCAATATGGCACTTTCATCATTTACTATTTTTTATGACTATTATATATTTTCACTAATTTTTGGTCTATTTTGCATTTTTTGAAATTTGATTTCTATTTTGAGTGTTCTAAAAACTAATTTTTGACTAATAGAAGGCTCTGATCTCTATGACAAAACCCCTATTTATTTCCCCCTCTTCTAAGGGTAGGAATGAATACCCTGTAATGATTACCCTCAAAATAAATAGCCCTAAAAATGTGCTATGTTGAAAAATATATCATATAACAATGATAATTTAAAAGATGTCTCAAGATATATCATAGTATTTGTTGGAGATTGGTAGATCAATAGGGGTATTCCTAGATAAATGTAATAATGTAATAGCATGTGAATTATACTAAGCTAAAATTGGAACTTTGGCTAGTTTTCAAAGATAGATGGATCATGATTTCATCATGGCATCCAAGAGGGCAAGATAATGAATGATGTGAATCATGGCATTGCAAATAAATGAGAAGCAAACAAGCACTCAAGGAAAGAAATAAGAAGCATATAAAAGAGGCCAAGGGGTAATGTGACAAATGTACATGGGAACATGCCACTAAAACTAGAAAAATCATGTATACAAAGCATGTTAAAATTCCCACATACATATATAATTGAAAACAAACAAGATTGGCACTAAGGTCACTACCATATACAAGAGTACAAGCAAAGAACATTGGAAAATGTCCTAATGCACACACAAGTAAAAAAATGAATTTATAAGTGAAATCACATCTATATACTCAAATCAACAAAGGAAGGCATATAAATGATGGAATACTATCTCATCTAATTAATCAAATTAAGAAGTGAAATTATGTAAAATATGTAGTACAAGACTAGGTAGATGCTAAAAAATACACAAGTGTTATATACTAGTGAGTTCCAATAGAATAATATGTGTAATATATTAAGTAATGTACATCAACATGATAAATAGAGTGTGTGGTGTAGGAATGACATGACCTGGATGGTGTAGTCATGTAGGAGATGCCCCCAATGGGTACATATGTTTATTTATATCTAGAATGTAAAAGTAAGATACCCCCTCAATATGTAGAGCAATGCAATCAAGGATCTGGGTGTCACTACACACAATCAATAAGATCAAATGAAGTATGGTAATGTAGATAAATCAATAAGTAATATCATAGAAAAATAAAATGTAAGCCTAGCAAGGTAGTATAATTTAAAGCATGGATAACGCATAAAGTTTGAAAAGTTTTTAGTGTTTTGAGTTATTTGATTTTTTATTTTGACATGTTCTATTGTTTTTAGTAATTTGAAATATTATATTATTATTTTTTGGTATTTTGAAATAATCTATGTACAAGTAATCATAAGGAAACTATGTACAAGAAATCAAAAAGAAATTATGTACAAGTAGAAAGAAACTATGTACAAGAAATACTGAGAAAAAATGATACTAACTAATGTTCCTCATAAGAGACTCCATATCATGTTGTATTTTATCAAAGAGAGGGATCATGCATGATCATGAAGCATAGTGGAAGGACTGAGACTATGAATTTAAAAGTTGTGTATGCCATAAGTGATATGAAATATCTATAGTTGAAAATGACTATGGGGTCCCCCTATAACTCTGAGAAGTGGATGCAACTATGGGAATCTTAAGGACCCATCTGGTAGTAGATAGATCTCTCTAAAAATGTTCTCTATGTGTAGAGGCATGAGACCTCAATGATACTACCCTAGGTTTAAATATTGTAGCTAGAAACTATCTAGAGTCTTGAAAATATCATTGATGTAGTGGTCATTCTATGATAGGCCTCCATGTAAGTGTATGAACTCTTTGTGCTAGTGAGGGAGGCCTTGACTATGTCTGAATCTCGACTAGAAGAAGTGTAACTAGTGGAGAAGATGAAAATTGTGAATATAGAGTAAGAGTTGGCTCTAAAGTGTAGAGTGGTAACTCATATGGAATTCCACCAACTATAAAAACATGATTAGTGTGAATGTGTTTCATGCATCTATGAACTATAGAAGGTACTGCATGAAGTTATTAGATCCATGGTCAAACAAGAAACATTTCAAAGACTCCTACACTTGGAATAGTAAATGGTGTGGCCATGTGTGTTAAACCAACCTTTAGTGTAATTAAAATCTCACCCAATGAACTTTGTATGTGCCCATTGAATCCACTAATAACTATGTCCATCAGGGTGCTAACATGAGTGACAAAGATATAGCCATGGGTGTGAGCGTGCTTGTGAAAAATCAAGTGTTGGTTATCGATGAAACTCATTATAAAGCTAATTTTGTCTTCAAAATCTAACCCTCCATCATACTTGATAAAATGATATTTGAGCCGCTTGAGAAAGAGGTGGGGTCAGTGTGTAAGATGTACTGAACATGAAATACATACCCCTTGTGTGGGTACACTTCCTACATACCATTAATTTGAAGAGGGATCAAGACATATGTAGTTCTCCCATGTAGTGTGATTTGTGAAATAGTGTGATGTAGATGAAAATCCCAATTTTATAGTGTTTGAGGTATCTAGGGATTGGTATGAAGGTTTGAATATTTTTTCAGACATGTTTGGTGACTGTGTTCAAAGAATAGGTAAGTTTACCTTATTGATTTTTTTGTATTCTTTCTTTCTTTGTATGTTTGGTCACCTCCTTATAATTGAGATTTGAGTGGGATTTTATAGTGAATAATTGGTCATGGGTTTAGATGTATTCATGTTATGCTAGACTAATTAGGGATAAGGACTAGATGAAAATGACCATTCGGTCTCAAAGTGAAAAATTATAGGAGTGTTGAAAATGAGACACTTTGGTGCCTAGTGATATAATCCAAATGGGGTGATCCTACAAGCTTGAAACCTAAGAGAATAGGATTGACATAGGGAATATTATTTAGATGAGGTGGAATCAAGGTTTATAAGGTTCCAAATGAATGGTAATGAGAAAAAGGGTACCTAAAAGGGTTGCAAGAGCATTTAAAAAAGACATATGGATGGGGTGTTGTAAGCCACACTCAAACTACCAATTTGAACATTTTATATGACTAAATTATTATTGTCATAGGTTTGGTCACAAGGAAAGAAACTATATAAGGAAGAGTAGTTGATCAGCTAGAGGTATGGATAAGTTACTTTTGTATAATTATCATTACATGGGTCATATTTCTAGATTCTACCCCACAATGCATGGGAAAAGTCTAACCTAGGTATGAAGACCTAATATAGTTAAGATTGAGGATAATGATCCTAAGAGATAATGTGGTATGCTTGTTGAGATTCATAATATTCATCAAGAAAAATTTATGAATGATTTTATTTGTTTTAGTTGTCATCAAGTTGGTCATATTTCAATATTTTGTTTAAGAAAGATCTCAGGTCATAAGAATTTACATGGACATCCTAGTGTGCTCAAGAAATTTCAATCCTTGGTATGTAATCCTAAGGAAGTGAAGACCAAGAAAACTAATTCATTTGGGTTTAAATATCAAGGTGGACTACCTGCTAAAGCAAAAGAGGAATCAAATATGAAGAAGGATTAGGAACGTCAAGAGAATATGGTATCTATTTAGATAGAAAAGGAGAATTAAAATTTAGTTCAAGTTGGGCTCAAAGAAAAGACCAAGGTGCTAGTTGAGGATGGTTATGAGGTGTGTATAAATATAAGTAAACATATTTTTGTTATTAAGAAAGTTTCATGCAAAGAACATCAGTTAACATTGCTCATTGATAAGGTTATTTCTTCAGTTGAAAAGGTATGTCATGAATATTTATTGTATCCATATGTTGTCAATTCAATCTTAGAAGAAAAGGAAAATATTGTAGTGGATTAGCATGTTGATTATATTAAGATGAAGATGAAGAATAAATACCATTATCATATGACCAAAGAGAAGAAATAATATGAGGAGTTGTGAGTAAATCTTGGTTTAAAATTGTTCTAGGATATTTTGGGTTAGTTGTCTCTATCTAGGTTTCAAAGGGACACTTGATAGCAAGAGGAAGAATAGTGGATGTTATTTGAGTTTGGATTGATGTTATAGGGTAATAAAGGTCAAAAGAAGATGTGTTTTATTATTATGGAAGGACATGATAAGATATCCTCAAAAATAGTGATCCTAAATTCAAATTTTTGATCAAATATGAAGGATGGTCTAGTTGGTCAAATGATGAAGAGTGAATATGTTGGTTCTAAAGGTCTATAGGTAAATAATGGAGGTTTTTGAGTGTATAACCAAGGATGGTGAGTTATCAATATATTATATTACATAGAGTGGTGTGTTGATCTTGTTCAAAAATGCTCAAGGTGTGTTTATGGTTTTTGATCCTAAAATTAAGCTCTTGTCAATTGCTTAAATTTATTGATAAAATATTGAAGACTAAAGATAAGAGTATGAGGAAAATGTGTTGTCATATTTTTGATATCATGAAGAAGGTCTCAGAGTTTTATATATGAAAATTTGTGTATGCCATGGTTTTAGGGGGAGCTAACTCAGATAGTTTGAGAGGCTTGAAGAAGATTTGCACAATTTGAAAGAGAACATATGTGAAGATGCTCCATTTATGGTAGAAATATGATTAGGTTTGTTGTAGTTGTGAATTCAAGAATATTGATATGATGACTTGATCAAACCAAGTCATATGTTCTGACAAGGTATTTAATCTTCATGCATGATCAAAGAGAGATTGTGATTTTTATAGGTAGACAAGTTCAAGGATCAAAAAAGCCCAAGTTCATATTGGTGTATGTAAAAAAACAAATTACATGATATGGAGCTTGATGTTAGGGGGAGATTTCTAAGCTCTGTTAGTAATTTGTTAGGTCTAAATATTAGAGAAGTCTAAGTTCAAATTGATTAATTTCAAAGGGAGAGAAACTAATTAATATAATTGAAAGTATGTAAGTATCCTAAGCATCTTAAATAGTTTTTAAATTCATACATGATGTTAAGGAATTATTGTTGGAATATTGAGGAAGAGACCCTTTGTCATTAATGTCAAAGGGGAGGAAGATCAGAATTAAGTAGTTTAAGGGAAGTCATTATTCAAATGAAGTCACTCTAAGGTGTTTTTACATCAATGACAAAAGGGAGATTATTAAGCATGGTAATTGATGTTAGGTTGTCCTTGATGTCAAGAGAGCACGATTCATAGTGCATTAATGATAAAGTGATCAGATTAATGGTTTAGAGAGTGTTTGACTTGATGAGGTAATTTATGGATGATATTGATGATATGAACATGTTTAACAGACCCTATCAGATGTTATGAGTATTTTTATTTCTTATTTAAGTGAATGGAATTAATCAGAACAATCATTTGAGTGTCTAGGTTCAAGTAGTCATCTTGACAAATAAAGCTAAGTGAGTATATTGGTGATGTCATATTTCACACACGTGAAGGTTTCAAGAGTATTTTGATACATGGATAGATTAAATTATGTGAGGAGATCATATGATTCAAATTTAAGGTCATTATTTTGAGTGCATCAAAATTTATTAAGGTGAAAAGTTGGCCTCTTAGATAGAGTTCACTAAGTTCCCATACTTGGCCAAATTTGCATTTTCAAAAATCTATGGTGAGCATTTAATTAAATCATAGATCTTATGGTGAGTGTTTAGTCTAACCAAATAATGATCCAATATCATGGCTCAAATTCAAATAGTAAGTATTTTATGTGATAGTGACATGTGTCTCAATCATAGAATTTGAGTAGCATATCTAGTAGTGAGTGTGAAACCTATCAAATAGAGATCAATGGTGGCAAATGATCCCGAAGATTATGATCCAAAAGAGAGTAAATCAAATATTAAATATTTATAATAGGGTTGAAAAGTGGCAGAATATAATTAGATTCAAATATTCAATGTGATCATCAGGCATGTGGATCTACCAAGTGGCATAAGTTCATTGGTGACTAGCTGTAGAATGTGTAGAAGCCATGTAGAGTTGCCAAGTGGCACAATCATGAAGGCTTAGATTAAATACCAATAGTGATATTTGAGAGAGGTAAATACTAGGATAATTATGAGCATATTTATGGTGTGTCTTTTTTATAATTTTATAGGGAGCACAAGTTGAGGTCAAAGTGTCTGATGTTTAATGTTTACACAATGATCGTTGGCATTGAATTTAACAAAGGAAAAACTAATGATCAATAGGTTGATTATATATTTTGATCTAGGATGAATTCAAAGGTAATGTAAAAAAAAATTAAGATGAATTCAAGGTCATCTATATAAACAATTTATAAGGATTGAATTTTCATACAGTCAAAGATATTGAGCTCCAAAGTTGACTTTGTATATAACCATATTTTGTGAGTGACTAGGGAAAGATGATTGAGTTTTTATTGATAATACCTTGATGTTTCAATATTAAATAAATATTGGAGAGTTTTTTTTACTCCATGAATACCATATGTGTTTATTTTTGATGTCTGAACAATCCATATTCATTATGAACAAAGGATTTGAAGTTGACTATGTATATTGAATACATTAGCAGTTTGAGTGACCATCTTGTAAAAGTAAGTTGAAGGTGTTATAATTATAATTGAATAATAAAATGAGTATGGATTTATTTTATAAATATCAAATTATTATAATAAATAATTATTTATCATGATATTCTGATGATCATATATAGAGAGTCAAAATAGCTGGACTATATTTTGACTGTGTGACCAGTCTGAGTGGTCATTTTGAGAGAGTTGACTTGAGTGCTTAGAGCTTATGTTTGAATGTATAAGGAACATGAATTTGTTTCATAGGTCCTAAATGTTTTGCCCATTGTGATAAAATCATATCTACATTTTAAATATTTGATTAGTTACTTTAAAAGTTTGAGACTGTGTTTTCTGTGCTTGAAGGCCTAAAGAGCAAAGAGACCTAATTGGTAGGTTAAAGTGTTAAGATGGTGTTCCAAATGGCATAGAACCTTGAGGAAATATTAAAGGATATATTTAAGATAATTTTTATGTGTTATAATAAATTTTAAAGGATGAATGTGAACCAATATTCTCACATGTAACATATGAGAATGAAGGCCTAATTATTTTAGGACTCACCAAGACCTAATGGTGGTTTACGGCTAATGTGTTATTGGATAACCTAAGGAGTTTGTGGTTATTACATGTAACATGTATGAGGACCTATATTAGAGTTGGTTCAAATATGTAAAATCATCTTGGATAACCAAGATAGGTTAAAGGAAGAGAGTGGTATATGTACAAGTGCTAACTGGATTAATAGTGATAGTTGTGTATTGTGCATTCAAGTGAAGGAGAGAACATTTGAAAGAGAAGGTACAAGTTAGTAAGGAACATCAAAGTGTGAGGAATATCAAACATGTTTATCTATTCAATTTTATGTAGGAGGATACATAGGTCTTTGGACTTAATGAGCTTTGAAGATGTGGTTTCAGTCAGATAGCCTTAGAGGAAGCTTGAGAGAGATTGGAGGTGAAGAGTGTAGACAAAGGTGATCATCATCAGTTAAAGAGTATAAATACTTTTTCAAGGTGATTTATTTATATATCTAAGTATGTGTTTGATTTCTTATGACATGGGCTCCTCATTGCAATGTAAAGCTTGATAAAGGTCTAGTTGTTGTGGGTACTCATTTAGACATAGGTACTAGTTCCTTTTGGGATTGGTGTCTTATTAAAGTAAGGGATGGGTGTTCCTTGATCAGTTGGTGTTGGTATAAATTTTGGATCTTTTTTTTAATATTATTTTTGTCCATCTTGTAGGTTTTAGTGGGTTTTATCCCCTAACAGGGTTTCCCACATATATGATGTCGCAATGTGATGTATGCTTTGGATGTATGTGTTTTCATGTTTATGTTACTTGACCAACTTTATGGATGTTAAATGTTTAAGAATTGGTAATTGAATTGGATTATTTGAATCACTAATTCACCCCTAGTGATTATACCTCTAACAAATTAATATTATGATAGTTATATTTATGTAGTTGAGTAATGATTCCTCCTCTCTCTTGAATCTATTATATATATATATATATAAAAATAGATTCAAGAGAGAGGAGGAATCATTACTCAACTACATAAATATAACTATCATAATATTATATATATATATATATATATATATATATATATATATATATATATATATATATGGCTGAGAATACCTTGTTCTTGATCCCTCTTCCTATGCATGACAAGATTATTCTCATTTTAGGACTTTTAATACTAGGTATAAGCCTTTAAATTAAATAAATACTAAATTTTACCTTGTTTAAGTTTGTACTATTATGTGATTTAATTGTTTTGTTGATTTACATTTGTGGTATAAGTCATTATCCCTTATGTATGTACATTTCCCTTCACCTTGCTACAAGTGGGATGGTTTTGTTTACATCATATGTTATATTAAATTTGTTTATGTTAGTGGTTTGTTATGGAGATTATCTAATTGTGTCTTGTGAAGGTCATTTCAACCATCCATTCAAGTTATAATCATATGTCATAACCTTCATATTAAATAATAATGCATGAAATTCCTAATTTGGAGAGTGTGTAATAAGATAAATTTAGTGCTCGTTTAGTTCTATTGTGTTATTATATGCATTTGGAGGAGATATGAAAGTATGGTGTTCACCTTATTTTATGTTTTTAGTCTATTTCTTCTCCCTTTTCACACTAAAACATAGTTATATTTTAGATCAGGCTTTACGATTATACGTTAGAAGGTTGAAATATGATCTTGAATTAGTTACATTATGATTTGAAAAGATGGTGGACTTATCCATAGATTTACCCCTACCATAGGTCACCCAAAACCTAGGTGTATTTTCATTATTTCTCTTGAAGTAGGTCTCAAGACTTGGCATGGTACACTTCAAGAAGACAGTAATTTTTATCACACCTAGTGGGACCAATTCTATATAACTAGTAGGATTTAGATGATTATTTTGTGTTATCTTTGGTGAGTTTTATTAGAATTTAATACATTTTTCAGGCACCTAATGACTCCAAACATTGTTGGTTTTAAATCAATCCATCCATTTCATGCCAAAGGAGACAAGGTCTTATACTAGAGGCATAAATTTTGATTCTTTGGAGTTATCTTTCACTCTTAGGATAAGGATAACTAGAAAATAAAAATCTCCTAAAATAAGAGAGAGAAGTTCTAGTAAACCTTCTCTAACAACATAATCAACACCTCCATTTGGTATTCTTTTAGGCCAAGGGGTAGATTGAATCAATATCATCATATGGCTTCCAAAAGCAATCAATTATTTGTTATAATAAATAGAGGCAACCCAGTTGAGATTCAAAAATATGATGACATACCAATTTCATCCATGAAGAGTATCCCATATTTCACTGGTAAAGGAACCACAACACTAAGTAAGCATATTTGAGATATAAAATTTATTTCTTTAATTCATCATGTCAATGAAGATAATGTAGATGTGAGGCTTATGGATTTATCCTTGAAGGAGAGATACCTTTAGTGGTATAGAGGTGTAAAAAAAGGTTTAATCCATTGTTTGGATGATTTAAGAGATAAATTATGCTAATAATTCGAGGACAAGAGTGATCATCTCTCACTCATGGAATAACTAGCCAATATCAATAGATCTCCACATGAGTGTATGGTGGATTATAAATTAAAGTTATAAAAGATAGAATAATATTACATAATTGGTAAAACCCACTCCTAAAAGTAATTTATTATATTATTTGAGGTCCTCAAATAGTGACATTAGTGATGATTCAATCCATGGGGCTATAACTCTCCTAGTTGCTTATGATATTGATATTGGGTCTAAGAATTGCCTCATTTAGTCAAGGAAAATTTGTTGAAGGGAACCTTTTCCACTTATCCTAGAATTTACACCAATTACACAATTTATACAACCTAGGATTCCACCCATTTATCCTACCTTAGCACCTATTCCAACTAAAAATAGTCCACAAGTTACTCCAATAGCCCATACCAATGAATTTTATGATGTTAACTCACTACTATATATATTTGGAAATGATTTAGTTACTTTAAAAATCTTAAAATTTTAGAATACCAAACCTTATCATCCCTATAACTAGATATACTAACCTCATACATAGCCATACCAAGGAAATATGCAATCTCAAGGTTAATCTACTCATATTAGCCCTTAATAGAGTCACAATCCCAATGCTATCATCACCTCAAAAGGTTTTACACCTATACAAAATAGCCTAGTGTAAGAAAATGAGTGGTGCTTCACTTGAAACTAACCACATAATCAAACTACTCAGGAAGATAGAGTACTCAATTAGGATATAATGCTGTAAAGTGTGTCATATTCATAAGGATAGACAAATAAATTAGCTCCACAAGCTGAAGGAGTACATGATCTAGCTCAAACACAAGGTGAATCTACTTTGGTAATTAGACAATAAGGGTAATTTTTATATATTAATCAAACTAAAACTCAAATCAATGTTACTATCCTTGTAGTATAGAACATAAGGTTTAATAAGAGGGTAGTAGGAGAGGGACCTTCTTTTCCAAATAGTAAAGTTGTATCCATAAAATATTCTCAAGAGGTGACTAAGGAGAAGGTAATAATTAGAAGACCTAAAATGCAATCAAACTATGCTTCTACCAAAGATAAGACAACTATTGAGCTACCTAAAGCACAAGAAAATAAATCTAATCATAAATAAATATAACCCCAAAACATCACATATCATAAAGAGGATGAAGATATACCTAAATTATGGTTAAAAGGAGTTCAAGTTCCATTCAAAATTATTCAGTAGATGAAGAAACCAAACCTCAATGTAACCATGTGGGAGACCCTACCCATCCTAGTCCAAAGAGATTTTATAAAATAAGCCTTAAAACATCTTGGTCAAGAAAATAATGCAAGTATAGTAACTACCCCTACTAGTCTATGTCAACCTAAGAAAGGAGTAAGTGGTTAAACTAGTAAACCTCCTCCATTTTACATATCTCTTATCATTAACAACAACCTTGTCCATAAATATATGATTTATTCAAGGTTAAGTATCTCTATCATGCCTAAAAGAATAGCTAATTCACTAGGTTCAAATTATGCTCCTATCTAAAAATGAGTAGTATAATTAGATGGTTTAGATATTAGGATAGTGGGAATCACAAAAGGACTAAATATGACCCTACATTCTTGTTTAAGTGTCTATGTTGTCTAAATTATTTCAATTATTGACTTTCCTCCATACTTTGCCATATTTATATCATGTGACTAAACTGCTAAGATAGATGGTTATTTGTCTTCTGATTTGTCTCATATGTTATTTAGGACAAGGTATGGTAAAAGAGTGACCATTGAATCTAAGTTGATTTATAAGAACCACATTGAAAATTATATGCCCAATCTCATGAATGCAAATTTTACCATGTTTGATCAAGGTGAATAAATTATTAGTTATCTTCCTTCAAGATGAAATTTAGTTATCAACTAGGAACCATCAAATACTTCATGATTAGTATGAGGATTAGATAATCTAGTTTAAGGGTAAAAAACTACATAAATGGATATTCACCTTGGATAGCATGTTCAACTCAGATGACCAACTTACAAGAGAAAATATTAACCTGAAGATGAAAGAGGAGAACTAAAAACCAATGGCCATACTAGATGAAAAATATCTAAAAGCTGATAAGATATGTCCTCAATTTGAAATTGATGAATTTTTAAATCTTCTTAGGAGGTATGATGATGTGTTTTCTTAGATCTACCAATATTTTATAAGCTTTGACCCAAATTTGTCCGAACACACCATAGAGCTCTATCTTAATGCCAAAATAATAAGGCAAAAACAATGGCCTATAGATCCCAAGCTTGAGCCATTAATGATAAAAATAAGTTACTTAGATGATTGAAGTCAACATCATATTACCCCTCAAACATTCATCATGGGTAGCCAACCTAATCCTAGTTAGGAATAAGAATGTGGAGATTAAGTTATGTGTTTACTTTAGGCACTTGAATAGAGATTAGCTTAGGGATCATTACCCCCTTCCTCTTATGGAACAAATATTCAAAATGTAGTAGGGGATGATATATTCTCACTTTTTGATGGTCATTATTGATATAACAAAATTATTATGTAGGTGTATGAACAATACAAGACTTCATTTAAAACATAATGGGGTACTTATGCCTATAAGAATATGCCTTTAGGGTTAACCAAGGATATTTTAACCTTCCAAAGGGCCATGGATATGGCATTTAGAGGCCTAATCAATGACATGATATTGGTTTATTTATATTATATTACTATTTTCTTTAAAAATGTAGATGATCATTTAGACCATTTGAGGTATGTGTTTGATAAATAAAAATAGTCTGGGGTGTCCTTTAACCCAAAAACATGTTTATTTATTATCCATGAGGGCAGGTTTCTAATATATGTGGTTTCTAATAATGGCTTGTCACATAAAAGTCCTTAAAAGATTCATAGGTAAGATTAAATTTTTGGAAAGGTTTATTATTGATTTTGAATCTTCAGTGAAGCCTTTAACTACCATGTTGAATAAAAATTAGACTTTTAGTTGGTTTGAGGAAAGAATAGATAGTTTTGAGGCCATCAAAAAAGCTATAGCTTAGGTTCCTACTCTCACAAATCTCTGTTTTACAAAGGGTTTCATCATATATTATATTGTGAGTGATGATATTATCTATTAAATATTTTAAAAGTAGAATGTTGAAGGTTTGGAGTATCTAATTGCATTTTTTAGTTAAGCCTTGAAACATTATGAGTTGAGGTACACCTTTGTAGATAAATATTCACTAGGTGTCCTAAGTATCCTAAAAAAGTTTAAGCACATGGTATTTAACAATATAATTAAGATAATGGTATCACATACAAGTGTTAATCACTTCTTTATAAGTAGATATTTGAATGAGAAAAGAGTTATTCAGATAACAAAGGTAATGGGATATGATGTGGATATAAAAGTTACCAAACTTGTAAGAGGTGAAGGGTTGTGTGAATTTCTAGCATCAAGCCTATAGGATGATATAAAGGTTGTATTAGAACTCCAAGATGACTAACAACTAGATATACCTCCACTTGCTAATATTTGTATTTAATATATGATCAAATTCCCTCAAATAAGTGAGTCTCCACATGGTTTAGATAAAAACTAAAATAAGGTAATTTAGACTTCAGCCCATTCCATATGTTATTATAGATGCATTTATGTTGAAAAACTATCTTGATGGTGTTATTATTAGGTGCATCAAGTCAAATAAGGTTGAAAATATATTATAAGAGTTCCATAATTGCCCTTGAGGAGGCCATTTTTTTCTCAAGCAACTACCATCAAAATAAAAAGATTTGGTTACTATTTGACTAACTTATTTAGAGATACACATATGTGGGTTATAAGATGTAATAAATGTGCCTTATTCACAATCAAATAGAAGTTATCAACTCTCCCTCTCACCCCATCCATGTAGATCATCCCTTCATGTAATGGGGTTTGGACTTTATTGGCATGATCAATCTACCTACAAGTGATGGTCACAAGTGGGTGTTGACTACTATAGATTACTGCATGAGGTGGACATAGGAACTAGCACTCAAGGACGCCAATGAGACACCTATGATTGATTTCTATGAATGTATTGTAACTAGATCTGGTACTCTATCTACTATCATATCTAAAAATGACATAGATTTTGTTAGCACTAAGATCATAGAATAGGTAGTCAAGAATGGCATTTACTTAAGCACCTCTTCAACTATTACTCTCAAGGTAACGGTTTATCAAATCCCAAAAATAATAACTTAGTCAAACTTATCAAAAGGCCTATGCAATAAAATCAAGAATATTGACACACTAAATTGAAAACAACCTTATGGGTTGATATGATCACTCCCAAGAGAGCCATTGGAAATTATCCTTTCAGTTGGTCTATTGGAGAGAAGTAAGGTTATCATTGTCACTTGAGTTAATATCCTTTGAGCTCATTAATTAGCTAAAAATTATGAAGAATAACGTTATGACTATGATACTAATAGAGCTAATGGAGTTAGAATAACTTAGAGACCAGACAATACACATAATGGAGCTTTACCAAGCCCAAGTGAAGAAGACATTTGATAGAAGAGAAGTTGATAGAGTATTCTAGGAAGTAAAATTAGTGTTAAATTATGATGAATAAAAGTCCAAGGTTTTAAAAAAACACCAAATTTGATTCCATATGGAGTGTCCCCTACGTATTAGTTAGCTATAAACCATCCAATGCTTTCCATCTCTCCAAGATGAATGGAGAAGAGCTTCTAGTTGTAGTCAATGGGATTAATTTTAAATAATGTGATTGAGGTTAGGTATCTTTTTTTGTTATTTATATTTGTTATTTACACATTGTTTCAATCGTATAGTTGTGTCTTTTTTTCCCCTAAGTGATGTTTCACATGTTATTCTTGTTATTACTCCTTTATTTTATGTTTTGTAGGTGATTTTCAGTCTTCTTAAAGTTGGTCCAATAAGGTGTCTCTTTCATCTTAAGTTTATCTTTGACTCCATGCCCAATGGATTTGATAATGTAGTTGGTATAATAGTTTAGATATGAAAACACCCCTATGAGGTCACTAGAATGATGGCTACTCTAGCCATATTTGGTCCCTAGAATATTTATGCATTTGGAAGGGGGTATTTTTTGTAGAGATAAAATGATTACTTTTCATTTACAAGCATTTTCATGATTTATAGATACATTAATAATTAGGTATACATGAGTCCTTGTATTTTGGATTCATTAAAGGAGTTTTTCAGTCATTGTCACGAGTCCTTTCTTGTGTTAGGTCTTAATAGGACTTATCCATGCAAATTTATTTGTCTTAATGTCGTATTTAAGGCTTGGTTAACATTTTTTAGTTTCACTTCATGCCTAAAATAATTCCAATCAAATAAAATTAAGTATCTTGGTAAAATTCAAATGTATCATCTTATGAAAAAGTGAAAATATCCTAGAAGGTGATAATTCAAGCTAATAAGAAAGGTCTTAAGCTTAGAGATGAACTAAAAACCAAGTCTTAATGTACAATAGGTCTTGAAGAGTATCTTTAAGTCGAAAAGAATACTTTTTTTAGGTTTTCCACATGAATAAGAGGATAAAGGGAGATTTTCAAGCTTAGTAATGTAGGTTTAAAGTCTCTCAAGGAGTCTCATGATGAACTAAAACATTGCATCAATTTTACACCTCTTAAAGGCCACTACATGAGTTACAAGGTGATTTTAAAATTGATTATGCTCATAAATTTTGTCAATCATGATCATGATTGAGGTTGAAGGTCATTGAGGCCATGATGGAGACCTAAAGCATTG
>JARHVA010004569.1:1320000-1345000 GCA_037957365.1 Torreya grandis
CAACTACGATAATTTTATTAGAACCTATATAGTACCAATAAATACATGGGTCTAATATTTTTTTTAGCATCCACATATGGATTGATATCCTATTTCATAATTTGAGTGGTTACAGAGTAGACATAGAACTTTTTCAGGAATTATGACAAATATAGTGAGTAATAAATATATAAATAATCTAAGTGCATATCTTCACTATTAATTTTTCAATCGTAATTATAATAATTGAAATATAAATATACCCTTTACATTCAAAATTATATTATATATATTTTATTTTACATAATCTAAATATTCAAAGTTTTATCTTATTTAGATCACATAAATAAAAAGTAAGTAAAATAATAGTAATCTTACACATGCTACAATTCATGAATTTCAACTTATTATTTCATGGTGGCCATTTTTCATGTGGTATTTTGTGATAGAGGAGCATCCTAGGTGAATTAGTAATCCTACATCCACCAAAAATAGAGTGAATTCAGTTGACAGGATAAGCCAACTTTTCTAGTGCATGATCACATCAATTAAAAATTTGAATCTCTTTGGATTGTGCATGATTCCACTTGTATAGAAGAAAAGTGGTCAAGGTTATGCATAACATGTAATAATAAAGAGGGTTTAAATTTTTATAGTGTGCATGTATAAGAGGATAAGTATTAATCAAAGGTAAAATGAATGGGAATTATGGATAAGTTCGTGAGAACATGTAAGATCAAAGAAGTGTGTAAGTGGCATAAAAGGAAAGGATAAGGTAATATAGAGGTTTTTAAGGGACTAGGCATAAATAAATACATGTATGAAATAACACCTACAACTTGGATCACATAAATGAGTAATATAACCTTCAACACAAAACCTAAGGAATCCTGATTGAGCAAGAAACCAACCATGTAGACTTACACTTAGTCATTTAAAATAGACTAGGATACTTGTGTGATTGACATGAATGCCCAAAATATGAGGATAAAATTATCTAATCCATGTTTATTTTTGGGTATTTTTTATAAATTCATGGATTGATATCCATAGAATGAAATTTTATATCTAGGGTATGCCAACTTGAAACCACTATCATTTCCTTGGTAGACAAATCAACTATGACTATAAAAAGGGATTCAAGCCAACACTTAATGTTTTTTATGGGAAGTCATTAATAGTTGTTCTTTTTCATAGATATATAAGATAAGTTCCAAATAGAGGGCCAAAAATATGTTAAAATGTCGAGTTAAAATGAGGGAGTGAAATATCTGAGTTATATTAATAAGTTGATATCCTAAATGTATAAATAATATATGATAAATTTAAATCATAAGGGATCTAAGGACCCATATGTAAATTTTAGGAGATAAAAATACCTTATAATTATATCATGATAATGGAAAATAGTTTTTGTAATCTATTATGTGACTCTGATGGTTTTATGGTGAAGCATCCCTTCATATGGAACCCCCATTATGACCTTAATTAAATAGTATCAGAGCAAGCTAACAAACTTGAGAAGATGAAGGGGAGAATAAATTAAAAGTGGAAGTTATGGAGGGGTAGTTGATAATTTATCATGAGGTCTCCATCAAAATATTGTTATCCACCATGAGAATGGGGTAGAGAACATAAGGTGATGAGGAAGGTTTTGAGAGATAAGGACTAGTAGATTGATAAATGGGAAGCAACCATCAGGTAGAGTGTTGAGGTATGAGGACTAGTAGACCAATTATTATGAGTTAGTGGAATATTTTTCAAGAGATTGGAAGATGTCAAATGGAAGATAATTAGTGGAGGATGGCTAGTAGACTATAAACTATGATTAAGCTAGTGGATAGTATTTAAGGATAATAAGATTGGTAGACCACTGAAAGTGAGAAACCAATGGAGAGTGGATAAGTGTAAAAATAACACTTATAAAGGTTTAGATGCATAGGATCTCAAGAGAATATTTGTGTTAGTTTTTTAATATTCTATGACTAGCTATGTAGGATTTAAAAAATGAAATAATAATGGGTGGCCTTAAATAATGATCACATGTAGAAATGATAATATGAGGTAGTCCATATGTGCATGAAAAGATTAGGTCACTAATTGATCACTAACCTTTAGGTAATTGATTGAAATAAAATTAAGGTGCCCAAGAAATAAATGATTATAAATAATTTAGTGAAATAAATAAGATAAAATGAAGAATCATTGATAGGAGACAACTTATTAGAGGCATAAAATGCACACTAAAGTGACTAGAAGAGGAGCACTAAAATATCACTGTCTGTGAAGCAGTCAAGGTGAAAAAAAATCTTACAATCATAGTGTTGGGTATAAGGTGTTGAGATATATATACATTAAGTGTATTTGAGTATATAATTAAGACCATAATGAATAATAAGATCTATTAAAATTATGGATTCTATAAAGAAGTAGGGGGAGGCATCCAAGAGGGAAATAAAATGTAGTTAGAGGCATGTAGAATGTTGTCTATGATTTGATATGCATAGTATATCTAGTGGAGAAGACCTAAAGGAACTCAAGAAATAGGTCATGGATGACAAATTTAATTTCACATTGAAGAGTGTATAGGACTATGTAGGAGTAAAATTCACACAAATAAGGTTGTGCGACATAATAACAAGTGGATAGAGATACTTCAAGGATAAGAAGAGATGGATATGTAAGGAAATGGTACAGAAATAGAAACATATGGTTTATATATTACTATACAAGGTAGTGTAATCATAGTCCCACCTCAAATGGAATGGAAGTCTTGAGAGTAATCAGACCTAGAAAGAGGTAGAATATCCCTCAAAATAAGTAAGATATACATCCTTGGGAAGATGAAAAAATAGTAAGAGTTGATTTCAAATAATGATTTAAAGGATATTTTTCACATGGAGAAAAATAAATTATGAAAAGGTGGATATCATTCCACCAAGCTAGAAGAAATGTAGAATATTGCATTGAGTAAAGTGAAGTAACCTACATAGGAGATATGGATGTAGGGAGGAAGAATAGATCACAAGTTTTATTATATATGGCATGGGGGATTCACCAAGGAGAAATTTATAAGAGTGGAAATATGATATAACAAGTTACGCAAGTGTCAAAGTGAAAGGCATATACCCTACAATGAGGATCTAGAGTCAGTAAGTGGTACGATAAATATACACATCAAGAGGTGAAAAGGTGAATATATTCACCTATATTATAACCTAAGTTTTCCTATAGATAATTGATAAATGTAAGGATAAAAATTTATAGATGATAATAAGACCATATAAAATCATGACAAAGTGAATAAGTCAACTTGTAGGTATCACATATAGTGAATAAATCATCGTGTAGATGACAAGAGTGTAATTTATTATACAAGAGATTAGATAAATTTATAGAATGGTTGTCTTATACCAACCTAATAATAAAGTGGAGAACATAGCTTATAGTGTGAAAAAAGGAGAAAACATTCATTATCAATAAAGGGGTAGGACCAAAAGAATACAAGACTCAATAAGGTGAAATTGAGTAAATTAGACAAGTATCCATGTAGATGGAATTAAGGTCTAAATAAAGAGAATAAAAAGAGTGGGAACCAATAAATAACATGGAGAATTAAATTATATAATTAAATAAAGTAAGAGGAGGATAGAGGATATATCAATGGGTCATGAACCAAAGCCCATAGGAATGGAAATTAGAAGATAATCATGCAAGCATATTCAATTTATACAAAGAAATAATAGATATGAACATAGTATGAGATAAGTGGAGGACAAAGGGAGTAGATCGATATGTTATAGGAAGTGAACAGTTTTGTTGTGTGTATCTAAGCCTTGTAGAGCATCTAGTGTGAGGAAAATAGTGATAACATGAGTCTAATAACATGCTAAAGGATAATAATAGTTTCTTGTAAGAAAATAAGATTTGGTAGAGCAAAAAAATTGAGGAAAATAAAGAAGGTGAAAATGTTTGAGAATGTACCAAAAGAGTTAGAGATGATAGAGAAGAAGATTTTCATAAAAATCAACTTGAGGATGATATAGTTCCAAATGTGAGGTAGCTATTAGAGATGCATCTAGATATTTTTGAATGAAAGAGAAAGAGAGAGTAAGTTAGAATAAACATTGGCTAAGAAGGAATCATGCCTAGTAGGAGGCATGTAGGTGAAGAATAAATGAAGAAAGAAGGATAATTTTAGGATTTTATGAGGCCTAAAATTAAAGATTCAAGGGAGAGAGATGAAGAGGACAAATTGAAGCTAAGCCTAATTTTTCCATAGGATAATGAAATAATGTCCCAATAAACATCAAGAGCATGCAAGGGATATGGGGAAATAAATAACAATGCTATATAATACCATATTAAGTATGTATAGGTTAGATATACATTGAAGAGAGAAGATGTGTGAGATAAGGATGTAATAAACATCAAGAGGATCCTTAATTGAAAGGATACAATAATATGATTAATAAGGTAGATGAGACTTAAATTTTCCCATGGAGCTAAATATTGTAGAATCATGAAAATGAGAGAGGTGATTGGAGGTATACTTGAAATAGTGTAAAAGATAGAAAAATAAAGAAGAATATGATACATTTAACCCAAATGCAATGGATGGAGAGATATTTTAGAGAGCATGAGAAGAAGGAAATACCTACACAATTGTTGATGAAGGACAATATTTGTCTTTAGCTTAAGAAGGAGGTGAAATATTTATTGTTTATGGAATCAAGAATTTATTAAAGGAAGGAAGAGTGGAAGAGCACATTTATCTTGTAGATGAAAAGGATGATGTAATTTTGTTTGCACATGATAGTGAGAAACTACCAAAAGAATAGATGAATAAATATTAGCCTAAATTTGATAAGAGATTACTAAGGAATATATCATTCTAAGTATCTATTATATCATATAATGATAGAAAAATAGAGTTATATAGTGGTAATACCATATGGACATACCCTTTGAAAGGAATATAGGAGAATTAAGATAAAGTATGCCTAATTTATATGAAAGAGAAAAAAATAAATAAAGTGCACATCAAGGAGAGGATGGATTATGATGTAAAAAAAAATGGGTATTGATTAAAATCATTAAAATAGGTAGATTGAATTAGGTATGCATATACCCATAGGATCTAGGAACAAGGGGAATCAAAGGTAATGGCATAAGATAAATTTGTATTGTGCACACATGAAAAGTAGTGTTGAAAACACATGGAAAAGTTAAATGAATAAGATGGGCGTAGAATCACGAGAGGAATAAAGAGAAGAGGATGAGTTAAGAGGAATAAAAATATAAAGAGAGTGAAGATAATTATATTAGGAACTAAGGAAGATCTGAAGGAAAAAAGTGTTGATCAAGCTTGCTTAGGCAAAACAACCAATGAAATCATGTATGGAAACAAACCACAAAGGTGGTTTAACCACCCAATCATATATGTAACTACAGTAATAATTTTTAATTACCTAAGGAAAATTATTTATAATAGTCATAAGAAAATAAACAATCTTACATCCACCAAAAATATATTTTAGTCAATTGGGAAAGTAACTTGACTTTGTCAGTGTGAAGCTACACAACATATAATTTTGAAGTTCTCTACGCTACACAATAGTCCACTTGTGTGGAATAAAGGTGTCCAAGAGTTGTGTACAATTTTGAATAATAAATTGGGCTTTAATTTTTTGAGTATGCATTCAAAATAAATAACTATAATTAGAGGTAAAATGCATAGGACTTACGAATCAACACATGAGAGTGTAAAAGAGATAGGAAACATGTGAATGGCATTAATGAAAATGATAGGTTATAATATAGGTTATGAAAAACTATACACAAGTAACAACATGAATTTAATAACACCTAAAATATGGACCATATAATAAATACATGAAACTTAATAAAAATTGATAGATCAAGAAACCAACCACATAGACCTTCACATGACCATTTAAACTAGACCAAACTAGTTGCATGATTGACACAAATGAAGAAAATTTGAGGCTGGTGATATCTAATCCATTATGATTTTATCTTTTATTTCTCATAATTAATGGATTAGGATCCATAAAATTCAAAGCTACATCTAGGGTAATCCAACTAGTAATAACTATTATTTCTTTGGTAGATATAGTAACCACAATCGTAAAATGAAATATGGGCTAACACTTAGAGGTTGTTGTTAAATGTTTTTTTGGTTGATTATTAATCATTGATAGTTTTTATTCTTAAGGGTTATATAATATAAGGGCCAAATTTAGGGTTAACTCTATCAAAATGTATAGTTAGAGTGAGGGAAAGATAGAGCTGAAAACTCTTAGCATGCTAGTAGTCTGAGTCTAAAAAGGATACATGAGAACCCCATAACATAAGAGAGACAAAGTAACATATGTAAATATTATGAGATATGAATACCTTGTAATTTTTCATGATAATAGAAAATAATTTTTATAGTCCATTATGTGACTCTAATGGAAACATAGTAAGGTATCTCTTCACTAGGAACCCTCACTATAGCCTGCATTAGTTTGATTTAATTGTAAATATTAAACCACCAACTTCGTAAGGACATAAAATTATCACCACGTCATTATATTATTTTAAAAATTGGTTTGAATTTATACTATTATAATGTTTAGACACTAAAATATGATATTATACACTTAGAAATGTTAGTCTTACCTATCTTTATCTTACATGACTTTTTCATAAACAAATGGATCTTGTACAACCTTCTCTCATATACACTTGACTAATATGGTCCCACTCTCATAATTTTATATCAATGACCTACAATATTTCCCTACTATATGATTAATCTCCTTGTTATCCTAATAAAATTATCTCCTAATCATCAAATGATTATTCTTGTATTTATAGACACCTTTGGTCATACTCAAACAACTCTAGATTTTTAAGGTCATCCACCTATGGAAGGCTTATCCATGTACCTATAAATAATAAATTTTAAAAATAAATTCATATTATGGGTCAACCTATGAATTCCACATGTTGATGGCATGATAATTTACCTAGAGTGTCATTTATTTATACACAAGAGGTCTAAAGCTATTCACGTATCTAACACTTATTTAAAAATCATCTATCAATTACACATTGAGAATTATTGATTTAAATCTCATAAATGAAAAATAAGTCACAAGGAATAGGCCCATATATATTCTAAAGAATATAAGCCAATTAGGGTAATTTTAAGATCCCATATTTGAAACCCCCTTAAATTCATTTAGGTGAATCTGATTTGCAACTATGGTGAATCAATAGGTCTAAAAAAATTTCACTTTCAAGGTTTGCCACATAACTATGTTTTTTATTACATAGGTGCCAATTTTTACACCATACTTTATGTCCTCTTAGAGCTAAATGACTAGGCCTAATGACTCTACCAAATGGTTGGGTTGAATGGCTCTATCAAACAACTAGGTTGAATAGCTCTATTGAATGACTAGGCCAAATGACTAGTCTGTCAAATAGCTAGGCCAAATGGATCTATCGAATAGCTAGGCTAAATGGATAGGTTGAATGGCTAGGTTGAGTTGTTAGGAAAAATGAATAGGATAAATGGTTGGGTCAAACAACTCTGCCAAACAATTGGGTTGAACAACTCTGTCGATTGGTTACATCAAATGATTATATCAAACCCCCAAAATAATTTCTATCACATGGTATATTATATATGTGAGAGTGAGTGAGTGTGTGCGTGTGCGTAAATGGTGAATTAAATGTCTTTATAAGATGATTTTGTAAAGGGTTGGTGAGATGACCACCAAAAATTATGTATATCCCTAAAATTAAGTGATTCAATCCCATCTATTGACCCTAAAAAATCAACAAAACCAAAATATAAGAATTGGAATATTCATGAATTAATGAATATTTGCCACTAAAATTTTCCCTAAATCCAAGTCATGTTATCCATTATCAAGTGTCAAAATTTATATTACACGTTGCATCCATATTGAAGGAGTAATATTGTACATGTACACCTAACTAGGAAAATTATGTGTATTTTTTACCTTATTAGAAGTATTTTAAACATATGGAATGCTTATCCACTTAGTTAGGGGTATTTGGAGTCAATTCAACCCATATTTATTCCATTTTTTCAATCCTAAATCTAGTGTTTAAAGTGGAGCTAGGATTTCAAAGTAAAGGAGATATGTTTTTTGGACTCTTCCACATAAATAAATTATAATATTACATAAGAAAATTGTTTAAAATAAAATGAAATAATATTTTCTAAAATAGTCAGGCTCAAGTTACAATGATGAGTTAGTTAGAGTTAAAATGTATTTATGTAACATATGAATTCATTTTCTTGTACATTCATCCAAGTGGATCTAAATAGTTAGGTTATAGTGTTGAATTACTTTATATCCATTTTAAATCTTATCTTCCACTTACACATGGCCTTATATGATAATAGATCATGAAAAATTAAGTACCAAATTCCTCTTAGTGATTTACATATATAGTAAAGTTTAATTAATTGTCTACTTGTAGAATTAGAATTTTCTTACTTTAGATATATCGTAGACAATTTAAATGTTTAAAATTTCTATCTTATTTACATAAACTAATCCAAAACAAGGTAAAACATATTGGTGAACCCAATACTTATATTTAAAACATCAAATCCTATGTTTTACTTTAGCATATCATCCTTCTTTCTTAGATTTTTTTATATTTATTTCTTAGGGTTTTGTATCCAATTTCATAATTCCCTTACATTAAGGAAACAAAAAAAATCATCTTGGCCATAACCTTCTACACATTTTTATGATCTTATTCTTTTCCATCTAAGAATGTTAGTTCATTTGTATCTCTAAAAAAATGTGCTACATTACATAGTGTCAAAATTGATAATATAAAAATTAATTTGATTCAAACTAAAATGGATAAAATAAGTGCATTTTGCATCCATTATTATTCTTTGCATGCTAATGTTAATAATGAACATATAGAATTATAAGGACAAATCATCAATGATGAAATGTCTAATATAGAAAATAATAATAGAGATAAAAAAGAATACCAAGATAGAATCCATCTTTATGACTATAATGAGGTATATCCTAATAAAGTTGATGCATTGACTTTATTTTAAAATAAAATTCATTAGTAACCTAGTGACTTGGAGAAAGTCATGAAGGTAATCCTAGAGGATAAAAATGCAAAAATTCTAAGGTTTATAAATATGATAACTAACATGAACCCTTCATTAATATCCATTAACCTTATATAGATATTAACTCTACAACATGTTTTCAAACTACTACTATCACTACTACTATTCTTATGTCAAAAACTATAGTTACACATGTGATTCCCACCCTTGGTGTGAGGGAACATAATAGTTTACATGGATTTCACTACCTATCTATACATAGTATACTTATGTATATCTTATTTTTCTACTAATTTGAAATTATCATCCACATATATTGCATAATCCCTCATGTATATTGTTATATATCTACATGCTAAGGTGTTGTAGTTGGAGCATGGTGATTTCAGAGTGATTCATTGAATTAATTATGTTGAATTTCATAAAAATACATTATTCATAGGTATTTTATATTCTTCCTTCACTATAGGTTTTGTATCTCCTAATATTACATTATATGATCATAAAGGTGATCCAAAGCAATGTCTAAGAGTCATTTAGATATCATGTTTTGATTGTGACTCCAATAACAAGTTGACTAATTTATTTCCATGAAACATTAAGGACTATGATTTTAGTTGGTTTTAAAACCTTCCAATATTATAATTCAATGCATTTAATCATATTTCCAATCATTTTATAGAATATATTTCAATCAATATCAATGAAATTTTATCTTATGCCCAAATTTGAAAGCGTAAGCAATGATCCAATGAATCAATCAGTGAGTACATGATTTAGTATAAGATTATGTTTTTTGTAGATGATGAATACCATAATTAATATGAGTTAAATATATACCAAATAAAAAAAATCTTTCCCCTTTCCATGAGTATATTATGTTCAATTAATTAAAATCATTTTATGAGTTATGCCATATATTTAGGGATCAATAAGTTTAGCTCATATACATGAAAATTATAAAGTCCATGGTTAATCCTAAAACTTATTAAATTTAAATTTTTTAAAGTAAAACAAGTTAAAAGGCCAAAATGAATGACATTAATAATGATTAAAAATTAATAGTTTATACAATGTCACAATCTACTAATCATTGTCTTATCTACACTATAAGGGAGGAAATTTTCATAATTACCTAAACCTCCTTAATCTATTACAAAATTTACTTGAGTGAAACCTTATATATCTTCCTCTCAAGAATTAAATTGATATTATTATTCATCTACCTAAGGTATATGTTAGTAATTCATATTGTGATTACCATAGATGTAGGGGCCACTATACAAATATATGTGCTTTTATAGGATACAATATTTATGACCACTTTAATGATGGAACTATTAATATTGATAATTTAAGTACAAATATGAATGATTTACAACTAAAACGAAATGGGAATGAAAAATTTAATATATTTTTCAATCCCTTTCCCAACCATGTGCCAATATAAACTAAGGTTAATCCTAAGGTGAATATGACTTACAATGCAAAAACTCCTGTACTAACCTATGAGCATCCATTGGATGGTAATACAAGTATGATTTTAAGAATATTTTTACAATTACCTATAAGTATATTTGATAATAGTGATATTTTGTATCATAATTCAAGCTACAAATCATAATTTTTATGACTACATTGATTTCATAATAGTGATATTGTGGATGACGATTTAAGGTACACATCATTATTTTTACATGACAACATTTATTCACAACCTATACATAATATTATGGTAAAAAATGGTTTAATTAAAAACATTTACACCATGACACTTGTTACTAGTGTTATATATTTGCATGAAGATTTTATGAAATACCAAAATAATTAAATTATTTGATGAAAAGAGATATAAGACTTTAAGAATTATTGTGATACCACCTAAGGTGGGTCATATTTTAGTTCCTACTTCATTATTGGTTTTGTAAAGTACATGGTAATTTGACATGTTTATTAGATGCCTTTGGATACATAATCTTCATGTATTTCCATATTCAATACATAGATGTGTGAAGTATAAACATGGTATTAGTGTGGTTATAATTATGAGGATCCAATATGAGAGCCACTAGAATTTACTCTTCCACATCCACCATCAACATAATAAATTACATGACCTATTCAAGTTCATTCTACATAGATATTTTAGTGTAGATGTTATTTTATGATTATATAACACCTCAGCCTTGTACACTTGAAAAACATAGACCTTGGCTATTCCTCTCAGTTATGTACCTTTCCTTCTTCCACAAGTCTTGCATTTTATCTATCTTTGTGTCCCTTAGTCTATATATCTTAGTTTTACTAGTCTTATATTGATGACCTAGGTCTTCTATCTTTTTAAAAATGTTTAAAATGTACTTATCTTCCATATCTACAAGTTTTGGATCTATACATGTTCTTCTACGTTTTGGACATTAACATATAGAATAGACTGACACAATGTCATTATCCTATCCCAAACAAGTGTCTAGTGCCTTAAATTCATCCATTTTGAAAATTAAGCATATCCTAATGGTAGACCTAAATGATTTATTATGATTTATTGCTCCAAATTGATTGACGTAAATATAATATCAACCCTCATTTATTCATCACCTAGAAAAATAACAAACAGACCAAGACACTTATCAAAATCTCTTTATCAACCATTTAATTAAACAAATATTTTATAGTTCCATACTAGTCATAGGTAATACACATATACATGTCTAAATTACTAAATGAGCATCCCAAATCCTATTTTACCAATTTATGAGATAGTTCACTATTGTCATTGATTTTTACACATTATATGATTCACACACAAGCCAACACATAGTGAAGAACTACATCAGTCTGATGTCCTATTTTGAGTATTGGCTATGTAGGAAACGTCCTTTGATAGTAAGGTCATTTGGGTCATCTTCATTTCATGTGTCCACTAACCCATTTTCCCCTAAGGTCATACTAAATATGAAAATCTAGGGTTTTTCCATTTTAGAAGTAGTGACTATCCATGACCTAGATCTAAATGCACTAGAACTAAGGTGGCTCAAAACATAAAAGCATACATGTGGTCACATTTTGTTTTAATAGATATAATTTATAAGATAATAACATCAAACCCAAATAGTATCATTTACACAACTATCCTAGGCTGACAATACTATCTAATTACCTAGAGGCATCAAAACTAGAATCTAATGATTGTTCCAAAATATCCTTCCATTTTTATTTTATCTTGTTCCATATAAAAAATTACATTATCATCATAACAAGCTATGTATTTCACTTATTTTTCATTTATATATCTAGTATAATTATACTTTCTATATTTAGACTATCTCAACATAATAAATTTAGTGTATTTTTATATATAAGTTTAACATCTAATTAGCCTATTATATATATGATTACCACCCTTGTGCCATTTAATTTATATATACCCATTTAATAAAATATAGATAACACCAATATAAACACCATTTTAGGTTCAAACATTTGGTGAACCTGATATTTGAACATCAAAACCTTAAGCATGCCCTTTAGGATGATTATTACCTACTTCTTGCTAATCTTAATATATTTAATATCTATTATCAAGGATGATATTGATCAATATGATGAATTTGATTATTAAATCATCCAATTTTCCTTGAAGGAAGGAATTAAAATTTACTACCCTTGTATTCTTCCAAGCACTAAAACATGTAATATAAAATATTAGAATGGCGGTATCTATTATCCATTTAATTAGGTCCATTTTCTCACTAATTCAAGAGATTATTTCATCCATCTTAAGTAATATACAAATAATTTACCCATACTTCCTGTACCACCATTATATGTTCTTGGCATTTTATACTTGCATAATTATGGATACCAAGGCTAATGATTGGATAAACATGAGAAAGGTATAACCCACCCTATATTCCTAAAAAATAACAATAAAAATAGGAAAGGGTTTGGATTTTCAAATAAATCATTGAATCACCAACCATTTAAGCCAACTAAACATGTACATTTTACCTAAAAAGTGGGTATATATGACTAAGATGTTCATTCATTTGATCATAAAAAATTATGATAACCACATCAAGAGATTATGGTTGATGTGCAAAAAAATAATAAAGGGTCAATGTCTTGAATAAAATTTATTGAACCCCCAAACATCTTTAAATTACCAAAAATATCCCTTTATTCAAGGGTGATGGTTTTTTCCTACCCTCATTTAAAATAAATTACATATCAAAAATATGTCCTTACCAAACTTTTCCAAATCTAAAATTGTTATACCCTTACAAAATTAAAATGAAACAAATTATTCAAAAGGTCCAAGTTATTCAAAAGATATACCAAATTTACCAAAGTTCAAAGATCCCATACCATTACCAAAATGTCTTAAATTTAGTGACCATCACGACTTTCACTTTTTATACATAAGGATGATGATACTCATATGCCTATATTTAAAACAGGTGGTGGGTTATGACTAATGATAAAAACTATAATAAAAACCTCTATCCCCATATAATATCTAATGTCCATGATGAACACTATTGGGGATGTTTGAAATCAAGTTTATATACTCTAAATGAAAATGACTTTCCATAATATTAATGCACATGTTACCCCATTCAATAACTTCACAATGTATACTTGAATATCCTTATCCCTAATATTTCAAATCACAAAATTTACCTCTCTTTTTGAGACATAAGGATCCATTAAACCACATGATTAACAATGTACATTCTTTTGGTCAATGGGCATAAGATGACAAACTATTGATAAATTTTTTCCATATGAGTATTTTGAATGAGGCTCAAAATTGGTTCTATATTTTACAAAAGGATTATTTAAATATTTTATTATGATTGGAAGATGAAAATTTTAAGGATTTAAAAATCCATAAAGTTCTAAAAATTGCATTATAACATCTGTATAATTTCTAACAATGTGATGATGAGTTCATTCAAGATTATACTATTCAATTCAAAAGTACATCATATGAGCTAGCATTTATACCCTCGTATTTGGAATTAAAATTTATCTTTACTAGAGGAATTATTTCCCCATTAAATGAAATTAAATTGCATGATCAATATGAATAATTTACCCATTTATATAATTATGTGCATAAATATGCTTCCTAAATAATTATTCTTTCAAAAGAACTTAGCATATCTCCCTCCAAATACAAAAGATTTACCCCTCACACAAAGGATAAAGATATCTTACCTAAGGAACATTATGAATAAAAAATATGATATCCCTTATATATATGAGCAATTCACAAATGTTACTCAACATGGGGCCAATCCAAGGTCCACATCTTATGTAATAATCTCAAAGTGAACAACACAAAAATCATTCATTCTAACAGTATTTAGTAATTACCTTATACATAGGCAATGCTTATTTTTGGCATAACCATATTTAACCTACATGGTAAAAAATAATTTCAATGTAGGATGTCTAAAACAAATGGGATTAAACCTAACAAACTTATATAACAAAGGAGGTTGGAAGCACTCTTTAAGTAATATAACAATACCAATTACTTATGGTCCTAAGTTAAATTTAAACACAAGTTTGGCTTATGCCTACAACATATCCATATGAATTTATGTTAATAAATCATTGGATATACCAAATGGAATAAATAATTGATAAAAATAAGAAAGGTATTTCCTTTCCTCATAAAGGCACATTAATACATATTTAAAATTATAGCATTACATATTATACTACACATGCAAAACATGAGGAGGAACATGTTATGTCTATTTTAAACCTATAAAATCATGATATAAACAATGTAAAATATTAAAATTAAGGTCATAATTTTTGATATTTCGGGAGATATCTATCACCATCCACTAGATGACATAACAAGCTGACCTCTCCTCTTCAAAAATTCCACAAAAATATACCAAATAAATATAAAAGATGAAAAACTCTAGAAACACTTTTAGCATATATATGTTTCATTGGCTCCTTGGAATCCATGTGTGACTTCCATATTGAAGGGTTGAATACTTAGTTACTCCTACATATGTGTATATGTCATACTTATTCTTTAGTATGACATAGACATACATATATACATGATACATTCTTATTTTGGATGTTGGAATTTCCCTCTACTCATGTCATATGGACATTAGGGGTTATATTATTTAATGATAAATATAAATTATCATGTTAAATTTTACATATGTACTTACAAATGCCTATTATCCATGATTACATCTTAAACAGGGTACTTTATATGTTATACACTTGACATACATCTCCTAATACATTGAATCCATGGGCTACTATGGCATGTTTATGATGGCCACTTATGCTTTAATTTATGAACTTCCCTAAGTGGATTGTATTATTTTTTTAAGTATTTAAGTATGATCCTTTAATTATGACCCTTGTACTTATATGTGATTTCATTGACAATTTCATATGTCATTGTTTATTATATAGACATTTTAATATGTCATTCTTGCTTCTATGGACATTTTACTAAGTCATATCCCTATGATTTTGTGGCATTTAAACATGAACCTTATTTGTGGTCTCCTTAGACCATTATATTTTGACTTTATTTTGAGTACTCTTGTGTGTGTGAATGTTTTTTGTTGATCTTGTGTTGTTACTATCTAAATTTTACCATGATATTTATCATGCATCTTAGGCCTGCATGTGATCACATTATTTTTATGCACTTCAATCATACATTTACATAGAAATGTTCCTTATATATGATACATGGTTACAATCATAGAATATATAGTTTTATTATACTTTTGAGGTGAGTTACCTACCATTTCCTATCTTTACCTCACCTGAAATGGGGGAAATATTAGTAGTTTAAATTCATAGAGACATGTTTTCCACACTTGGCATAGTTTACAAATTTAGTGGAGGCATGTCATATGGATATGGCTTCCATACATTCATGGTTTCTAAATTAAATTATGGCCATGATTTGGAATAATGTTATCCACACTCATTCAGTAAATGACACTTATATCCATTTTATAGATATAGTGGGGGCATGCTTTGGAAGCATGTTCTCTAGACTCATTTACTATAAGGTACTTATTATCAATTTTTAGATTTAGTGGGGGCATGTCATATAGACATGATTTCCACACATTAAAAATTTATATATTTAGTGGGTTAATGATTTGTAAGCATGTTCTCCACATTCATTCATTATGGTAATTATATCAATTATTAGATTCAATGGGGAAATGCATTTGGAAGCATGTCCTCAATAAATACATAGTTATTTGAATTAACCAAAGCAAATAGTTATATGATTCAAACTCACATTTTGGGAATAATTTTACACATTGGTAGTATTTTTATACATATTTTTAACATGAGTCATATATAAGATGAAAATACTATGCAACATGTGCCTAATATTACAAAATACAAATTAGTTTTAGATTCCAAAACTATGTGATGGACTGTTACCACATCAAAAACATTTTGTATTGATATCCCATGGACTTTAACAAATTTTTATTGAGCTGATCTACTAAATTAGTTGGTTCACCTTTTTGTATGGTTGAGGTAATAAAATCACTCAATCCTGCCAAGTTTTTAGGTTAATATTGTAGAGACGATTACAAAGCAAGTTAATCAACCATTAGTCCATAAATCATGAAAAATGCATAAAGAACTAACTAACTAAGCCTATATATATTCCTATGGGAATTAACAAGGATAGAAAGAAACAAATGAAAGAAATAAAACATCATGTTACCTTCCCAAATGGATTGACCATACCCATGTGGCTCAAAATCATGCTCTCCCTTGATCAAGCACCCTTGTCTTTGTCAACAAAGGAGGCAAACTCCTCTAATGTCTCAAGAACACACTATAAAATCTAGGCTCATTATTACAAATCAAAATACTCAGCTATCAATGAAGCTTAAAAACAAAATCAATGATCAAATGAAATGGATTGTGGAAACAATTTAACATTATAACTTTGCAATATTCAAGTTTAAAATTTATGTCTATGGGCTCTCTATTTATAGATTTTTGAGATTGGTCAGGATCAACCATGACCATCCACCTCAAGATTGATATTGGTGGCCATGGATAATCATAATATTTGGAACTAAACTCATAAATATACTCAAGATAAATAAGAATTAAAGAGGCATGGGAGGCATTAACTAGGCATGGGTGACCCATAATCTTGATATTTTATGCACTTATGGCTTGATGGATGCCACCCCATAGATGATGTGATTAGGTGATGTAGATATTCAAAATCAGTTTCCAATAATGTGATATTCAAAAATTACTATGTAATTATTACTTAAGCTCTTAAATTGGATTAATTAGCTTAAGTAAGTTTAATCAAGTTAGTGCAATTCTTTGGAAATTAGTGCACAATTAATCAAAATGATCAAAAAGTCACATTACTAAATCATAATTTGATTGGAGAGGAATTGGAAGGTTATGTTAGATGTGTTGGAGATGTATTCCATTTTTGGATGTTTCCAACACCAAATAATAAAGGTTTGTGATGTATACCAATGAATTAAAAGAAAAGAGTGATCTAGAGCACTAAATGGCAAAAATATCATTTTGACTCAAAATGAAGTGATCAAAGTTAACTAGCCCATAAAATGCATTTCCCTATTTAGGGATACGTTAACCTAAATTAGCTCTTTTAAGTGACAAGTTTAAACCATTTAGGGTATTTTATGGATTTTGACCTAAAATATGCATTTGAGTGAAATTCAAGTAAGATTGATAATTTAAACAAAAATGATGTTAGGAATCAGATGTCTACAAGAATTGATCAGCCATCATCATGAGGTTATAAGTATCATTGGGTTTCATAGTTGATTTAATATTCATTTTTAGGTGGAAACTCAATTTTCTCTAAATTTGGGAGCATGTGCCTTCTAATCTCTCTCTCTCTCTCTCTCTCTCTCTCTCTCTCTCTCTCTCTCTCTCTCTCTCTCTCTCTCTCTCTCTCTCTCTCTCTCTCTCTCTACACACACACACAAAAAAAAAAAAAACACACATATATATTATTTATTATATATGTACATATATCATTATATATATTCACTTTAAATATATATCTATATATATCCTAATCTCAATTTTCATAGCCTTACAAAGATACATACTTTTCAAAATGACTTGCCAATACAGAAGATGGTTCCATCGACACATAGGTGTAATCCTAAACCTTTCTCTTTAATTTTAAATATATTTAAATTAATTTCAACCCATATTATATTCAATAATTTTATATAGTAGCATTCTCTTTTTTTTAGGTCAATCATTAGTAAAACACTCAAGTTAGGTACACACAAAGATATGGTGTGCATACACACCCAGGTATCCATTCCATTCCTTCAAACTATAAAATTCATTAATATATTAAAGGGTGAAAATTTATATAATATTTGGTGATTATTTATCACCTTATTTTTGCAACCTCGGAAAATTCAGACCTTGGCTATTCCTCTCAATTCTCTATCATTATTGCTTTTGTAAGTCTCACATATGTTATATCTTTATGCCCCTTGGCCTATGTATCTTAGTCCAACTATTATTATATTGATGGCCCAAGTATTTTATCTTTCCCATGATGATTAAAATTTACTTATATTTAATCTCCATAATTTCTAAACCTATACTTATTCTCCTACTTTTTTTATGTTAACACCCGAGACAGACAATAGTATTAATATTACTATCCTCTCCTAATGCAAGTGTCTAGTGCCCTAAAGTCATCTAATTTTTAAATGAAGAATATCCTAATGGTCAAAATAAGTTATTTACTATGATTTAATACTCCAAATTTATTTTTATAAATTCAATATCAACCCTCATTCATTCCTCACCTAAAAAAAAGACCAAAGAGACCAAGTCACTTATCAAAATCACTCTATAAAGCATTCAATTGAACAAAGCTTCCCTATTTACATACCAGTCATAGGTAAAACACATAAAAATTTGAAGTACTTAAGTATCATCCCAAAAGCCTAATTATCTAAGTTATAATCTAGGTCATTGTTTTACTTTTTTTGCACACATTATATGATTCACACACAAGCCAAAATTTAGGGAAGAACTACATCAATATAAAGCCCTCTTTATAATATTGGTTATGTATGTAGAATAATTTAAAATGGCGGTCATTGGGGTTATCTAAAAACCACATAACTATTAAAACATTTTTTTCAAGGTCACATTAAATATGGATAGCTAAGGTTTTTCCATTTCACATGCAATGACTGTTCATGACCTAAAGCTAAATACTCCATAGTGAAGGCAAAGCAAAACTAAAAAGTATACAAGTGGTCACATCCTATTTTAGTATATATTACATAAAATACACTAAAATAAAACCCAAATATTAGTATTGATGTAATCATCCTACCTTGACATTACTATCTAGAGATATAGAGGCTTCAAAACCATAATCTAATGACTATTCCAAAATCTCATTGGACCCTAATTTTAGCTTGTTCCAAATCTAGAACTACATTGGGATAAAAAATCTAATTACTTTACTTCCTAGTCATTTTTATATCTACCATAGTTTTACTTTCCATATTTAGAATATCCTATCATAATAAATTTAGTGTGTGCTTATATTTGATTTTAGCATCTAATTATCTTACTATAGACCTGATTATCACTTTTTGACCATTTCATTTCTATATACCCATTTAATATAATATAGATAACACTAATCTAGACACCATGTTAGGGTTAAAAATTCATATTAAGTTTTTAACTTTCCTAGATGATCAGTGCTTCAATTCCCCTTACATCATATGTTTATTCAAGAATCATGAAAGTCTTTACCCACTCCATCATGTTCTAAACTAATACTAAGAATATTTTTCGGTGATCCATAGTGAAAAAAGCACATGTTTATACTATATAGTGGATTCTATAGGATACGATTCTTACTAAATTTACTCATCATACACAAAAGCCTATGAGTCATGATGATAATGATGGATGTATTACATCATGAGATTACTTCTTAGATTCAAATATAAATACATATGATGTTAATTTAACATGACATCTAACTATTCCCATGTTTTATATATGACCTAATGTGTGAATCCCCTTGATGGGTTCATGTTTTAATAGGAAATAATCAATAAATATCAAAAATATAAATTCTTAAAATATTTCAAAAATAAAAATCCAAGACCTAAGCCTAACATGTTTTTCTAATTATTGTTGATTATTGTTTTTATTGAAGGTAAAATAGGTTTTTAGAGGGATATTACACATACAAAAGAACCACCACCATGGCCAAGAATATAAAATAAAGGATCAACAAATATAGTAAGCAAAGACATAACCATAGGAACAAAATAGCATAAATATAGTAGAGAAACAGTTGACATAAAACCTTCATAAAAAAGAAGAGAAAATTAGCTATGGGTTTTAATCCATTCCTCATATGTCATGGACCACTCCTCAGTCATACTCTAAAATTTATTATCTAATCCACCTACCAGCTTGTCCTTCTCATTCTTAGTAGTGACCCCTTTGAGATTCTAATTAGGCTTGATACCATCCTCATTGTCTTTTTCATTATTAAAAAACATAGACAAACCTTTCATAATTTGCATAGAATTGTTAACCATAACCTTGCTAAAAATTATAAGTAAATTAATATTGTTATTGAACTCTTTTTTTATCCCTTTCCATCATGGTAATTCTATCAGTAAAAATCTCAACTTGAGTAGACATTTCTTCTTCTTTCTCCCTCGTGTAAAAAATCTCGTCCATCTTATTGAAATTATTAATGTCATGCTTTAGGAAAGTATGATCCTTCATATAAAATCAAAAGAAAGATTTATCTAGGTTCAATTCATCCTCCAACTATTTTAGTATGCTTTGATTCTTGGCCACATCCTTCATATAATTAAGATCAAAATTGGATTGAACATTAGGTTGGGGATCACCAATCTTAATACCAATATTTACATTAATAACCCTATTTCTCAAAACATTTTTCTTATCCCCTTCCCAAATGAAAGGAAAATGAACATTGATGGAAGTATCATTTGACTCAATAGTATGTTTGTCACTCTTGCTATTGGTAAGTTAGTCTAGATCAATCATTGAATGTGGGTCCTAAAAGCATTGATAATTTAATGTGTGTTCATCCTTGTAATCCAACCTATTGTGAGGAAAAATTAAAGCTTCATCCTTCTTAGGTTTATGCTTAAAAATACTTAGAATTAGTTTGGAAGGACCAATATGAGAAAGGTTCAGATGCTTCTTCTTAGTAATGGGATATTGAGGAATGGGGATCTAGGCCTAAAAAACTTGTAGATAATAAAAATGATCATTTGATGCAGTGACTATTTTATTATCCAATTGAACCTCATTGATAGAATGTTCCAAAAAATGAATAAATTGTTGATTTATGTAATTTATCACATGTTTGGTAGATTTCTTATCCTTTTTTATACACACATACCATTCATAGTATACATGATAGATATGTAGGACATATATATTATTCATGATATATGGATGTACAAATGCATTACATTACTATACCTAATGGCCATACCAATGTTGTAGCATCAAATTCCATATATATATATATATATATATATATATATATATATATATATAACCTTTATATTTATCATATTGATCCACATTTATTTCTGACATATGTCTTTCTCTTGCTTATTTTATTTATAGTTCTATAATTTGTGATATGTTATGACACTGACATGGATTGGTGGTGTATGATTGGTTGGAATTATATATGATTCATTATAACTATTTCATTTCATTTAGTATAATAATTTATTATGATTTTTTTTGGCTCTTTCCTTGGTGTATGACTTTTTTGAGTGAGTGTGTTATGTCATGACACTTTCCTTGTATGGCATTTTCCTTGTTATGCGATATTGATTATTCATAGTGTATTATTGATTACTTATGTGTGACTCTTAAACTAATGTAAGGTAGTGATTGATTGAGTATATTATGGAATGACTCTTCATTATTATGGTATATCCTTGTAGTGTGTAATTGATAGTTGATAATGCAACATTGATTTTTCATTGTGTGTGTCTCTTTCCTTAGTGTATGACATTGCTTGATTGAGTGTGTTATCGAATGAATATTTATTTGTATGGCCCTTGAATTATTGTGTGACATTTATTTTTCATAGTGTATCACTAATTTATTATTGTTCATGTCTCTTGAATTTTTTGAAATTGTATGTTCATTGAGTGTAGTATGTGTGCTCTCTTTTGTGGATGACATTGAGTGTTAGTTTATGTGTGTTATGGAAATGACATTTTGTTATCATTATTTTATAAATATATGTTTGTGTGTTGGTATTTTAGTGACATGATACATATCATTCATCTTTATAATTATGTGTGGTGACATGATCTATATAATGCACCTTCTTGGTTAGATTAAAATTCACTTCTCACATTTCTAATGATTACTATTGCATGCCTAATTGTTATATCTATCTTAACATAGAATATTTGGTGCCTTATCATACATATTTCATATATGATTTTATGATCTATTCCTAATATTATGTCATATTATCAGCATGTTATCATATGATTTTAAATTCTTACACCTTATATATAACATTATGTGCTTACATATTTTACTTTGAGATGATTAATTCACAATATACATTCCTCGATCAAAAAGAGGGAATATTATTGGGATTGTAATAGATATTAAAGTCAAAATACACATATAATTCATATTTTTAGATAACATAAATAAGTCAAAGGGTGAAGATTGGATTATATTATCATTTTGGTTGACATTATAGTATAGATATTTACAAAATTAGATATTTTTTAGGACATATGCAATGCATATGCATGCAGTTTAAAGGTACATTATTGACATGTTATTAAATTCAATATATTGGTGAAAAAGTGATATATGTGTGTTTATGTTATTTTATAACAAATTTGGTTGGATTATAAGTTTGGTTGAGATAATGGGACATATATATTTATAGGTTAATACAAATTCTTAGCAAACATATAATACATATGCATATATTTTGCATTTAAACGAGTGATATGTTATCAAATTTATCATATTGGGGATAGATTTAAATATATATTTATAACATAATATAGTAGTTTGAGATAGTTGATGAGGTTGTGGAGCATGGATGTTTTCCTATTTTCAAGTTGGTACTGAACACACTAAAGGTAACATTTAAAATATTTTTTTCCTCCATCAGTTGATTCAATTTACATATTAGCCTATTTTTGGGTTCCACCTAACATATTGAGGTTTAATAATAGTTAAATGAGTAGTGTGGTTAAGCTTTTCCATTTTTTAATAGCCTATAACTATTTCTTCATGATGGTTTGGACATTTATCATCCCAACCCATAATTTCAATAATGACACTTGACTTGGGGCATAATCACCCCCATCACATTATCTACTAGGGCATAATTACCTCAACATAAAAAGTTTCATATTGTAACACCATCGACCCACTTATAGGTGTATTCTTTTCTTACCCTTCAAAATTTAAATGTTTCATTGATGTATTTTACCTTAGACTTTATATCTTATATGGACATTTATCATTGAATATTTAATTTAGGTCTACATGGAGAAATTTTTGCACTTGGATATTTCTCCAAAATACAAATTTTATTTATACACTAAGGTACACAATATTTATATTTTTACATTAGCAATTTAAATACTATAATAAAAGGGGGGAAATTTTAGACACTAAAATATGGTATTTGACCCTTCTAAATGTCAATCTTGACCTATCTACTTACTATCCTATTCAAACTATATTTTGCTCATCTGATCACTATTCTTGTCCTTCTAGACACATTGAGTCATACTTAAATAGTTTAATATTTCCAAATACCTACACCTATGCCAAAATCATACACATGCATATAAATTATAATTTTATAGATTTAAATCATATTTATAGGTCATCATGTGTGTTATACAATTCATATGCATGAGAAACTACCCAAATATTCATCTATTTATAGATAAAATGTCTATACCTATTTAGGTATCTAAAACTCATATAACAAACATTTATATATTACTTTCACATTAATAATGACTACCATAAATATCTTAAATAAAAAATTATTCACAAGGAGTAGGCCCTAGCCAAGTTTGAAACATCTAAACCAAGTCAAGTTTGTCATTTTTAAGTGTTGAAAGTTATTTTAGATGTTGCATCTAAACTAAAATTGGAGCATTTCACATATACATTTAACTAAGATAATTACATGGAGTTTGATCCCTATTTAGAGTATTTGAAATGTATTTATAAATCAAAAACTCAATGGGGGGTAGTTGGGATCAACTCAACTTATTTTTTATTCTTGTGTCTTAAGCTAAAACCTAGTGTCAAAATTGGTGCTAGGGTTTCAAAGTAAAAGAGATAGGTTTTATGGACTTTTACACATAATGATATTTTTATATTTAATAATAAAATGGTATACAAGTAGGTAAAATAATATATTCCAAAACCATTGGGCACAAGTTATAGATATGAGTTCATCAAAGTTTATATGACTTCATTTAGTGTAGGTGTTGAGTTTATTCTAGATTCATCCCAACAGTTCCAAATAGTTAGTGTTGAGGGTTGAGTGACTCCAGATCCATTTAAAACTTATTTTTTACATACAAACAATATTATACCATAAAAAATTAGTAAGAATTGAATTACCCTATTTATAATAATTCTTTACATAAATATTGAAGTGTAATTGAATATATTCTTCTAGTATTTATATTTTCTTAATTTATATATATCTTTAAAAAATATTAATATTGAAAAGTTTTATGCTACTCAAAT
>JARHVA010004569.1:1350000-1513664 GCA_037957365.1 Torreya grandis
CCTTGGTGGTTTCTTGACCCATGTATTTATCTCTTTTATTTTTTTTGGATTTATATCTCTTTTTGAATTTACATAAAATAAAAATATTACTTTATTTTACACATTATTCTTGGAATATTATCTAAGTGAATGTACATTCATAACAAGAAGGAAACACGCAAATATGATAGAAAAATCAAATTATGAAACCTTAGTAGGATAAACTAATTAACACAAATAGTCATGTACCTATAGGTTTGTCTTGGTAGGATTTTAATAGGTACAATTTTCTCTGAAATAAGGGTTTATCTCTAAGCATTGCACAATTTCCAATTTCTAGAAACATGTTCCACATAGTCTATTTCTAGTCTTAGATTTATAGAAGAACAAACATCAATGATAATGATTTATGCCTTTTTCATTTACATTTTCTAGTTTAGTTTCATTTGTGGTATTTGGAATTATTTCTCAATTTATCCTATTAGGTATATCCAAATTGTTTACTTTCAAACATGTATGCTTAGATTTAATTTATTGAAACTATTTTATTTATTTTTTCCTAAAACCAAAATTAGGGTAAACATTTCTATATTTTTATCACCTTCTTGTTGGGCCTATTTCACCCTATTTTTAAGTCCCCCATGCTTTTTAGTAAATTTTCAACTTTTTATTCCCATTATATGTCAATTTATACATCAATAAGGTACAAATTTGAATTTAAGAAGTCTATAAATACATAAGTGCACTAGTTTATCTAAAAACAAAAACATACATGAAAGATTTATTTATTGAAGTAGTAAAACAAAGGATTTAATTTATTATAGCATCATCCTTATTCCAAAATGTGATGCCAAGAATTAAGATAAGAGAATATACCATTTACTACTCTTTGCATTATTTAAGGGATAAGGGTTGGGACACTTGCATCACACTTAAATGTTGGGATACTTAAATGTTTATTATTAAAATCACTAATTCATAAGGGATTGATAATAATGGAGGTATAACACAAAACCACCATTAATCCTTTCTAGTTTAATGATTTTTTAAGGTGTTACAAGTTAATAAAGGTATTAAAGGAAATAGATAAATTTATTAGAGAATTTCAATGTTTTTTTATAAAAGTGAGTGATATTGTATATCTCATTAGAATAATAATAGGGCCATGATATTGGTTTCACATAATCTAATGGTTTTTAGAAATATACTAGTGTGGTTGTAGTTGTGTTACTTAAGGAGTTGATATAATTTAGGTCATCTTAGAAAATTTCTTTATTGGCTCCATGTTTTATATGATTTATCTACCTTATTATATAGACCTCTTTTTGATTCCCTATTTCTTCTATATGTTTCTAAACTTGAAAAATCTATATACTATTACAATAAACCACTCTTTGTAATTTTTAAATTATTTTATAATATCCCTTACTACAATCATGTTTGATTTTTAATCTGATTAAGTTTAGTGAGATATGATTATAAAGTAGTACAAGTGGATATTTTTAATTTATTTTAAAACCATTTTCCAATATTACAACATCGACATTCTTCTCAACATGTCTATCATCATGCCATATGTTTGGAATTTGATTTTAATTTAATTTTAAATATTGTATTTATTCCCATTAAGGATGTTCTTGAGTTATTTTAGCTACTCATCATGAGGTTACAATTCATATATTTTAGTTTCTCCAATTGAGGATGTAATTAGTTTATTATTAAGATTTAATTAGATTTGTACTTAGGATATTATTCAACATTATTTAGAATTTTATTAAAAATTATATTTATATTTATTCATAATGTTATTCAAGATTTTACTATGTTATTCAAGGATTTATACAAAGTTGTAGCTACTCATATCCAACTTTGAGTCACATCTTCAAAAAAATGAGTTAATTCATTTTTAACATATCATGTTTCAATAGTTATTATTATTTTTCACTTACCCAATTGTGTGAATAAGAATAAGAATATTTTTATAGCTTCCCATATGGATTAGATTCTATAGCAGATATTTAGATGTGAAAACTATACCATCCCATGTATTTATTTTTCCAAATGTATGAATGAATATACTTCAAATTAGGGGGAAATGTAGACACGTAAAAATGGCCCCTAGGCATTTATTAATCATTAATTATCAATATTTAAGGGTAACTATATATTTGCCAATTATTGGTCAAAATTATAAATTATTGGTGTCTTTATCAAATTTCAATAATTCCCATATATACTTATTAGCCCCATAAACTCTCTTTTTCACACTATATTTCCACTTATTTACTTTTAATTGTGTATAAAACATCCCACCATATGATTATATTATTATATGGGCCCATAGTAGATGAATATTGGGTAGGTTACATGATTTATGTAGAAGCCACCTCAAGACTATCACCCATGATTGCATGTGCATACCTATGAAACATTAAATCAATGGCATAGATATAACTAAGGTATAATTATTATTATATTTATTAAAGGTAAAATGTGCAATAGGGAAAAATCCCTTCTCACATGAATAATACAATATAATAATGTGTAAAATGGAATCCAAGATCTAATCATTATCCATACCCTCAACTTATTATATATATATATATATATATATATATAAGCTCAATAATATAAAAACCCTATTTTTATAATATCCACTAAATATGTTATTATTTATATGCAATTTATAAATAAGTTGATATAATTAATTATGGATAATGAAGCACACATAAATTTTGTTTACCAAAAAAAATGTGATACAAGTGCATCTTAGAATACACAAAACTGTATCCCCAAATATACACTAAAACACACACACACACACACACACACACACACACACACACACACACACACACACACACACACACACACACACACACACACACACACACACACACACACACACACACACACACACACACACACACACACACACACACACACAAACACACACACACACACACACACACACACACACACACACACACACACACACACACACACACACACACACACACACACACACACACACACACACACACACACACACACACACACACACACACACACACACACACACACACACACACACACACACACACACACACATACACACACACACACAAAAACACACACACACACACACACACACACACACACACACACACACACACACACAAAAAACACACACACACACACACACACACACACACACACACACACACACACACACACACACACACACACACACACACAATCTCAATAATATAAAAACCCTATTTTTATAATATCCACTAAATATGTTATTATTTATATGCAATTTATAAATAAGTTGATATAATTAATTATGGATAATGAAGCACACATAAATTTTGTTTACCAAAAAAAAAATGAGACAAGTGCATCTTAGAATACACAAAAGTGTATCTCCAAATATACACTAACACACACACACACACACACACACACACACACACACACACACACACACACACACACACACACACACACACACACACACACACACACACACACACACACACACACACACACACACACACACACACAAGCTCAATAATATAAAAACCCTATTTTTATAATATCCACTAAATATGTTATTATTTATATTCAATTTATAAATAAGTTGATATAATTAATTATGGATAATGAAGCACACATAAATTTTGTTTACCAAAAAAAATATGATACAAGTGCATCTTAGAATACACAAAAGTGTATCTCCAAATATACACTAACATCATCCCTTAATATGTACTCCATAAAAAAAGATGGTGATTAAAACTACACTAGCCTAAGTAAAATTAAAATAAGAAAGGTGAAGTGGTCACTGACTCCCATTGTTAAAGGAAACTTAGATAAAGTGAGAAAGTGAGGCTAAAAATTACATATGGATTCTAAAAATTAGGCCATGTTAAGTACCCATGTATAATAAGTAAGAAAAACATAATTGTATGAAATAATGACTATATATATTGCATAAAATATATAAAAATATCACCACTAAGAAGCATTATTATCATATAATACTCCATAACGTTCAATTAGATTAAATAGAAAAACATTTGAGTGTAACTCATATAATTAATATGAATTACATGATGACTATGTTGATCAAATGAATAATAAAATATCTATTAGAGAACAAAAGTGAGGATAACGCACATAATTTACATAACCGTAACTAAAATTAGTTCACTGAGTTTGAAATAATGTTGGTGTACTAACAAGTAATCCTATATATTCACACAAGGATAAATTATAATATCAATTTGGTGTTACATGTTTGTGTTTTATATTATTTTTGATTTATTTTTATAGAGTGTGTAAATCTTGAGACCAATGTAGATTCTACAATATGTGTATATTTTAATTAAATCTGAATGTAATAGTAGATTATGATTGATTTATTTTAATTATTATTTATAGAAATGACATACAATATAGGATACTTAGTTTTTTTAGGTTTTATTATACTTTACTATTATGTCATGGTCATCAAATAATATCTATAAGGGATCTATGTTGACTAGAATCTAGAAACATATTATAAAACTCAATAGGACATCTCTACTATTATTTGGATGCCTATGGAAATTAGAACCTCCTATGGTATATCATATTCATACAAGAGACCTACATTGTTCTATGAATTTTATATCATTTCACCTATCTAAAATTGGATCTTTTATATTTATATACCTTTTGACCAACACAAATAACTTTAATTTTCCTTTATTTGGCTCAAAATTCTATAATTCACTCTAGAGACAAATGTGACCTATAAATAGAAAAATGGGTTAGAAAGGATAGGTTGAGTTGAAATTAACCACTCCTTGTTTAGTGACTAAGCATTATAAACATTTTAATAATCTGAAGAGGGGTCAAACTACACATAATTATCCCACGTACATGTGTGTGTGCAATAAATAAAATATAATCATGTTGTGAAATCTTGAGTGTAGATTAAAACACTTGAAAACATATTATTTTAGCCATACAATGGTATTCATACTTTTATAAAACCCTAATTTATTTATTTTTAGGCTTGGAAAGATTTATGATATCTCCTATCAATATGCATATGAATAATATAAGTACTCTTGATAAGTGTTATATGCCTTCTAGATAAGAATAGGAATAATATCGATATGCTTATATATTTAATTATTTATGTAATTTCTCTCTAAAATGACATGTGAAACATATGATCTGACCCAAATAAGGGATTTGAATTTGGTAAAGTAGCCATTAAAGCATGTGTAGATGAGTTTGGCTACGGCAAATGGATCTAGTAACTAAATCCATTTAAATATGGCTATAATTGTCTAATTAGTAAGAAATAGTGATTTTATATTAAGATATAGTTTGTGTAAGTTGATAAAGTATTCAATAAAAGACTAGGGAAGTCTTGTGTATGAATAAAATTACTTTTAGAAGGTTTTTATATAGATATGAGAGAGAGAGAGAGAGAGAGAGAGAGAGAGAGAGAGAGAGAGTTATAAAAATTTATATTATCAATGTTTGATACCAAATTTGAGTATCTACATTTCCCTCCTTTTTATCTAGCAATTGAAAGTGATAGAGTAAAAGGAAAAAGTGAGATACCTAAGTGTAACCATGATGTGTGTGTCTAGGTACAATATGATATTGATCCATGTAAAAATTATAATGAAATATGTAGAAATTATTTTACACTTATGATATAAAATTGTAATTAAAACATTGGAAAAAAATAAATTGAAGAAACAAGGCATGAATACGCTTATATGCACACAAAAAAGTTTCATTATAGACTCAATGGATAATGGGGGTTTTATTGACCATGGAGATGTTAGAGTTAAAACCATGGGTTAAGTTTAATATTCACCAATCCTCATTGGATATAGATAACTTATTAAAATTTAACTCATGTAAAACCTCAACCATACTATTCATTACATTTTCTACAAATGGGGCCCAAAATGGGTTTCAATAAACCTAATTAAAACATGAGTATTTAAAAATATGAATAAGTTTTATGAATCATCTATTGTATATGGTTTTATGATTCAATATAAGTAATACCTACAAAAATTTAAAGTAGAAATTAAATAAATATAATCAATGATCTTGTAGAATGTCTCACATATTCCCTATATATTCATCTAATATAATAACCTATGAAATTTGTATCATATAATATATACCAAAATATCATAACATATATTAAATTTAAACATATTTAATTTATACCATCAATATAATAACTTGTGTAATTCATTTCATGTAATATGTATAATAATATCATAGAATCCATGTAGCATCACTCTAATCATGTAAAATATTTGACATATGCATTTCATATGCCCTTAAATAGTGTATTTATAATAATGTGAGTTTGTATATTCTAATTATAGATCATATATGGTAAACTAGTCTTCTACACTTTAAAAATATCACTCATGCTTCAACCCTTTAGTTCATGTCCTTTTCACCATTGAAAGGCTAATGTTCACCATCACACTATGCCTAAATGCTTATCCTATAATCTAACCCTAATATTATAATTACCTAGATGATTAAAACCTAATTAATATTCTACTATGGTGGTTATGGATATTCAATAATTACTATTATCCTAGACACTACCATTAAAATTAAGACACTAGCATTGATGCTAGTGTCCTAGCTCTGATACTAGTTTTTAAACCTTATAAATGGTCAAATTTTTAAATATTTTGACATGTATGGGTCAGCCTATAATATTATTTTAACCTTCCCATGGGATAATTTAAAAATTTATGGTATAAATACAAATCAAATACCATTAATTATCATCAAGTATAAATCATGCACATGTCTATCTTATACCAATTAAAATCACCTCTCAAGATCTTCAAACTACCTTATTCTTCCCTATTTCCAAATAAGTCATAAAAGTGGTATTATTATAGGTATAAAAATAATCAAAGATCATCCCATGAGAATTATTTTTCAAGTTACAAGATATATCACTAAACACACTCACATAGAACATATTTCATAATTATTCGCACAATAACCCATAAAACATGTAGACTATTATTAGGTCTAAAATCCTATCCTGAGATAATTAGGATATTAATTTTTCACTATGGACTTTGGGACAATACGGCAATTTTGTCCTCATTTTTATAATTTAATCTATTTCAATCAAATCCTAAACTTTAGGTATTGGGCTCCATGATGTATCTTTATTATAATAAGTCTCTAAGAGATGTAGTGCTACCACTAGGGGTCTAATACCATTTTGATATAGTGAATACAACCCTAACCTTTGTTTAATCAACTCCAATCATGAGAACTACTAAGTTTCATTTTACCTATTTCTAAATTAATGGGATGGAACTTTTTAGATTCTAAAACAAATAGAGGAATTAATGTAAGGTGAAAAAGGATGTTTTTAGGCTTTAAAGGGTATTAATAATTAGGCCACTATGTGCTAAGTTTTGCTAGGGGATCAAACTCATCATCACATAGGGAAAGTGTCTAGGTAAAACAAAAGTAAATGCTTATTTCATGAATTATCCACTAAAAGTAAACACATAGAAGGGCCTATAATAGGTTACACATAGGATATTTGAATATAATTTTTAACTTCTAGTACATAGATTAAAAGTGTTACAAATAAAATGAGAAGAATTAATAAATGAGTTAACACAACAAATCACATTCCAACTCCTACATTCATTATTAATAACCAAGAACATAATCAACTCTTTGTCATCAACATTCCTTTAAAATCTAAAATCAATGGAATACATTAATAGATAAACAAAGCTTAGTCTAACCGAAAGCACAAAATTTGCATTTAATTTTAATAGAGTTTATCTACATATTAAATGCCTATATTTACAAGGGATTGTATTTTACAAAATAGAAAGGATGGGGATCACCTCCAAGTAGCACAAGATTCCAATCATTTTCCATGATGGCCTCCCAAAGTTTTTATAACTACCAAGATTCAAAACAAATATAATATTATCTAATTCTCATAAAAGATGTCTAGGGGTCCAATCAGTTGATGTGCAAATGAGTTGGAGTAAAACTATCCCCCAAATGCTTAAGTTCCACCTCATTGGTAGATATCATGTCTACCACTAGATTGAACTCCCTATATAGCTTTTCCAAGTTCATGGGAGGTTCATGAAATATTACCTCTGATTGGGTCAAAAGTATTTCGTGCACCTAGAGAGGGGCCTCAAGGGAAACTTTCACTTCCATCACCTAGATGATACTATCCATGGATTAGGTCAAGATATCTAAAATCACCTTAGCTCTAACATTATTGTCCTTTTTCTCCCCCCTCATGATCTAGGTGAAGTGACCCAGGTGGACCTTAAACTCTATTTTATCAAGAAATGTGCCATCTAGATGGAATAACATAGAGATGTTGACTTCATTAAAATAAGTCAACATATTGTCCCCACCTTATTGTAAAGGTTTCATGACCATTTGTACCACTATCAATTATTCCTCAATTAAATCTCTCATTCTTATGACATAGGTTTTCTATAGGTTTAAATTAGAGAGAGGTGTGAGTTTTAGCTCCAGGAGCATGCCTTTATTAATAAATGTAGTGAGATTTTTACACTTTATGTATACATGGGTGATCCTTTCTAAATATGTCTAGGCTCATTGGAGGTGTTCCCTACAAATATTCATGCTCTTGACTACTTCCATTAAAGATCTGAAGAGCTATAAGAGGAACTCTTTGACCCATAAAATCAATTATATAGGTAAGGTGTTATTCACCTATGCCTTGAGAACCTAAACCTGATCCTTCATGTCCATAATTTTTTCATACATATCATGAGTGGATCAGAGCACATACACTATATATGTATCAACCCTCTCCTCCCTAGTATATATTCTTACTTTAATGAGGGATAAGAGGTCGTGTTTGGTCTATCAGACCACTAGGTCCTATCCTTGAGTGAATTTATGAGTTAAAATCCTCTTCATATTTCTCAAGATCTTTTTAATCTCCCAATTAACTTCTAGATCACTTTTAGAATCATCTCAGGATCTTGTTATCCTATAACAATTCCCAAGATAGAATGGGGTAGAGATGGGATGGTAGAGATAGAGGTAGAAGGTGGAGGCATGAGAGGAGGAGGAGTGGATGAATTAATGGGAAGTAATGAATATATTAATTAAGGATGTGAAGGTATGTGAAAAAATGGGAAGAACAAATGGGGAAGCCCATGGGAACATCTAGGTATGCCACTAGCTTTAGCTCAAATTGACCTATGGGATAAAGTTTATAGGGAAAAGAGACTTTAGAAAGAATGAGGAAATTAGATAGTTAAATCCAAATCATTGGTAACCCATTATAATGGAAAATGAAGGCCTAACAGGCACACAAGGATCAAGGGGTTGAGGAATACGAATCACCATATTCTTCTTCTTAGGCCTCTTGTCTGAATCAAATTGCATTATAGTAGTCAGAGTGGTGGTGTTAGTCCTGGTTGAGGTTGACTAGGGATCATAGAGAGTGACTATATGTATAATTTAAGTGGATAAATATGGTGTAATTGTGCACACAAGTACACTCACCACTGGGGGCACCATCATAGATATTGAAATGGGAGTACCAAGAGGTAACTAGCTTTTTAGTAAGACTAAGGTGGTGTTTAAGTATAGGTATTTATATCTCCTAAAGGCCTAAGGTGAGTTGTAGGGATAAATATTAATGTAATGGGCTATATGGATGGAAATTATGATGTGAGTATGTTGTACATGGCATGATCTATAGGTATCTAAGGGATTATGGTAGAGTTATAATAAGATAAAGGGGAGGTACCACATGATGGTCTTGATAAGGAAAGGGAAACCTAGGGGTGTTCTAATATATTATTGAAGGATTGTGGAAGGTGGATAAGGGATATGTATATATACCCACTAATATAACATTTTAGGCTCAACTCTAGGTTATTTCTAATGTCAAACCATATCACCTATATAACCTATGATCAAGATTCCTTAATTATAGTAGGTGGTGTTGGTATAATATTTACTTGTGAAGCTAAGAATAATGGAGGAGAGGGATATAATAACCCTTGTATTATCTTCTTTAAAATCTAAGGTGTTATTTCAGGGTTACTCTGAATTGATTTTTTATTTTAAACCTACTTTCCATTTTTCTTCTCAACTTCAATTCTATCCAACACCTCTTTGTCATCTAAAGGGTTGAGGTGGATTTCATCCTCATCTCTAGGATCATGGCCATAATTTATATTGAGTTGATATTGATATTTCTCCACATAGGTCCTAATAATGCCATGTGGGTCCCATTCTCTATACTCCACTTTCCTAAGGACATAATATAACCTGCTCATAACCATCTTATATAATGGGGGTATAATTTTTTATATATGGTGGTGAATGGTGATATGGAAGGCTAGAAAATAATTTTATTGTTGGTTGAGATTCAAGATAGTAGTTTAAGATGACTTTTATCAAATTATAAATGATTTCCTCATCCAATTGATCTAGAACTTGGGAGGTAAAGAAGAGGGGGCCTTACAATCACCTAACACCTATATGATGGTGTTATCCCTATAGTAATAGTTTTAATATATGGGGGAAAGATATTTTGTAATTTAATTATATATTTTGGATATGGCCATCTCATTTATATCCATAATAACCATTGGGTAGAATGACTCATAGATTTATTGGATGTGATTCTAGTAATGGTGACCATATAGTTTGGAAAATAATACATGCACCACAGTTCCCCTAGGTGTTCAAGTTAGAAAAATATATGTTTTAAACATGATATTAGTGTAGATAACATACATAAGTTATCTCATCATATATAAATTACCATCATTTTCAGCCTCCATAACACGATGCACCAGCCAAAATTTGATGACACTCCCAAGGTCTAGGATCTCCTCACCCTTTAGGGTGATGGAAAATATGGGAAGTTAGAGAATATAAACTTTTAAATAGTCACATACCCTAAATAATCAATTAATATTATTCCTATATAGACTTGACCTTTTAAGGTGTAGACTATACAAGAATCAATATCTTCCTTGTTGACCCACTTGACATCAAGGTTTTCCACCTAATCCTTTAAAACCTCATAAATCTAATATGTATCATCCCACATGGTTATGTTGGACATGTCATAGGTAAATTTTTACTATAATATGTTATAATATGCTTTAAATTTATCTATTGATATGCCCATAATCTTAGGTTGGATCTTGATGTGTACATGATATCATAGGCACCATCCTACACTCATATTTAAGAAGCATATTGTTTAATAGGTTAGAATAGGGTAAATAATTTGGTTTAACTATATATTTTTATAAAACACATATTTCATATGCCATAATTTCATCTTAGAACTCATCTTTGTCATCATCATCACTAGACATAGACTTGGGCACAACTACAATCAATTTGAATATTTTTTTATAATACTTGAATTAGGTTAAGTTCTTAGGGAAGGTGGTGTCTCTATATTTAGGTTAAAATTTGAGTTTCAATTATAAAGTATCCATATAAAAAATGGTAAATCCTAAAATCATCTAACTCTGAGTAAGGAGGGCACATAGTGCACAAGAATGAGTTGAAAGTGAGGAGCCACACTTTGGGTAATTAAAAGTGAATAATAGTAAATCATCTTGACTTAGGGAAATTATAAGGATATACACATATCTCTTGTATTGATGGTTTTTTTTATCTCAGCCACTGTGTATTCAAATTTGATCTAGTATTAGAATCCACCTATTTATTTCTCAATCTATAATTAACTTAGAGCTTTTAGATATATGCTACCTATTAGATTTGGTGATTGTGATGAGATATTTTAAATCATCCATTGAGGACAATTTTCCCATTTATTTAATTTGAGTAGTGTGGTAATAACATGGCTACTTTTTTTCTATGGCATCCTAGTTTACTTCATCTCATGCCAAGTTTGCATTGTTGATTGGTTATGTTTGTGGATAGTGCCACCTAAACATGGCTAAGTGTCACACTTTACTTTTTAGAGATATAAAATAGGCCATATAGAGTGTCAAGGTGATTCATTTCATCCATTTAATGGTTTCTAAATTTGATTATACCTATTCATAACCATGTCAAGAATCATAGGCATTTTTTGCTAATTTATATGGAAGTGACATTTGGGGTGATCTGATAGGTCCACCTATCTTGTGCTATGACATCTTTGACTAGTCTTGGAGATTAATAGTGATGAAAGTATCCATTTTGTGATTCCTCATTCAGTTAGGCTCTCTTAGGCTATGACATATCTAAAAAGTCTGGGAGACTAACATATTTTATAGTGGGTTTTGTGGTGCTTCCTAATTTGGCTAGCTTGTCTTAAGCTTTGGCAACTTTGATAGGTCTAAGATATTAAAAACTCTAAGAACCATGTTATATGTCACTTCCCAATTTGGTTAGGCTTTTTCAAGATCTCACATATTTGATAGTGGGCCACATGGCACTTCTTCATTTAGTCAAGACTACATGCAATATTTTGAAACAATGAGTAAGTTAAAATAATTTCACATAAATAATTAAAAGCTTAAATACCTACTAATAAAGATTCAAAAAGTGATGAGTAGGACCCTAGGAGAATGTATCTTTAGGAAAACTAATTATGAGTTAAAACCTATGAAAATTATAACTACTATGACAAAATATCTAAGTATGAAAAGCTCATATGATTTTTATAGAACATAATTAAGGACTCTACTATGCCTAAACACTAAAAGATGACAAGGATTTCTAATATAGACTAGATCTTCAATACAAACTTTGTTAAATGCTTGCCCAACCAAGGAAAAATTGGAGTTTAGGGATTTTAAAGGTCTAAGGCTGATGTAAAAGGGATTATAATTATGATAATCCTTAATGATGGGTCCCCATTTTTTAAATAATAGGGTTCTGTTTGACACAAAAAATGGTGAGTTTATAGGTAAAACACTACTCTAATGTTTAGAACCTAGACTATGGTCATCCAATATTAAACATAGAGATAAAAAAGATTAACACTAGTTGATACACATTGAGTATCAAAAACACTCTAGTCTATTTTTAAAATTATCATATTGGGTTATAACTCCTTTCAAGTCCATTTTATGTTATAGTGAGGGATTTTTTATCCAATGGATTACTTCACTAAGCTTAGGTACACCCAGGATATAGAAATATTTATAAAGGGGTATGCATTTCATAAAATTTTAGCTAAGGAGGGAGAGATTGAACATTTATATAATATTATTTAAGCATATATAACAATGATATATATATATATATATATATATATATATATATATATATATATATATATATATATATATATGTATATATATATTTAGTTTCACTTTTTTCCTTGCTCCATTTCCATCCAAGATATATAGCCTACAATGGACATAACCGAAATCACCCTTTCTGAAGAAGAAGCTTAATAGATATTTGTGAAATTTAAACTTCCTTAGATATAATATTCGATGTTTAATTTATGAGGGTTGGATACCAATGTATTCAATGTTTATAATAGCCTCAATAGGATTACAATATCTAGATGAACTTTTAATCATTCATTTATTCATAGTATCACTGCTCTTTTCTTTTGAAGTTTTTTGTGATGGATTTGGCTAGAGTAGAGATTTTATCAATTCACTTGCTCAGTGTTAAATTAGTGACCTATAATTTTATAAATGTTTCTTTGAGGGTTATCTTGATTCTAATTATGTTTAATAGTGGAGTTTCTCCTTTTCTTTCCCAATTTTGGCATTAGTTTTTATTGTTTAATCATCCTTTATTGCATTATTCACTTTATTTAAACTTGATTCTTTTTCTTGAATCATTTGGCGCATGGTAATCATATCATGAGGGAAGAATTGAATTAAAAACTATGAAAAGGTTAAAAATAAACACAAAAAACAAATAACTGAATCAAACAACTAAATCAAAGACATAATAAAAGCAAAGAAGCGATGAAATCAAACACACAAAATAATAAATTAATCTATACCTAATATTATATATATATCACTACCCTTGTTCATGTTATTAAAATATTGCATATAAAGGGAAAGTCAAAAAGTAATGCTTTAGGAACTATCCATTTATAGACAGTGAGAGGTCATTACCTATGAAGTCCTTTAGTTGAAACACATTTTTTCTGAGTAACTAAAAGATATTATATAGGCCAATCCTAATAGGTAAAACTTAGAGTGTTGGTCTTTCTTTTCATGGGATTTATCCCATATCAGCACCAAATCAGAGATAATAAAGGGCTTTATCTTCACGCTCTTAGCAAACCACCTCTTAACTACACACTAGTGCTTACTAAAATTATAGAGGGCCTCTTTTTTAGAATATTATAATTAGATGGCACATAATAGCCTTGATTCTACCTTATCACCACCTTCCATGTATTCTTTCATAAATTTATAGGTAGTCAATGTAAGGGTGATTGGCAAGATAGACTCTAAACCATACACTGGTATAAATGGAAAACATTTGAGGTCCTAATTATACTTTGTTTGATCATCTCAAAGGGCATATTTTAATAGTGAGTGTCATTCATAAGGATTCTTCTATGTGTATTTCTTGATCGTATCAACCAAGTTCTTATTTTTAGATTTTCTTGTAAGTAGTAGCTAGAATAAAATATTAAAGAGACTCCATGTTCATAAGCCCATTCAGTAAGCTCTACAAACTGGAATGCATGTCCATTATCATAAACTAGTGACACATGTGTACCAAATTAGATGACTATGTTCTTTTTGAGAAACTTTATCACCTCTTTGGTAGTACTATTTTTTGGTAGTATTGGGCTTATTCCACCATGTTTTGTAATCATTAGTTATAATCATGAATTTATGGATAGATGAGGAGTTTTTATTGATAACTCCTATGAATTTTATCCCACATTTTGTAAATGATTTTCCCTTAATAATGAGCTAAAACCAAATTATAGAATGAACTTCCCATTTGGAAAAAAAATCACTGATGACTGAGTGCATATGGGAATTCACATATTTGAATATAGTGGACCAATAATATCCTACTCATAGGATCTTATGTGTTTTTACATTCTTGAAGGGGTGTATAATACTTAGTTTCTCATGAAAACTAGTTATAACATCTTTGTCCTCTTTTTCAAATAGGCATATGAGATATTTGCCTTTGTAATTATTTATGTAAGGGACCCATTTCTTTAGAAAATAATGAGATGATTTTATTATGAGGGAAATTTTATGATTTTGATATAATTTGGGGGTGGACATCCATAGATAAGGTAGTGGATAACTAGAGCATACCAATCTTGACTAAACACTTATGTTTGGTCCACATGATGTAACATAATCTAGGGATCCAATTTTTCGATCAATTTATTGATATCCTAGCCTTGAACAAAATTAGTATGTATCATCTATAGATCATAATATTTTAATTTTGTAATACATCAGCCTCTAAACTCTCCCAATTCATTCTACCTATGTATAATCTTTCTTGTCAACTCTGAGATAATGGCATGGAATTTATTCCTAAGAATATAGTTCCTAAATTTATTCACCACCTTAGTAGGGCATAGTCATGTTTTTCTAATGTAGATTGATTCATATCTACATCCTTGATATTTGGGATCATGAAAATAATTTAGTTTTCTTATCCATTCTACTTTTGAGTGAGGATTGTAACATATGGTCTGCTCAAAAGCAAAAGAGTAGATGTACAAGTCTTGTGTGTAGTCCAAGCTTATCAAAATTAGGTCCTATATGATGGCCCCTTTGATGTCCTATAAATCCTTCTTGGATTTAATATTCCATTGCACCTTAACTTCCTATTTTAGCATGGAATTCCAAGGTTTAATAATATCAACAAATATATAAATAAATTTACATGTGAAATTATTTTTTCCAAAGAAATATTTTAGTTTAATTTTACTATTTAGGAGTAGTATCTTATAATTAATGTTAGCAAATTTAGGGTTGATAGAGATGCCCTAATTCATGATAATTTGAATGATAAGTTTAATTTTAGTAACACCAAACATGATTTTATTTGGGTTAAAATCAATACCATACCTCTTGCACCTCTCAAATGTATTCTATACATGATAAATTGATCTGGCCTATTTTTGGATAAAATAGTCAACTCATCCATATATATAACAATGAACTTTTCTATCAATCCTTTGAATGAAAAATCCATGGTATATAAATAGTGTATCCTATATTGGTCAATCCAAATGACATTCATTTTTAGTCACAAGTTCGCCACTTTATTGTGAATGTAGTTTTGGTTCAATCTTATGTGTTGATAAGAAATTGGTTGTATCCTAAGAATCCATCTAAAAAGGACATCATCTAGGATCCACTTACCATTTTAATCACTTCTTCCAAGGTAGGTAATGATTAATTATCTTTATAGAGGCTCCATTTAGATTATAAAATTCCACACAAAGATGAATCTCTCCATTTTACTAATAATGGGTACCAAATTAGCTACCCAAGTGGAGTGGTAGACTAGGAAAATTATTCATGTTGACAAGATCTTATGAACATCTTTATGTATAAGTGGTTCTAGAATTGGGTTTACTAGTATTTACCTTTGTATTAAAGGATTATAGTTTAGTTTAAGGGGAATGGTATGGGTTATCAAACTCAGGTCAAAGACCTTGAGATATCCATAAGCCCAAACTATTAAATCCTTATATCTTAGAAACAACCTTATGAGTTACTCAACTTTCTTTGATGTTCATTCAAGGCTGATGTTAACATTCTAGGGGTGATCAGGGGACCTGAGGTTCATAGCTCTAAACATTATGTCATGGCACCTTAGTTTCTAAGATGAGTGTTTATAATTATCAAATTTAACCCTCACTCTAAATATATTATTCCATTTAGGAATTAGTTTTTTTAAACATTCATAACATCATCCCAATCATGATCAGAATCTATTGGGTCATACCTCTCTTTCTCATTAGTGATGTGTGATTTAAATATCCCATTATTATTGAGTAATTTTATAATATGATAGTCATCTTGAAATATTTGGAAGTTTTTGAATTATTTGATATAGAGGGGAAAGGGATCAGCTTGATAGATAACTTCTACAATTATGTGTCATTTAGAGGCATGAAATTCATAGTATAAGTTACCAATGAATTGACCACTCAATTTTCCTCTCAAGGAATGGGAATAATGTTAAAGTGAACATTTATATCATATCCCACACCCTATGTATGTCATTCCTTAATTAGGATAGTACAAATTTAAATTTACTCCTAAATTGATTTATTAGCAACTTAGAATCATCAAACACTTTGAACTATTTGACCCTAAGTTCTAGGCTAGTTGTATCCCAAGGATCAAGGCCTCATATTAAGCCAAATTTTAGTACAAGGAAACTAAATTTTATAATCATCTAGGTGTCCATTTCCTTGTGAGTTAGCGGAAGGATTCCTTATATATAAACTTGTTTAAAATGGGCCCCATCAAAGAAAAAGAACCACAAACTTGGTATCTTATGATCATTGTTATTTTCATACTTAGTTGGTTTCATAAATAGGGTGTAGACTCCTAGGTTTGAGGATACTAAGTTTACCTTCTCATTCATGGTGTTATATTATGTGATCATTTGTTCATCCTAGGTTTTTTGTCTACTTTATTCTAGTTAGATACACCTCTCTAGGGAAGACACATACGATTAAATTCAGTATCCATGTACCCATTCAAGGATTTAGATCAATCCCTACTAAGATGCATTTGGTAGACTTTAGATATTTCTACTACCTAGATGTCTATGAACTGTTGGATCCTAATCTTAGACTATAAATACATATAGGAATTTATAAGTTCACCAAATACCTTCACCTATGATTTATCTAGTTATACCACCACCTTTCTTGATATGATAAGGACTAACCATAAATTTTCAAAAATTCCCATGGGAAATGTATTGGATGAAGGTTTTGAGTCGAACAAGTAGTTATATAGGTTCTTCCCAAAAAGTTTTATAGTCAAAAGGAAATGGGGAATTCATCTTTGTTCTTGTAGATGATCATGTTAGTATGGGCATCCTTTTTGTTTGGTTAGGTTGGATTCTCTATAAGTGACTTCAGCAAAATGTCTCTTTGCTTAGTGATCTCGACAAGTTTATGAAGTGTGATATTAGATTTTACTTTATTCATATCTTTTGATATGTTATACATTGCCTTATTCTAAACCAATTGGGTTTCTATGGGATCATTTTACTTGTTGGGCCTCAAAGGTGGTGGGTCATTATAGGACCCATGATCAAGAAGGGTGAAATCATTATTTAGAGGAGTAAAGGTGGTAAGGGGTTGTTGGGGTGCCTTATTCCTAAGGGAATAATTACTTTTTTGTAACTACTAAAATACATGGACATCACTGATACTCTCCTATGACCCATTTTCTTCCTAGCTATGGAATTTCATATTCTCTAATACCATCATGGTGGTTACAGGTCAAGTAGTATAAGATTCTTCTAGGTAGTTTAGGACTAGATCATTTCTTTCATTTATCTTTGGAATATGTTGAAGGTGTTACATAACTCTATGGAATCAAGTTCCCTATGATGGGTTGTGTTATGAACTCAACACTAATTGGGGAGAGATATCTCACATATGTTGACCTTAGGTAGCTTGTCAGGTAATGGATTTGGGTGATTATTAGGGTGTTTATAGGATATAATTTTCCTTTGATAGGTAAATTTTTTATTGTATCTTTCACCAACATCATTTCTCATTTATTTCTAGAGGCTCACTAATTCATTGCTCAACCTTTATACCACATGCTAGATAACATGCAACTCATTCTTGGTAGAATCTTAAGATATGGTTTGGATATTGTTTATACATTCCAAAATTAATTAGTGTTGCAAGTGTGTAACTTACCTCCCTATTCATTGGAATAAGAAAAACTAGTGCTATTTTGGTGCAACATGCCTTAATGGAATATATTTACTTATGGGAAGAGGTTGATGTAGAGACATGCTCTGATTTGTATTGGGAATAAGGTTCAAAGTAGGCAGGTTTGGTAAACCATTAGAAATTAGAGCTATCATTTGACATTAGGGGTTAAATTTATGTCTTTTTTATGGCTTCAACATAAGATAAGGGTAGATCTATTATCGAGGGATCCCATATTATGAAGATGTCCATGAAAAGGTCTAGGGATTTCTTAAACATTTCAAGCTATAATTGAGCATTGGGTTTATAAAACATGGTGACATAGCTATACATATTTTGTAACCTAGTAATGAAATTATTGATGGGATCACTTGGTTCCCTCTTAATACATGAAAATTATTGGTAAAGGACACTAGGCTCAATAATGTGCCTAAAATGATCCATAAAGGTGTTGATAAATTAATCCCACCCTATGATGGAGTGTATAGGGAGATTAAGGAACCAGTTGTAGGTTGTATCCATCAATGTAAATAAAAATAACCTATAATCTACATCCTCATGTGCAAAATTTAAGAGTCTTAGGGTAGTATTATAATAATTTACATGCTCTTTAGTATTTCACACTACACCAAGTCTAAAATGTGGAAGGTACCTTTATAGGTTCCTAGGAAGGTCAAGGACAAATCTGAGAACATTGATAGTTAACCTAATTAAATAGACCATGGGGGAAGCCATTAGATGTGGTCTATTTTGGGAAGACTTAGAAGATGAACTAGTGGGTAAAACTATGGTTATGGGTATATTTCCACCAAATTGTACTCTCTTATTTAATTGTAAGGGAAAAATAACTAGTATATCTTGGTGGGATCTAGATCTAGTGATTCACATAGTGGGCTCTAGATTGTTTAAGGATAGACCATTGGGTTATGATTCCTTTATCATTCTTCCTTCATGTTTACTAGTTATTGTTTGTGTTTGAAGAACATAAAAAATGATATAATGTAAATAAGGATCATCAAGATGCACTTAATAAAATATCTTTTCAATTATGGGATTCTCACTAGTAATCAATCTCAAACCTCCTATCACTAGTTATTATCTATTCCAACATCATGTCTTGAGACACTTATGAGATTAAGTGTTTAATATGGAGTTTGGGATAATAAGGGGCATTCATCCTCCATTTCAGGATTGAACATAGTTTACTACAAAGCATGATTTAAGATATTGAGCTCCATGATGTATCCTACTTAGAATAAGCCATTGAGAAATGTGGTCTTACCATTAGGGGTATAATACTAATTTGATAGAGTGATTAAAACTCTCACCTTTGTTTAATAAATTAAAATCATGATCATTACTAGGTTTCACTTTATTAATTTATAAATTAATGGGATGGACATGTTCAAATTCATTAAAAAAACACAAAAGGGGAAGTAGTGTAAGGTATAAAAGGATGTTTCCATGCTTTAATGAGTACCAATGCTTTTAAAATTGAGTTTTGTGCCTAGCCATAATTAAACCAATACGTTCCAAGTTTTACTATGGGGTATAAATCATCATCATATAAGGAAAAAGTCTAAGGAAAATAAAATGAAATGATTAATTCATGAATTCTCCACTAAAAATAAACAAAAGAAGGGTCTATAGTAGGTTCCACATAGGGTATTCAAATATAATCTTTAACTTTAAGTGAATGGATTAATAATGTTTCAAAGAAAATGAGAAAAATTTGTAAATGAGTTTAAAAAGTAAATCAAATTTAAGCTACTACATTAATTATTAATAACTAAGCACATGATAAATTCTTTAGCATTAACATTCATTTAGAAGCGAAAAATGATGGAATACATTCATAGATAAACAAGACTTGTATAAGAGAAAATTTTTAATTTAAACTCAATTCTAATAGGTGTTTTAACATATTAAATAAACACATTTACAAGGTATAATAGTGTATAATATATAGAGGATGGGACTCACCTCCAAATAGCATGATATTACCATCTTTGGCCATGATAGCCTCCAAAATTTGTTATAAATATGAAGATTTAAAACACAAAGAATATTCTCTACTTCTCCAAAATTATGCTTAGGGACCTACTCAATGTACATGTTAATGAGTTAGAGAATACCCATACCCCATATACTTAGGTTACACTTCCTTGGAAACCAACATGGATGACACTAGACCAAACTCATTGTCTAGCTTAGCCAAGTTCATGGCAGGATCATGGAAGATTACCACTGATTGGGTCAAAATTATTTGATGCACTTAAAGTGGGGAATTAAGGGAAAAATTTTATTTTGACATGTAGTTGATACTATCTATGTATTACATTGAGATCTATAGAATCACCTTATCCCTGGCCTTATTGGTCTTGGCAACCCTCATCCTCATGACCTAGTTGAAATGACCTAGGTGGACCTAGAAATATCCTCTCTCAATTAGTGTTCCATAAATATGGATTAACAAAAAGATGTTGACTTACTTGAAGTAAGACAAAATGTTTTACTTGCCTTCTCCTAGAGGTTTTATGACCATTTGTTCCACTATCAAGTATTCCTCAACTTAAGCTCCCATGCTTATAAAATATGTATAAAATAGGTTTAAATAAAATATAGGTATGAGTTTTACCTCTTGGTGAATGTCCTTATTAATAAATTTTGATGCCTAAAACTTTCATTCTCAACAAATAACCCTATATGGGAAGATTTATAGATGTGGGACCAGAATTACTCCCTGTGAAGTGACTTTTAGTATTTTAGAAGCCAACTCTTCGAATGATTGGGGAAGAAAATGGGAAGATGTAAATGAAAATAAAAACTATCTAAGGTGATACACCATTATTATTAATGTATGATTCCTAATTATTAAATAAAATAGCTTGGACCCTTTAAAACATTACAGATAATTTAAAAGACCATATGCATTATTTAAATCCTATAATATAAACAAAAGCCAACATCTTAGAAGTAAAGAATATAAATAGCATAAAACAATTATTTCCACACATAATTTAACACAAAACACCATGTACTCTTCATTATTAGGAAAAAAACTAAATATAAAGGCTTAAAAGCACAAAATAAACTATTTGATCCTTCCCTTGAGGGACACCTACTAAGGTCTTAGAATGAAAAACTATAATTATTGATATTTCTATTAAAAATAATAAATTACAATGGCTATTCTCTGGTAATAGTCATGAAAAAAATATATTATCTAACTACCAACCCCTAAAAAAATAGACCCCGATATATATAGGCACAATAGCCTTTTCAAGATAAAAGGAATCAACACCTAGAGCCTAGAACTTGCATTCATGATGAGGTCAATGTAGCTAAAAAAGGGGAGATTTGGCTCATAAGTGCAAATTGTCCTCAAATCATAAATATGGCACAACCTTAACACCTCATGATTCCCATGAACCTAAGAGGAAGTGTTATAGAAATGTTTGTATTTCTTTGAACTACTTTTAGAATTCTTACTAAAATGGGGCCCACTTTTCTCAGCCAATGGCTTAACTCCAAGCTCTAATAGAAACCTTGCCCTAGATAAGCACCATGATAATGCATTACACAAAGGAATTCCTTTTAGAGATAGAGCTACCACATGGGTCTTATTAAATTAAATAGCTGATGGCATGCCTTTGAATTATGAATAAACTCCCTTCACTCTTGAGGATCATAGTGATCCCACATGGTAAGTTTTCACTACTCTTAGGGAAGCTGATAACTCTTCTACAAAGAATGATTGCTAGGGTACTATGTGGTACTAGTGAAAAGAGTAGAGACTTAGCAAAAAATTAAAAATGGGGAACCTAGGGGAAAAGAGGAGGTCCATACTTAATATTCCCAACTCCTCAATCTTGTCCATGATGAAAATCTCTACTCCAAAAAACTTCAAAATGTGGATTTGATCCATAGTTGCTAGTGACTTACAGGGGAATTCACCTGTAGATGGAAGAACCCAAAAACTTTGGTTTCATAGTCTAGTTGAAGAAAAACTAAAAAAATCAAGGCCCACAAGACTTATAACTTCTAAAGAGTGATGCTCAAAGGTGTCCACCCTTCTTCTTAAGGCTGATATTTATTTTTTAGAGATTTGAAGGCTTTATCTAGGTTAAGTATCTATTTGAAGGAAATGATACTCAACCCATGTACAACTACTCACATATAAAAATCATGTTGAATAAGAGGCTACATAATAGTATACAATTCAGAGAGATTTATTGCTTGACCCATGGCCATGAAGACGGTTTGGTCATTTATCTTTGCATATAAGAGCTCTTTTATCTTGTCTTATAAAAAGATAATTTTATTTTCGAGGAATGGGGAGGGGATTCCTAATTGGACCTATTATTAGATGTGTACCTTCATGTCCTAGACTACTTTCTCTAAGGAATTTAAATATGCCTTGCATTTTGATGTGGCCTTGTTACAAATCAAAAATTTATTGAGCTTGACTATTGTATACCTTTTATTATCTACCCCCACTACTTAGAACATCTCAACCATTGTGTTATACAACTTATATACTAGGATATTTGAATCCTATACATTGGGGGATACAAAGGTAAGGACATAATCCATAGATTTACTCACTTGTGTGCTTAACTTCTATGAGTTTTTAATGATCTCAAGTGCTAGATTCACGTTTGAGGCCACGTTATTTATCCTCTCCAAATATGAAATGTATAACTACTATATCATTTGAAGGATATTCATAGTCTATGAGTGGGTGACGAGGTCATTCCTTAGCTTCTAGATCTCCTAGTCCTTGGTTTGGGACCCTTGATGTATTCACCACTACATCTGTTGTTACATGTTCATAGAGTTTATGAGAATATTATGAGTTTGTGCAAACTCTACTTTTTCTTGTAGCTTATTTTATGTAACCTCTTTTTTCCATTCTAGGCCATCTACTCTAGCCTTCAACTTTACCATTTGGATTTGTAGTTGGACTCTTTGGTTAGCTTCTAATTAAAAGCTATCCAAGGTGACATATATTTATAAGTCATCTCTCATATTTGCGAGCTACATGTCTTTGGATTTGGCATCTATATTTAGGTGGTTTATGATGGCCTTAACTCTTGTGATTTCTTTCTCCTACTTTTTGAGTCAATGGCTGGCCTTTAAGTAGTCCATTATTATATACTTCTAGATCTCCTTCATGAGTTCAACCCTATCATGTGGCCTCACTTAGCTAAGGTTTAGGTTGATGGCATGGATTGAGTAATCCCATAGCTAGATCTACTCTTGGGTCTTTATTATTGTCAACATTATATACGTAATAATTAGAGATTATTGTGCAAGGTTAAATAATGACCACATGCATGGTATCACTAGGGCCTTGGCCACTTTTCCTCTTCTAATTTATACTTGAGCTTCTTAGGCCTTCATCATAGTATTTAACTAATAGTGAAATTATTCCTATGATTAAATAATTTTCCCTAAGAAGAAGGATATTTGTGGAAATTTTAAGGGAGTGGTCACTTTTTGCTATAAATTAGTGGATGTTGTTCCCTCAATGATGAGTGAATGAATGATCAATGTGGAAGGTGAGAAGGGTAGGAGGCCATGAAGAGAGATTATAAGTTATTATGCCACAATGGATGTAGTTATGGTGGATGGTGTAAGAGTGAAAAGTAATGCAACTGTGGTAGATGGTTGAGTAGTGACTAAGGTGGAAATAGTATAAGGTAGGGAATAATTAAGTAATGAAGAATAATTAGAAATGAGAGGGTGAGTAAAAATCACCTTTTTCTACTTGGGCTCAAGAAGAAGGCTAGAAACTTATGCCTTAGAGCTAGGCTAAGATACCCTTGCTTTGGGCTACCTTGGAGTGGTATGTTCGTACTGTTGGGGAGTTGCATATAGAAGAGGGGGTTAGGATTAAGGCCTCTAAATCATGAAATGTTCCTCTTCTTTTTGTTAGAGGTAAAATCATTGGTGGGTGAATCAATGATCCCAAATAATCCAAATTCAATTCTAATATTTACAAATACTTAATCAATTACCATAAGCATTCATGAAGTATACACATCATTCATAACAATTAGCAAGAGAGATAATTAAATATAAATCCCATAACACAAAACATACATGGGAAACCATCTTGGGGAATAAAACCCATTACAACTTGCAATTATTATAATGTATTATAAAATAAGAACCAATTTAGACCATGAAGGTATTGGTCAGGGAACTACCATTCTTGATTTTAGGGAGACTATAATCCCATAAGGAGCTACTACACCAGTCTAGATGAGCACCCACAATAACTAAACTTTATCAAGTTTCACCTTGAAAGGAGAAAATAAACCCCTTAGATGTTGAGAACCCTTAATAAAATCTATGAACACATCCACATTTGTAATTATGTTTTCAACACCTGATGATGGACCTTTGATTATTACTCTTCACCTTCACTCATACTCAAATAGTAAGAGCACTATTCTACCAATATAATTATGACCAATAGGTCATAAAAATTGTCCTCAAACTAATATAGTCATAAAATCATCCATAGGGCACTCTACCCCTCTTTTTCTTTCTAATTCACACACACAAAACTCTCTCAAATCTCTCTAAAGTGTCTCTCAAATATCTTCTTTAGCATACTCACCCATTCTACCTCTTCTAGGATTATTAGGTGTGATCATCTTTAGCACCTTACTTAAACTAGCATGTCTAATCCTATTTTTTCTCTATTAGTCCTTAGTAACCTATACCTTATATTTAAAAGATTATCTCCTTCATTTTTATCCACACTCACACTTCCTCATTCAAGTATTATAAGTCTAGAAACTAACACATTTGGTTTCACTATTTATAGAGCAATCACAATCATCACCATCTTGGTTAGCCATTAAGCATGCCTTAACCCTAAATGAAACTAACTCATCAAGACATATCTAAATAAAATATTCATATGTTTTCCATAAAATCTATTGGTCACCCTTAAGCAACTACACCTTTTAATAAGGCCTTTGTAGCTCTTACAGGTCTCATGGAGACATATTCACCCATGTAACACATCATCAAGAAAACTAAGAACATAAAACCTCTTTTAATTACATGGCTATACACCTTACATACCTTTAAACATCCTCAAATTAAAATAGTCATCTTAGATCACCTATGTGTATGCTCAAATAACTCAAACACTGACCTGTTGTACATGAACATTATGAATAAACACATAGTCATCTTCTTAACCTTTGTTCATAAAAATACAAATTATTCAAACCTATGAAGACCATAAATATCATCCTCATGGAGTATAAAACATTCCTAAATAGCTGATTCATCATGAGACATCAAAAAATTGTCAATATAAGCTCAATTACTCTTCTTGAGTCACTTACAAAATAATCACAAACACACAATCAACTTCTAAGATCAATATCATTGACTGTACTCACTTTTAGATCTTCAAATATATATTTCTAGATGCACCTTATAGTCGTCTACAAATTTTATTTTTACAAAAATAGAAAATTTTACTTCTATTGAAATATATGGATAAAATATAGAGCTCTAGTTTTGCACTGTGTTAAATTCAAAAATTTGAATTCAAATAGTCATAGTTAAACTCTCAACACAATGCTTCCATCTCATGTCCTCTCAACTTTATATCAATCATGTACTATTTATCTTATTTAATATTTAATGCATAGGCACCAATTCTCAAACATTAAACCTCAATCACTTTGACCTCATCTCATACATCCTTATAATGTTGACTCAATATGCACTGTTGATCTCTATAAATCAACCAAGTCTTTAACTAACAATTCTCACCATTTGATCAATATATATAAATTACTACTAACCATTTTATCCTTATCCTTTACCTTTGCTTAGTCATTAAACATCATGCACCAGTCCTCATATTTCTAATTCCTAACTTCTTAGAGAAATGTGCACCATCGATCTTACTCAAACTTAACTTATGTAGAAATGACTAAGTATGGGAACCTTACTTATCTACCTGAAAGGCCAACTTTTCACCTCTATATATTTTTATGCAACCAATATCATGTCCTAAAATTTGCACCATATGTTCTCTTTTCAAAGTGGAATCCAACCATGTATAAAATTATTCATAAAACTTTCATGCATATAAGATATAATGCCATTAAAATGCCTTCTTAAAATATTCTATCACAGAGCCAACTATGCTTAGAACATGTTTGGTAGGCCAACTTTACTCCTACATAACTTTTACCATGCTTTAGTGCCTAATATGAAATTTATTACAAATCAAATATGCATAAAACTAAACAAACCCATATGACCACCTTCTCCTTAAATTTCCACACATGTGAGATATGACACCATAAAATTTCTTACTTAGCTCTTCTTGCCACATTGAAAATTTTGGCTATGGGAAAACACTATCAAAATGCCTAAGAGCCCAACTTTGTACTTGCATATCTTTAAATGCACTTAGTCCCATAATATAAGAATAGTGCATAAAAACTAGGAATAAATGAACAAACCCATATGATATTTTTTTCCTAACACTTACACTCTTGTGAATGCTAACCTCATCAACATGCATACTCAGCTCTGTTTGGCCCTTTTACAAATTTGGCTATGTATGGAAACATAGTGAATTTTGTCTAAGTATCCAACTTTACATCCTCATATCTTAGACTATGCTTCATTACATGACTTGAGATATAGTCCATAAAAAATAGGGACTAATGTGATCACAAAAATATGACCAACTCCCCTTGAATCATTCCCATGTGGCAATACTGATGTCATTAAACTACCTACTCATATTTTTTACCACTGGACCCAACGTGTCTAAATGAAAACTATGGATAACCAAATTAATTCCACTTATGCACATAAGTTATCAAAGTTTAAACAGCATCTTAGGGACCTTTTTCACATTTTCAATACTCCATACTCATCTATTAACATCTCTAATCGTGCCAAAATAAAGATCAACTAATCATACTTCAAGCATACAAGAACAAACACATTACACACTCTATCATTATATAATATACTATCAAGTCTATTCATCCACTCAATAGGACACCTTTATGACATCACCATGACAACATTACAACTCTCTAAAAATATCCCCCTTTGTCATTGATGTCAACAACCATCATATATAGCAATATACAACTCACCTTCTCTTTCTTCAAGCACTCCCACAACAGGAACTTTATTCCCCTTTGACACAATGACAAAGTGGGCAAAAATTGATCTTGAAGACTTTAAAATACCATAAATAGTAAAATTACATCTTAGAAAGATGATACAAACTCCCCTTTATCTTGATCCTACCTCTACCTATCTTGATAACTTCCTCTTGCTCCATGCCAACACTTTCTTCAACCAAACACTACAACCAATGAATAAATAACACACAAAACCACAAAAATATGACCGAACACATAAATAAATATTTGAGAGGGACTTACCATAAGAACTTTCAGTAATTTCACCTTATGATCAAATCTTTACACACTATGAGGAATCACTACATATGATTACTAGGCTTCTCTCTCAAGCTACCATAAGGACTACCAATATAAATTCATGCAAATAAGAAAATAGGAAACATGCACTAATCCAAATTTATAACTCACTATAAAACACACATACCTTTCTCTTTTTGAGAAACTGAACAACAAACACTCTTCTTTAAACTAGGCCTATCTAGCATCCTTGTAGCCCTACTTGTAACTTGTAGAGACCATACTTTCTATTAGACACATCTTTAAGACCTAAAACTTCATATATGAATCACTCTCATATGCCCCATAGATCAAACCAATTTTCATTACCAATCTAATCTTCTGCAACATACTTCCTTCGCAAACTTACTAGCCAATTAACCCTCCATATTAACAAAAACATGAATATATTGAGAACCAAAAACCTTCAAACCTCTATGAATCTTTATTTGACAACCCATTTGTCCCATTAAACAAATTAATAAACCTCAAATTTTAGCTCAAAAGGTAAAATAATTTTATAGCATAGCCCAAAACCATAGAATCTCAAAACAAACAAAGTCAACAAATCCCCTTCTGGTCAACTCACATCACTAAAACTTATTTCATACTTGGAAACACCCATCACACACTTTTGGACCAAAAATTGAGCTTCCACACCTTTGGGAACATAGACTTCATATAACCCATTTTTAGGCATGCTTGCCCTTAAGCAAAACTTGAGAGAACTAAGAGCACTCAAAAATCTTGAATTTGGCTTCAACATACCATCATACCACAAAACATATAGAGCATATCACAAAGAAATAAACATACCTTTATGAGAACTAAACACTTCTTGATAGTGCATCAAACTCATTATGCCATCTAGAAATACCCATTTTGATCCTATATTATAGCTCCTTCACAAATCTCTAGAACAAGATCATGATCTTGTTGTTTCCCCTTAACCAAATCCCTTATCTAATTGGCATTATCATCTTGAGCACACAAACTTGATTTTCCACACCTTCTTTCTCAAATTCAACTATTCATTTCTCTAATCCTAGTACCTGACCAATTCTAAAACTCCCCTAACTTCACACTTCATTAGGAACATGACATCTTCAACAAGTCTTTGAATAATTTATACTAGAGCATCCAAACCATGATCAAAAAACTAACTCCTCAAGATAAATCCATTGAGATTCTTCAAAATCTTCTTTACTCCAATAAAAGATATATAAAAAGAATGCACAAGCATACCTTATTTTCATACCAGCTTATCAAACAATATCTGATAGCCACCAAGCTTTCCCTGACTAATAATTATCTCCTTCAATATTAGATAAAGATACCCTAACCCACAATGTCCTAGAACAATGTGAAATTAGGATTTTCCCACAACTCCTCATATTCCTTTTCCTCCTTGGTGATTTGATATCGATAGTTCTTCTTTCTAACCTTTTAACTAGCCTCAATCAACACCTTGGCTTTCTCCTTGAGATTGACTTGAATTGAATATTGATTTTCCTTTTCTATCTATAAAGTTGATATATTCTCTACTTCAAACTTTTCAACAAATGCTAACAACAAAAACTCTTGATTCTCCTTTATTTCTAATTCTTTTTCCACCTTGGCAAATAATCCATCAAGACTCTTAGACTCAATAGATTTAGTCTCATTAATCTTTACTACCTCAGGTCTCCATACCAAATTTTGACTCTTCTTTTCTTCTATATCCATCTTATCTACTTTACCCTTTGAGTTTAGACTGATCTGTAACATAACCCTATACAATAAAATTCTTATCAACCTTATGACTAGAAGAATTGGTAATGATTACCTTTGGTTTCCATACCTAAGTTTATCCTTTGTCAAACCTTCTAGGAGATGTATATCCTTTGACATACCTTTAAGATCTATTAACATTATTTGGATGAAATCTATCAATATGTTCACTCTTATGACAACTAAAATAAATAACATCATTCATACCTTTTGATAGATTTGAATTGTGATCAATCTTTGCCCAAAAACTCCTATCATAATTCCATGAATGTCCATACTTTACTGAATTCATTATATAGTTATTAGCTTATGACCATACTTATTACATGTATAACAGTTACCATGAAATAAAATATCATACCTTGAAGCATTTGGTTGTCTAATAGACCTTCTTTCATTACTCTTGACCTGATATAACTTATTTTGATATTATTCAAGCTTACTTATCTTGATAATAAATTGCTCATGCTCATTTGTCAATGAACCTAGCTTGGTTTCTGATTTAATTCTCTCATCTTATTTATCTCTTGTACTTGAAATTTCAGCCATTAACTGAAATTTGAGAGCTTGGATGGTCTCCTTATCACTCTTATCTTCTTTTGCCATGCCCTCCTTTATTTTACATGCTTAATCTATTAAACTTCCCTTAAGAGAATTGTCTTGTGCTTCAAGACCTTTGATAATATTTCTCATCTTATGATTCTTCTTCTTTTTCTCCTTTACTTCACCAAGTGAACCCATGAGTTCAACTTCTAGATCAACTTCTTCATCATACATGATGTCCCTTTATTTTGAACACAAACTTATCTTGGCATCTACTAGCTAAGCATTAAGATAATTGCTAAATTCTCATGTTCTTTAGCATCTTTCTTCAAATTACATATTTTTTCTTTAAGTGCCTTGATCATAGCCTTACACTATTTAATATCTTTCTTCGATTATTTAGCCATTTTGTACCTACCTAGGATCACCTTTGAGATGTTAGTCTTCTTCTAAGGGACCCACTCTGATACCAATTATTAGAGGTACAATCACTAGGGCGGTTGAATCAATGAGCCCAAATAATCCAACTTCAATTTTGATATTTACAAATACTTAAATATTTACCACAAGAATTCATGAAACATACACATCATTCATAACAATGAATAAGAGAGACAATGCAAAATCAATCACATAACATATGGCATACATGGGAAACCCTCTTAGGGAATAAAACCCATTGGAGCCTATAATTAGACTACTATCCTATAAAATAAGAAGTAATTTAGACTAATAAGATATTGATTAAGGAACTACTGTTCCTAATTATAGTGAGATTTTAGTTCCACAAGGAATTACTACACTAGTCTAGTTGAGAAACCACAACTATACTTTTAACAAGTTTCATTTGAAAGGAGGAAATAACCCCATTAGATGTTGATCACCCAAAATAACACCTATAAACACATCCACCTTTTCACTGATGTCTTCAACACCTGATGATGGACCTTTGATTATCACTCTTCACCTTCACTCATACTCAAACAACAAGAGCACTATTTTTCCAACATAATTATGACTAACAGGTCATATAAATAGTCCTCAAACTAATTTACTCATCCACAAGGAACTATACCCCTCCTTTTATTCCCAATTCACACACACAATCCTCTCTCAAATATATCCCAAGTCTCTCTCAAATATCCTCTTGAGCACACTCATCCATTCTGCCTCTTCTTAGATTATTAGGTCTAATGACCTATGTGATCACCTTCAACACCTTGATTAAACTAGCATGTTTGATCTTATTCTATTTATTATGGTCCTCACTAACCAATACCTTCTCTTTCAAATGTTATCTCCTTCACTTGGATCTACACTCTCACTCACTCATTCAAGTCTTACAAGTCTAGAAACCAACACATTTGGTTTCACTATTTATAGAGCAATCATGATCATCACCATATTGGTTGGCCATTAGAAATGCCTTAACCATTAATGCAACAAAATCATCAAGACATAGGTCAGTGAAATCTTCATAAATCATCCATTACATCTATGGGTAACTCTTAATCAGCTACACCTTTTAATAAGGCACTTATATCTCTTATAGGTCTCATGGAGACCTATTCACCCATTTGACACATCATTGAAAAAAATAAGAGCATAGAACCTCTTTAAATTACATGGTTCCACTACTTATGTCCCCTTAGACATAATAAAATGATCACAATTATCTTATATCATCTTTTTGTATGCTTAAACAAATCAAACACTGACCTTGTGCATAGGAACATTAGGAAAAAACACATAGTCAACTTCTTAATCTTTTTTCATACAAAATATCAATTGGTCAAACCTAAAATACCATACAAATAATTCTCATGGATTTTAAAACACTCCCAAATTTTTAAGTCATCATGATACATCAAAAAAACATTAATATAAATTAAATTATTCTTCTCAGGTCACTTGCAGAACAAGCATGAATACATAGTCAATTTTTAGGGTCAATATCTTTGATTATACTCACTTTTAGATCTTCAAATCTATATTTATAGATGCACCTTATATTACTCTAAAAATCTTATTTTTATAATAATATCAATTTTTAATTCTATCAAAATATATGAAAAAAATATATATCTCTAGTTTTTTCTTATGTTAAATTCAAATATTTAAATTCAAACAGTTACAATTAAACTCTGAACACAATGCTCCAATCTCATTTCTTCTAAACTTTAAATAAAACATGAACCATTGATCTTGTTCTATCTTTAATATAGAGTCACCAATGTTCAAACATTAAACCCTAGTCATTTTGAACTCATTTTTTTCGTCCTTGTAATGTTGACTCAATATGCACCATCGATCTCTATGAATCAACTAGGTCTTTAACTAGAAACACTCACCATTCAATTAATCTATATAAACACCGGATTTCCATTAGATCCTTATCCTTTACCTTTTCTTAGTCATTAAATATCATGCACCAATCCTTATATCACTACTTCCTAACTTCTTGGAGTAATGTGCATCATTGATCTTGCTTAAACTTTAACTTTTGCATAAATAACAAAGTATGGGAACCTTACTTATTTACCTGGAAGGTCAATTTTGCACCTCCGTATATTTTATTTTGATCTATCTCATGTCCAAAAAATTACACCATATGTTCTCCTTTCAAAGATTAATCCATCCATGTATCAAACTAATCCTAAAATCATCTTGCATGTGAGATATAACACCATTAAAATGCCTTCTCAAAATATTCTATCATAGAGCCAATTATTCTTAGAAATTGTTTGGGAGGCCAACTTTCCTCCTACATAAGTTTTGTCATTCTTCAGTGCATGGTTTGAAATTTAGAAAAAATTAACTATGCACAAAACTAAGTAAACCCATATGATCACCTTATCCTAAAATGTCTACACATGTGAGATATTCCACAATAAAAATGCTTACTTAGATATTATTACCACATTGCAAATTTTTCTAAGTAGCCAACTTTGCATCTTCATATATTCAATCATGCTTCATCATATGAATTGAGATATGGGTCATAAAAACTAGGGACTAATGTGATCACAACCATATGATGAATTCCTCTTGACTCATTTTGATATGGTAATGGTGATTTTATCAAACTGCCTACTCAAATTTTCTACCACTAGACCCAAAGTGTCTAAATGAAAACAATGGACAACCATATAAATTTCACTTATGCACAAAAGCTATTAAATATTATAAAACATATTATGTCCATTTTTAACATTATAAATACTCCATAATCATCCATAAACATCTCTAACAAAGCCAAAATAGAATATCAGCCAATCATACTTTAAGCATACAAGAACAATCACATTGCACACTTTATCATTGTCACATAGACTATCACGGTTCTTCATCCACTCATTAAGACACCTTCATAACATCATCAAGACATCACTAACATATATCCAACACTTCCCCTAAGGGGGACTCCTCTTTTTCTTCCACTAAATTATCTTCTTCCACCCAAGTATCCCCCTCATGATACTCATCCTAACTATTTTTAGATTGCTCATCAATTTTTAACTCCTAAAAATTGAGCCCCCTTTGGCTGATTTATTTCCTATGCTTCCAATATGATTCCATTTTTTCCTTGATATATCCCATTTGGAGTAGTTTCACTCTTATACCCTTGTCATGATCTTTATATGATCAAAATCCTAGACTAGTTTATATAAAGACTCCATGGTTGGTAGTTATCTTAGGGGACCTTTTATAGATCAACATAGTGCTTAATGTCATCATCCATCAGTTAATTTCACTCTTAAAAGTATGGTTTGGGATCATGAACAAAAGGGTAGTGGAATTTAGAGTGGCTATGTGTTCAATCCAATCATAACTCTATTTATCGTTAATTTTATCTAGGTTGAATTATACTAGCTTAATTGTAAGTATACTCTCTTATAACCTCATCATAACTATAATTCCCCCTCTTGAAAAAATGGGACATCATATAGGGCCCTCTTCTTTCAGCCCACACCATATACTAAATCCATGACATCAAGTTGGTAGGCTAATTCTAGGGCCAAAGTCTTATCTATGAGCATGTAAGAGAGATGGAATGGATCCTCCTTGAATATATGGTCCCTGATGAAGGTGAAGTGGAATCCAAAATACCAATATCATGGGACTTTGTAGCTACTAAGACATGATCTCTATAGGTCTGTCATCTTAAAGGTAATGGCTTCTTGACTAAGGTCAATCAGAACTAGAGATAGGAAGCACTCTGCAAACTCATGAAAATCCTACATGGCCAAAAGGATACGGGTCCATGTGGAGATGGGGTTCACCATATATGGATATATTCCCATATTTATTTATTTGATGGTAAATTATCGAGAAAATAACCTCATGTTATGGTAAAGGATCATATGGGTAAGGAAATAAGAATACCTGAAGGTATTCAAAGCCAAAAAAATAACCAGTTGATTATGAATGACATCAATGATGGCATCTACAAATTTTATTTTATAGGCCTTATCCCTACTAACCATATTTAAGTGGAAGACTAAACCCAATTTTAAACCATAGACACTAGTGTCTTAGTCCAATCTGAATATTAATGCCAGCATAGGGAGGGCATCTTTCATATCTTGCACTACAAATCTTGAGAGAGTGATGGGCAGAGATGATGGTTATATGTATTTGTTATGGAGAGATGATTTAAATAACTTTAGCTTCATGATTCAAGTTTATCGAATGGTCTATAAGCTTTTGGCATCACATATGTTTATGCTAGGGTTGTTAAGGAGCTAGATCATCTCCCTCACTTCTCTAGAACTGATCTACATATTAAAGTGGTGGCTTATGATAATGCTAGTGTTGACATTGTACCTTTTTACATAGAGTAATAATCTTTGGGCATGGGTTCATGAGAGGAACCATATATTGTTCTAGGGTAGATCTCTAGATTCTAAATCTAAATGACTCAAATTTAGTGTTTCAAATTTTTGCAAGCATGATCACCTTCCCTTAGATTATTCATATTTTTTTAATCAATTTGGGATCTAAGATACCATATACAAAGTCAAGGACTAATTTGGGGTTTTTGCAATGTCCTTAGGTAACACTCTTAACGTTTGGTATCATGGGTTTAGGTTGTACAGGGGTGGAAGTACATGATTTTTTCCCTATAAATTAAGGGGGAAGCTATCTATGACTACTTAGACAAAAATATATTTATTTCTAGGATTTCCACCATCATAAAATGACCCAAAAGGTTCCCTCTTGTAATTATCATGAAATAATCTTCTCTTTGATTTAGTATAACATTAGATACTGGCTTTTTCTCACAATTTCACATGCAATTCTTCACTAAAGACTCTCTGCTCACTTTAGTGCTCTCAAAAAATCTTAGAGTGTTTAAAAGTTTTATTCAATTTGGAGATGGGTATTTATTAGCTAACACTCTTAACATAAACATCATGAAACTATTTGAATTTGGTACCCATAAATGAGAAGGGTGGCTCACATGCTTAATTTAATGATTTGTAAAGATCCTTATGGGAGATCATGTAATAAGAGGCACATGAACATTAATTATAGGGGTAGTGTCATATATAAATATCTATAAAAAGAGATTCAAAATGAGGGAATCCAAGGCATGGATACTTATCAATGTGATATCAATAACTTGTGCCAACAACACTTATTAGTTAAGAGAAACAACAACAAAATGGGAAACTAACTATATACAACGTAAAGCTGGTAAATTATTTAAAGTGATTCAAATAGATTTATTTAATAAAAATATCTAAGGCCTTGCCTTATTTGTCTTCTAATTAAAATTCATTCCCTACCTACTATTGATGATATGAAAAGCTCCTCTCCACACAAAATCAAACTTTGCATGTTGACTTGGCTTTGTATCCCTTTCATCATATTTCAAAACCAAGTTTCCTATCTTAAAGTCTAGGTCAGATGCCCTTTTGTCAAACCACATTTTAACCACCTACTATCATCTAATCATAGTGCCACTAGATTTTTATCTTAATTGTTGAAGACTGAGAAATTATACTAACTTGACCTCCATTACTCCATTCTCTATTATATTGAATGTTTTTGACAACTATAAAATGGGAATCTCTTTGTTGAAATGGGCATGACCACTTATTTCCCATATACTAATTAACATGGGGAAATTTTTAGAATCTACTTAGGAGTGATTCAATCAGCCCATAGAGCTATTTTTAGATTTTTATGCCATTTCTTCTATCTGTCAATGACAATTCTCTTAACTAACCTTATGAGATTCTTGTTGGTTGATTCGACCAACCCATTCCCTTACATGTAGTAATTAGATGAATTCTAAAGGAAAATGACATTCGAGAGTGAAAAATATGAAACCTTTAAATCAAGGAAGGCCATTGAATTATTGTATATGATTATTTTAGGAGGGATGAACCTTGTTACTAGTTCTTCCAGGAAGTTGAGTATCACAATTTTAGTCACTTCATTTAGAACAACTACTTTGGTCCATCTTATGAAGTAGTCAATGGTTGTGAGTATCTAATTATGGATTGTGATAGGTATGGAGTTAATCATCCTAATAAAATCCAAGCCCTTTTATTTCGAAGTGTCATCATTCAAAATTAGGTTCAATGGCATGGTTTAATTCATTCTCTTACCTATCAAAAATTGACATTGTTAGAATTTTTTCACTGCTTGATAGCAATCTAAAATAGGGTTAGCCAATAGTATCCATCAGTCATGATTTTAATTATTGTCATATTTATTGATAAATTTTCACTTAGAGGGTTGAAATGAATATCTTTTTATATTTTTCTAACTTGGTGACTGTCAACAGATCTGAGTATTACCCCATCTAAGTTTCTTTTAAAAATGACTCCTTAGACTAGTGTATAACTAGATCCTTGCAAACTATAAAACCTCATTTTGTGCATATGGACACCATTTGGATATCATATAGTTTCCATAAAGTGGGTGGTGTCAATAAGTTAAGACCTAGTAGTTTTATATTGACTCACAATACTATTTTTGGTGGGTCTTGCTCATTTGTCAAGGCATCCACCTATTGGGTCAAATACTCATGGAGTCCTCTCCCTAAAATCTCCTTGGTTGCTCTAAATTTGACATTTTATTCTAAGATATTAGTGATCCAATTGGCTCTCTTCTTGGTGATTTATCACTCCATGATGTATTATCTAACACTAAAATGCACCACATATATCATTACATTATTTCTTGCAACTAGGTGTCTAAATTTATTGAAATTATACTTAGTCTCATATTCATGTAAGGTTATTTAATATAATATAATAATATGCTTACCTTTCCCTTCATCTTATTTCTAAATTAACACTGCTACCAAACTATATTCACTCCCATTAACATACATGATAAAATCCTTAGAGAAGTTAGGATTAACTAGCACAAGAGGGGTGGATTTTGCCTCCTTGATATTGTCAAATTCTATTATTCCTTTAGTGGTCCATTTGAAATCCTAATATTTCTTCAACATTAATTTAATTGGCTTTACCATCCCCATGAAGTTAAATATGAATCAGCTAATGATGTTGATCTTCCCTAGGAAAGATTGGACTCCCTTCTTGTTAACTGGTAAGGTTAAGTCCTTGATGGAATTCACTCTATCTAGGTCAATAGAGATGCCTTCTTTAGATACCTTGTATCCTAGTATCTTGACTTATAAGAATCCAAAAATGTGTTTTCGGGATTGATGTATACTCCAAACTCTTGGCACCTTTGAAAAACCTTCTCTAAATGATCAAAATGATCTTCCTTTTTATTGGAGAACATTGTAAGATCATCCAGTTAGATGAGGATTGTTTTTATAATTAGAATTTGAAAATATATACCCATGGATAATTGGAAAGTAGATCCTATATTAGAGAGGTTGAAAGGCATTTTCATATATGCAAAGGTTCCCCACTTTGTAGTAAAAGTGGTTTTATGTTGATCCTCCTCAATAACCCATACATGGTTATAACCTGATATCCCATCAAGAAGAGACAAAATTTATGTTCCCACTACTATTTATAAGATCTATTATATTGAAGGAAGTGTATAATGATCTTTCAAAGATGCTTTGATCATGTCTTTAAAGTCTATGCATAGTTTGATTTCCCCATTTTTATTTCTTACCAGAACTAGATTGGATACCCAAGTCAAATGCTTGATTACATATATAATCCTTGAATTGATTAATCTCCTCAATTATTGACCCATGAGTGACTCAATTTTTGGGCTTATCATCATTTTATTTTAGTGGAATGTGTTGGCTCCTTTGATAAAATCTATGATGTGTTGGATCACCTTGAGGTCATACCCTTTTAGTTCATTACAGGTCCATGCCATAACCCCTTCATAATTATATTAGAAGGATACCAATCAATTCTTATCTTTTTGGGAAACCTCTTTCCCCACATTTAATTTTCTTCCATCTCCCACATCAATCTTGGAGTAGTCACTTTTATTTTCAAAAAACTTAATTTTTTCATTCCTTGCATCATTAGAATCAAATAGATTCTTTAGAGTGATTAGCCTCTTTAGAAGTTTATTAGTCTTCAGTTGTATGATTTGATCTTCTTAGGCTTCTTCAATATTTGGATTTGTTTACTCTACAAATTTGCATGACTATTGAAGAAACATGGTAATTTGGGCATCACTCTCAAATACCTACCAATTTTAATCATTATTTGGAATAAAAAGTTTGATAATCATGCTTTACTACCAGTTTGGATTCTCCAAACACATTTAACTACCTTGCGCCCATGCACTCAAAAAGGGTAGGGCCATAGATTATGGGTTCATACTTGGTTTCATTATTTGTGTAGATAAACAAGAAGTAGAAGGCCCCAAGTGTCTCTTTTCTAGATAAAAACATCAATCAAATACCAGTTCTAAAGCTAGTTTTGCATTTTACACCATCAAAATATAGAGTTCAAAAATTGGACTCATTTTTAGGTTCATTTCTTTTATCTTCTCTCTTCTTTATGACTGATGGGATGAATTTATATTCATCATGGATTACATATGTCCTAACGTCGGTGGCATTAGTTTTTGAATGGATCATTTTCAATGATTTTTTTCATTAGGACTTACTCTTCTAGGCTTCTATTGTCCATCACTCCTTCCTCAATAATTTCTACATAATACATCTCTTTCTTTGAGAAGTAAGTGTTTATCAATTCAAAATTCATCATAGCATCATAGCTATGTGTTCCAAATGTAGTACCTCAAAAAACACCTTTTTTAGCCATATTTGGTCCTCATGATCAAGTGAGACCAATCCAAACATAAGTACCCACCTATCTTGGCTATGAAATATCTTGACAAAAATAAACCAAAGACTAGATGCATGTCTATTACCACAACTTCTTGGGGGATTGTGATACTAGGACAAGAATACAAAGTTAGGTGAAGATCCTTAATAACACATGTAGTCTGAACATTCTTCCCATCTAACTGCATTACCCATGTATCCAAAGGTTGATATTGAATTTTTAGTGTATATAATTTATTTGGATATTACTATGGTGCTCGCACCAGAATTAATCATAGAATTGTGCAAAAACTTCTTCCCCATAATAAGATTTAAATAAAATAGGATGCATTTTATTTTACTTACACCTACTTTAGAATTGATAAATGTAGATGTTGCATGGGGTTGTACATTCTTGTTGGCTTCTTTTCCTTTGGTTTGTGCTAGATCTATAGTTGGGTTATCTCTTAAAGGATTCTCTTGGTCTTCCAATGCCTCTTGTAGTAAAGACTTATGCTTGGGGATAAAAGAGACATCCCAGCGAGAAATATTGGTTGGGATTTTCTTCAGCTGGTCCACCATATTTAATGACCCTTAAGGTTAGACTTTAGGGTCCTTTATCCTATTCTATTTTATTTCACCTCATTTTTAATATGTTGGTGGCGATGGTTGGGGTCTTAATTTTTTTTCAAAAGTCAATTTAGGCCTTGAAAAGGCTACTTGGACCTCAATTGATTTATTTTTAGATCAAGTGTAATAGTCTAATTGGACTTGCAAGAGTTTTAAAATATGTGTATCATTTTCATAAACTACATCTTCACCTTTTACCCAAGATAAAAGCACATGTTCTGAGGCTATTTCCTCTTCTTCCTCTAATGACATTCCTTGTATTTGAGTAGTCAAGACAAAATTTTTAATGCCTAGGGAATGGTATCCATAAGGACTTGAATCAGGTTCACTCCTTTATCTTTTATGCTCAATAACCCTTTGTTATAGATTACCTCTTAGGTAATTTTTGGATTTATGTGCATCATTACATGGAGAACACCATGAATTTGAGTCACCCACCAAGTTGTTTTGTCTAGAGACAAATTCTCTTTATGAGTTTGGTAGGACCATTTGTAAAGGATTAGGAATTGATATGATTTAATTTAAAGGTCATACATAATGATTTAGCATCTACCCTCCCTAATATTTATTATGGTGATATGGTGCTCTTCCACCTTGGTAATTATGGAAAGGGTGATTTAGGGGCATAACTTGATACTTCTTAAGGTTTATTATTTCATTTGAGAAGTTCCATAATTTTCTCTTCATGTCATTCATCTTTGTATCTAGTGTAGATGAAGTGAACATGTTTGAGTACATGGATATACATACATGGAAGGGGATTCTTGTGACTTACTTGTGACTTCATCTTACAATGACATTTATAGTTTTGGGAACATGGACATCGATGATCATGGGGAGAGTTTCCCAACATCTATAAAATTATTCTCTACTCTAATGGCTAATTCATATGCATATAACATCATCTAACCTCCAAGGGACTAAATCATAATAGCTATGTCTGAGTTAAGGGATTTAATGTAAAATATTATGGCCATGCCCATAGGTGGTAAAGTCACTTCCAAGATTCTTTGCCAGGTCTTATCAAACATAGTATTAAAATCAATGATAGCCTTTTGTAGGTCTATTTTATGAGTGATTAATTAATTCAGGAGACATGATTGGTCCCATTTCTCATTGAATTAATTGAATAATCTATTGTCTAGTTCATCCTAGGTGGTAATGGATTTGGGTAGTAAGGATCAATACTATTCAAGGGCTCACCCTTTGAAAGAGGTAGCCAATATACATGATGCATGGTAAAAACATTAGAAACATCCTAAAGATGTTCCACTATGATATTGAAATCCTCCCCTATAAATTTATAGAGTGCTTTCAAAGAATTAATAGGAATATTATCCCACATATCTAGGTCTATTGGAGGGATGAGTGGGATACCACTATTTCATGCTACAAAGTTCCTTGGTGCTCCTTGGATAGCCATCTACTATGGTAGTTATGTTGCATTAGACCCTATGGTTCTTTGGTGAGTTACAACCACCAAAGGTGGTAGTAGTAATCTTGGATTCTATGTTGTTAGTGACCATATGATGGGCCTCTAGATCATAAACCTATGACTTTTAATCAAGAGATTGTGGTTGGATGTAGTTCCATTAGGTATGATAGAAAAGGGAATTATTGACGTGTAAAACTTTCATTCTAAAACAAAAAAACCCTATGGGAAGATTTATAGATGTGGGATTGAAATTTATACATATGAAGTAACCTCTAGGATTTTATAATTTGGATCTTTGAATGATTTGGGAAGAGAAGGGGAAGAAGGAAATACAAAGAAAAATTATTGAAGGTGATGCTCCATAATTATTAATATATGATTCCTAATTATTACATAAAATAGATTGGATGCTTTAAAACATTAAAAATAATTTAAAATAACATATGCATGATTTAAACCCTATAGTATAAATAAAATCTAAAATGATATAATAAAATAGTAAAAATAATAGATAATAATTATTTTCACACACAATTTAACATAGAACACCACATCCTCTTCATTGTTGGGTGGAGAACAAAATACAAAGGCCTAAATACATAATATAAACTATTCAATCCTTCTATATAGGGGCACCTACTAAGGTATTATAATTTAAAAAAAATTAGTTGTTATTTATATTAAAACTAAAACTATTACAATGGTTGTTTTTTGGTAATGGTCATGAAAACAAAAACTATTATTTAACTATGAGCCCCTATAAAATAAAGAGACCCAATATATATAGGAATGGTTTCCTTTTCAAGACAAAATGAATCCACACATTGATCTTAGCACTCACATTCATGATGAGCTCATTGTAACTAAAAAAGGGAGATTTGAGTCATAAGTGTACATTTTCTCAAATCTTCGATATGGTGTAACCTTAATATCTCATGATTCCCTCAATGCTAAGAAGAATCACTATAACAATGCATGTATTTCTTCAACTAATTATAGAATTTTTACTATAAACGGGGTGCACTTCTCTCAAATAATGGTTCATCTCCAAGCTTTCATATTAAAAAACCTACCCTAGATAAGCACCATGATGATGCATGGAAAAAGGGAATGCTTTTTAGAGATAGAGATTCCCTATGGGTCCTATTAACTTAAACAACCACTATCACACATTTTCATTAGAAATAAAATACCTTTGCTCTTGAGGATCATGGTGATTCCATGTGGATATTTGGCATTGCTCCTGGGGAAGATATGAACTCTTTTATGAAGGATGAACACTGGGGTGCCACATGAAACTAGTGGAAAGAGCTAAGACTTAGCCAAATATTAAAAATGTAGAGCTAGGGGTAAAAGAGGATGTTGATACTTAATCTTCCCAACTCCTTAATCTCATCCATAAAAAAAATCCAATTTCTCCATAAAACTTTAAAATATGGATCTAATCCATAATAACTATACTAATATTTTTACACTTGTTGTCTATGAAAGTGATCCTTTCCTAATATGCCTAGGTTAAAGGTGATCTCTAATTATAGTTAAGGTCTTGAATAATTTAAATATGTGAATATATTTTATTTGGCCTCTTTGACCCATCCAATTATTTTTTGGTGAGGTGATCTTTACCTTCACTGTGATCACCTAGACCTACTCCTTCATGCCCTCCATAATCTTTTTAGACTATCATGAGTGGCTTAGAGAATAGACACTAGTTCCTCAACAAACCTATCCTCCCTATTGGATGTTATCACTTTTATGAGGGATATGAAGTTGTGTTTCATCCAATAGACCACAAAGTCCCCTCATTGAGTAAATTTTTAAGTTAGTATCCCCCTCATATTTCTTGAGTTCCTATTGAACTTCCACTAAACTTCTATATCACCCTAATAAATCATCTAAGGATCTTGGGATCCTATGAAAATTCCTAGGGTATAAGGGGGTGAAGGTGGGTTATAGGGATAGAGGTGGAAGGTGGAGACATGGGAGGATGAGGATTGTATAAAGTGGAGGGAAGGAAGGAAAAGAGAAATGGAGGAGGTGGAGGCATGGGTGTGAAATGAGTATGAACAAATGGGGAATCCCATAGGAGCATCTGATCATGCCATTAGATTTGGGTCAAAGTTACCTATGGGATAATTATACTAGGGAAATGAGTGTTTAAAAGGAATGAATAAATTGGCTGGTTAAATCCAAATATTTGAGATACTAGGACAGTAGAAAAGGGAGGTTGGTGAGACACATAAGGAGAAACATGGTCATGGTGACCAAGAGTTACCTTTTGCTTCTTCTTAGATGGTTTACTTAGATAAATTACACTAATGTGGTAGGCGTGGTGGTGGAATTGGTGGATGGGTCCAAATAAGGACCCTTCAATTTATTTTGAGTGTTACTAAAGTGGCTGAAGTTGATGGAATTGTGCACAAGTGTACACTCATCGCTACGGGTGACATAGAATTTGTTGAAGTGGGAGCATTGTGAGGTTGTTGAAAATGATATAAGACAATCTAGTGATAAAGGATAGGAAGATATATTTATTGTAGTCCTAAGGTGATTTATAGGGATCCCCATTAATATAATGGGTTGAGTGGATGTGAATTGGGATGTGAGGATGTTTAACATGGATAGAGCTATAGGTACTTGAGGTAATTATGGGGAAGTTAGAATGAGAAAAATGGTAAGCACCACCTAAGTGGGAATGATAGGTAAAGGAAATCCCATGGGTGTTATAAAAGGTTTTTTAGGTGTGGTGGAAGGTAGAGAAGGGATTTAAACAAATAATTTTTATTGGTAACATTATGGGCTCAACTTTGTATTTTTATTAATGTCAAACATTAGTGCCAATGCATCTTGCAATCAATCTTCCTAAACTAAAAAAGGTGGTGGAGGTGGAGTATATATTATGGAGGTGAGAATCATAGAGGAGGATTTGAGACCACACAGATTCTCTTCCTTAAAATCCTATGTGTTTTTATACGATTACTCTGAGTGAATGGTTTGGTTTACACTTACATTCCCTTTTTATTATTGGCCTCAATTCTATCCAACACCTCTCTATCATCTCCAGGGTTGAGGTTGATTTAATTTACATCACTAGGCTCATGTTTATAGCTGATATATATTTTATATTTATAATTTTCCACATGGTCTTTGATAATGCCATATGGGTCCCTTTATATATTCTCTTCTCACCCAAAGGCATAAGAGTCCATACAAGTTTCCTTCTTCTACAATAGGGGTATAATTTTGTATATGTGGCGGCAGAATATCATAGGGAAGTTTAGGTAGGATTTATGTTGGTATCTAAGGTAGTGGATGAAGATGTCTTCTATTAGCTAGTATATGATCTCATGCTTGTCTAACTAGTCTAAAACCTGGTAGTATAAGTAGGGGGCCTTATAAATACCTACCACCTAGATGATGGTGTCATCCCTATAGTAAAATTAGTTATCGATGGGGGAAAGAGATTTATTTTTTTCATTAGAGAGTTAGTACATGGTAACCTCATTGATATCCATATAAACCATTGGGTAGAATGACTTAGATTTTTTGAATGTGATTCTAGTAATGGTGTCCATATAGCTTATATAATACTACATGTACCATAATGCCCCTGAGAGTCCAAGGTGGAAAATTAGAGGGATTTAACATAATAGTAGCATATAAAAATTCTAAAATTTCATTAATCATATATAATTTTTTTTAAATCCTCCATGACATGGTGCACTAGTTATAAGTTGATGAATCTCTAGAGGTCTAGGATCTCCTCACCCTTGAGGATTTCAATATTCAAATAGTTATTATCCAAAATTAATTGATTAAGTAGGATCATCCTTACATAAACTCCCTCCTTAAAGGTGTGGACCACATATGAATCAATTTCTTCCTTTTTGACCCAATTGACATCGATATTCTCCACCCAATCTTTAAAAACCTCATAAAATTGATAGGTATTAGCTCATGTGCCAATGGTTGTTGATTGATAGGTTACTATGTATTCTAGGATATTATAGTATGTTTTAAACAAATCTCCTAAGATGTTCACAATCTTGAACCCAGAGCATATGGATACATGACATCATGGGCACTGTCTTACACTCACTTGGATTTGAGGATCATGTGTACAAATATGTAGGAACAAGGTAAAAAATCTTATTTGGATGTATCTTAATGAAACCCATAGCTTTCATATGCCCTAATGACATCTTAAAACTCATCTCCATGTTCATAATCAATGGAGGTTATTGACATGGGTCTTTTCCAAACTCCCATATTTTATGAGGTAGCCTATAATGATTTAGAATCATGATGGAGAAAAACTCCTCTCTAAGGCACAAGTTTTAGTTATGGCTTAAACAACTAAGTGTTGGAATAATATTTTGAGCATGTAAGTTGATAATGGGGTGTGCTTATGGGTGATATGAAACCTAATAAATAAATTAAAACATAGCTGATTTGGATGGATGGATATTATTCTTGGGAAGATATCAATTAAAGAAACTCAAAAACATAGGGTAGGGTAGGGGAAAAATAAGTCTCTATGGATTCAAGGTATTACTTCTAGGTTTGGTTTCTTTGTGGACAAGTTCTTTGGAAATATTTTTTTATGATATTAGATATTACACACTCACATACAAGCATAGTTATGTAGTCTAGGAAGATATAATATAGGAAACTCAAACATCTTAGTTAAAGGTTTATTCTTTTAGAGTAGCTATTGTACACCCTTACTTAGGATATTAAATTTCAGACCATATAGGTATCTAAGGTAGATATGTATCACACCTAAAATATTATATCAAATGAAAACACTTCTACACACTCTAAAAATTGGGGTGTTTTATTTTCTTACAATCAATAATACTTATTAATTATTTAAATTTATTTTGCATATATACAAAAAGTAGATATCAATGATAATAAAAATAATTCTCCATATCTATTATAGGCTTAGAATAAAAAAATCAAAACAAACAAATAACTAAACACTTAATTACATAGAATTAGAATTGAAATGCATCTACATAGTTGTATAAAAATAAGAAATGACTTCTTCATGTATTGATAATTTTCCAAAACATTTAAAATGAGGGATTTACATGTATAAGTAAACATGGTGAGGGGTCACCTCATCCTCCAAGTTCATTAAAAAATATAAGTTACATATTAGTAATGAGAAATTTAGTTCTAATTTGTTGTTAAAACCACATGTTTAATGATAGTTGATTACACCTATATCCAAAAATAGATTTTCCCACATGATGCCATATAACATGTGCATGCTTATAAATTGATCAAGGAACTACCACATGCATATGTAAACTATGAATAAACTATAATTACATTAACTAAGCTTACATGAAAAATTATATACAAAATTAACCTTTGATAATTAAGGCTTATTTAAACTTGGTGATTGCATGGCTAAACTTGACGTGGTGGGAGGCACTGAAGTTGATGCTGGAGCTATGCTAGAAGGTGGAGTTAGGATGAAATGTGGATTTTATATATAATATACAACCTTATCCTTATTTCACACCTCAAATTCTTGGTAATACTTTAAATTGACCCCATGTTGAAATCTAATGATGCCCATATTCAAAAGTAGTGGTTGATGTAACTTTTTTTCTTGTTACATTAAATGTGTGTGTTTAGCCTTGGTGGTTCTAAAATTAATCCAAAAGGTTTAAAATTATGTAACCTTATTCCTTGAAAATTTTAGTTTGGCCTTAATCTCTTCCAATTCTATCCCTTGGATATTCTACTTGGAATTAGATGAAGCATGTTGGAGGACTTGATCAAAGCTAGATTTACTTATTAATTTCCCTATAGATTCCATTTCTTGGGAAATATTTATCTCATCAAAAATTTGTAAAATTAGGTCCTTATTCTCTATAAATTTTTGTATTATTACCTTTGCATGTACTACCCATTCTCTTTCTTCCTATTTTTAGATGGGAACCAAATTAATGGCATTGTATGCCTCCAATGGTGTCATAAAGTTCAAATGGATGTAAGCCTTATTGGTTGTGTACAACAAAAATAATTCAAATTTATTTTCATCTTATTTTAAATAATTAAACACTTTTTATATTTAAATGATATGAGGGGTTAATTCAACACTCATTAAAGAAATAAAATCTAAAATTTATATAACCTTGAGACTAAATTCTATACATCAGTATCAACTTATCTAAGAAAAAGAATAGTTTGTATCTATTTCTAGACTTACTCCAATTACTATTACATCTCTCTTCTCACTTTCTTAGTCCCCTCATGAATTTTGAGAAAATATTCCTTCGACATTTCTAATTGAGATCTCAAATCCTCATCATAATCCAACTTTCCTAGTCTCCTATTTTTTCTCTTAGAAAGAGAGAATACATCTTTTGTCTCTTCAAAAATTATGGATATACTAGAATAATATTCAATATTCCTATTCTTTATTCTTTGGATACTCCCTATATAATTTTCAAATATTGAGTTTATAGTGGGTAAGTTAGTTATTATGAGATTTGACCTTTGAGAGGCTTGAGATTTTAAGTTTGAGACCCACTATGGGATGACCAATTGAGTAGAGTAAATTGGATAAGTGTGTTTAGTACTAATCTTAGACAACATTTCCCCTAAATATTGATTCAAGTATTTTTCATATAAAGAGTCTAGTAGTGATAGACAAATGATCTTGGACTAGTCAACACTAATGTAATGTGGCATAGGGTGAAATGTGTATAACAAATTATTTTTCCTAATATTCTTAGATGATACTATAGTAGTGGTTTTTATAGTACTAGAAGAATGCATTGGCAAGCCAAATTATGTGGAAGATACATGTAGTTTTACACTTGCCAATTCTCCCCTAGTTTTCTTAGTATAAAAATTTATAGGATTAGTGTCAGTCAAGGGTATAGTAGAGGTAACAATAGTGGAAGTATAAATAATAGATGATAAATAAATAATTGGATATATATAAATAGTTGGGATTGTGGAGCTAATAGGATTAGAAGAAAAAAAATCCACTTTTGGAATAACCAGAGATGGTAAGACACCATGATTGAGAGGGATAGAATCAAATGAACTAACAAACATGGGATAAATAATTGACATAACTAGAATTGTAGAAAGAAAAAGAACTAAAAATATAGTTAAAACCACACCCTTACCTAATTTATCTACTTAAAGTGGTGTTTTTCCTTTAGCTCTTTAGAGGCTAAGAACATTTGATCTTTGAAACTTTTCTTCCTCATCTTCATCAATGCACTCACTTACTATAGATGGTTTCTCATGTTCTAGAGGTCCTATATATGATGTATCAATATTTATGCTCATAAGGGATCCATAGGATTTAGACTTCCTCTTATAGCAAAAAAATTACCTTTTCTATTAAGGAGGAAGACATTTGAGTGGGGTAAGTTAGGACTTCCACACTTCCAATAACTAGAGCTAAAGAGGGAGTAAGAAGAGTATGGTCTTATAAATTAAAAGAATCGATACAAATTATTTCCTCTACTCTCCCAAGGGAACTTGTAATGATAGTAACCTCTTCTACCCTAAGCTCTTGATTCATAATAGTCATCACAATGGGTAATGTTTGGGATGGTTCCCCTTTATCCTATGATGTCTGATAGGACCTATTATTATAGAAGTCTATTTAATCCCATCCACATGGAGGTAGAATATTAACATGTGCATATACAATTGAAATTTAGGGTTCCATTTGTATTTTTTTCAAATTTTTTTTGGTTAATCCAACCATTTGAGCCCTCTCTAGGACTTGGGAATAACTCTTAACATTCAAAAAAAAATTCATGGTCATAAGTTTCATTTTGGTATGGAATACCAAGACCTTGGATGTGATTTTAAATATAATCATGAGGGTCTCAATATCTATGCAATAAAGTTTCCAATGAATAATAATTACTAAAATTTCTCACCTCTCTAAAATGCTTATGATTGACATAACACTTTATTCTAAAAATTAAATGAGATTCATGAAATGCACTCTTATTTTTATTATTCAAATATTCATCAATGACCCACCATAGTTGATATGCTATCTCTTGCTTAGCTACTTTATTTGACACATATTTTAGGAGATGCAATCAGGTAACTATGTTCCCTATGACCATGATCAACATATAATCAGGGTAGATCTAATAGTCCCATTTTGGCATCAATGTATCAATGATGATTTTTTACACTCTGGGTAATGGTACCTCGTGAATATCCCTACATACCTAAAGCTACACACTATACAATCTTAACTATATTTATTGTGTAGAGGTAGATGTGCATGAATGAGTAAGATTCACATATTCAATTCTTGGCGTAATATGAAATTGGGATCTAGAGTGATTCATTTTTCATTAATAATGTGCCCCTTACTACATCTAGGAGCTAAGATGTCATGTGAAAATATATTCCCATAGGCCTCTTGTCTTTTCATAATACTTGCTCTTGCAACCTAGTGTTGATTATCTCTCCCAAGGTAAAGGTTAGCTCTAAGGTCATCAATAAGTATATCAATAAAACCCAATCTAAGTGAATAAATTAGATGTTAGGTTATCCATATAAATTTTTTAAAATGGCCATTCTAATGTGGACTCCTATCCAAAATTTGGTTATAGGTACTAAAACCATTTCCATAAGGACAATGGTTTTTCCATGGATAATCCACTTGCTCAATGTTTTGTTAGTTGTATTGTTATTATTACACATTATAACTCTATGAAAATCAAATTTATAATATATAATAGGCAAGGATAGGTACCTTTAGAAGGTATATCCTAAAATGCAAGAGATGATATGTTTATTCTCAACATGATGTATAAAAGCTCCCCCAATTACCCTACCCATAAATAACAAGTCCCAAAGTAGGTTAATGCATGGCATTACCTTAAGATTGGCTAATGTGAAGTGTAATACTTGTTAGTTAAGTGGGATAGAGTCTATATACAATTTAATCTACACTTGTGTTAAATTTTATTCACATGTATGGGCATCCACCTTTCTAATTACATCCCATAGAGATGAATAGTTGGGATACTCATCATTAAACACTATCAAATCAAAAATGGTGTTTGTGTACTAAATAGAGTCTTTGATCAAAACATGCAAGTTGGTTGGACTACCCTAAATGTCTTGGATGAATAAGCCATTGTTAATTTGATATGCTCATAGATTTCAAGTTCTTTAATTTTATTTCTTAGCTCTTCTGGAAATAATTCATAGTTTGAATGCATGTGGTTACATCTTCAAGTTCCCTCAATGATGTAAGTTTACTTGGGATCATTTTTGATCAATGAGAATGATGTTAACTTTTAATTTATTGATATATCTTTTGGTATTTAATTCTAGTTCGTGTTCCATTAATCCATAACATCTCTAAACTTGTTTTACTTATTCAATTCAAAATTTACCACTTTATTTTGGTGGGTATACAACATAGAACTTATAGACATTTAGAGGAATTCCATGTTTTTGTATTTGGAAAGTGTGATCTTGTCACTCTTTTCAATTTAATTTAGCTATGCGATGGAGGAATTTAGTAGTTAGGTGTTAGATGTTTCATTAGAATAAGGTTATCCCAAATTCTTATGATGTGAACACATATCATGAACAAATTTTTTGAAGACCTATGGTAGACATCTTTTTCAAAGGTTGTGAAGGTTTTTTTTTTTTTTAAGGCCAAGTTTTGAACCAAAATTTATAAAACATAATTTCCAAACAATTTATAGAGATTTTCTAGGCTAAAAGTTTCAAATACCACTTTTGAATAATTTTTCTAACTACTTTTGTCAAACACTTTATTTGAAGACCTAATTCTAAACCAAAATACTGACCACATTCCCTAGATATTTAAATGATAAATAGTTATAACTAAGGTGAATGTTGAGAAGTACCAAAGTTTTGAATAGAATTTATGATAAACATGAATACTGAAGACCAAAATATGTGAATAAAACCTATAAACAAAAGTTTCAAAGAGCATTTTCCATTAAGGTTAAATAGGTGTGAAGGATCAAAAATTTTGAAGGTCAACTTCGTAAAAAAAGTTCTAAATACCTAATTTATATGAAGAAAACTTTTGTTAATATGAAAAATACATGAATCATGAGACATTATAATCTCTATGCATTTTTCAAAAACCTATGTATATGCAAAACTTTTGAAGAGTATTAATAAGGTAGTCAAAATAAGCTAAACATGTGAAATTGTTTATTTGCATTTATATGAAATAAAAAAATTAGGTGTACATATAAACATCTATGAAATATTATTTTCAAAATAAGCCTAAACCTTTCAAAATATAGTGGGTTCTTATTCAAAAAAGATAATGTGGGTATGTTTTAGTATAATAAATGGTGACTCATAGGGGGAATACTCCCAAGTATTTGAGAACTCAAAACTTTAATTATCAATTATAAACCAAAAATTAACCATTTCACAAGAGAATAATTGAATTAGAGACATGAAAGAGGCTCCTAAAAATAACATACAAGATACCTTTTGACTATGTTTTTTATTTTATGTCCTACTCACACGAGTCTTCTCTTTTGGAACCTTTCCCATGGATTAAAATTTTAGCCTTAAAAATGGATAATAATTACAATGTATTGTGTAATTTATTTAGTATACTAGGAGAAGTCAATCAGATTTCCAAAAAATAAAATACATCTAATCTAGAAAGCATAGAACTAAACTAGGGAAAGCAAAATATTAAAAATAAGAAACATTGATCTAAAAAGTAATGAAATTAACTTTGAAATTAGAAAATTTATTCTACTCCTACCTTTACCTAACACCTATTGTTACTCAAGGACATCTCCATATGGTACAACCATGAAGTAGTGCTTTAAAACTATCCATTGATTTGATATGTCAATTTGTTACTTTAGAGGTCCCTCAAATGGAAAGAATTACTATCCAGGATCTTTGAAATATGATAACATCAAATATATAGTAGGGTAAAATTGTCATGATATCCTTTATTTCTATTGATTTTGTCCTAGAGAAGCACTAGGTTAGATATTATTAATGATTTAAATTTTACTCTTCTATCAAGCTACCTTTTAAAAATGTCCTGATGTTTACTAAAATTCAAGGCTTCAATTATTGAATCATCCATATCTATTATGTATAATAATCAAGACTCCAAAATTTCACTTATTTCCATGTACTCCTACATAAATTTATTTTTTGTAAATTTAAGCATGACTAGGAAATATAGTTATCATCCATATACCAGCAAGTAAGGTGAAGCCTTGAGGGCCTGCTTGTATCTTATTCGATCAACCCATAATGTATTTTAGTAGATGATGACACTCTTTAGGTTTATATATTTCTAACTTTTTAATGTCATAAATTAGTATTCTTTTTATTCAATCAATCCATTTATTTACTAGTAATTATTAGAAGATGACATGATGGTGATTTACTTATCATGGGACCATTCAATGAAAATAGTAGATTGGAATGTTGGCCCATTATCACAAACTATGGAAATGGGAGTACCTTATCTAGTTTTATTCTTTCCTCTAGTAATCTAATTACATCTTGTGCTCTGTAATGCCTCGTAACTACTACTTTAGTCCATCATGTGCAATAATTTATGGTAGTGAGTACAAATTTGTGGCCAGATAAATAATTTAGGTTAATGACACTAATGATGTATAAGTCCCTTTAAATGAATGGGTCTTCATTCAATAACAAGATGCAATGACATTATTACATGTACTTCTCTATTTTCCAAGACTTTGCATTCATGGTATGTTTTTACATGAACATGTGCATCCCTAAAGACTATTAGCCAATAATATCCAATTTTGAGGATTTTATGGGCTATGGTATTTCTAGAGGGATAACCGCTACCTATCTTTTGGTGTAATTTTTCCATCATTTCTTGAGATTCTTCTCCAAATATTCATATCAAGTAGATGCCTTTATAAATACTTCATTATATAATCCCATTTCTAATCATGTAGTGAGCAACTTTGAGCCTCAAATCTCTCCTTTGTTCTCTCTTGAGTTTTGAGGAAAAATTTAAATGATATTAGTATACCAATCTCCTCTAGCTACTTGGTTTTTTCAAACCTCCTCAATAGTGATGCATGGGTCAAGCTCAAACATGAGTTGTGGTGTCACCCAAAATTTCACACATGGAATTTTTGGAACCCCCTATTAATTTTCTATCTTTTGTAAGTCAGTTGTTCTTATTGAAACTCAGTCCCCTAAATAAGACTTAGTCTTTAGTTATTTTCATTATGTTTTTTTTCATTCCCAATTTCTTTAAATTACTCTATAAGGTGAGAAATGTCTACATGAACCATCACTAAAAACCCCATTCACCCATCTTTCCTAAAAGATCAAAAATCTAAGTGTTTGAGAGCATTTCCAAGACATCTCAAGTTCTCCAAGTTAATTCACTTATTAAATATAAATGAAGTCATCCTAACAAACATGAGTTGTGCTAACCAATTAAAACTAGAATTAAGAAACAACTTAACTTTAAAATCCAAGTTAAGCAAATAGTTCTATAAACCCATAGAACACTAAATAGATAAAACTAGAGTATTAAAGATACTTTACTTACTCAAAGTCACAAGTAAAATAAACAAGTCTGAAGTACTCATAAATCAAGACCTTATCAAGATTATGAAGCTACTTAACTTCAAAAGCCAAATCTAGAAAACTAGTATATGAAACCTAATAAAAAGCTAAGTTATTACATAGATATTATCACACATGTTACCTAATTGTCATAGATGTAGGGGTTAAAATAAATAGTGAAAATTCCACCTCATTTCCTACTTGGCTTTAAATTTGTTTGACCTGGCTGTTGCCCTTGCAAATCCTAATCGATGCCATTTGATCCTTTGGTGTGATTTGAAGTGATTTCCTATCAACCCATTTTATTTTGAGGTATTTAAATTATTTTCCCACTTGTTTTCTTATTCCATTTTTGGTTAAAATTTTTGTTTTTCTTGTTGGTTGGATTTCATTCACCATTTTGGTTTTTCTTTGCCATTTCTCATTATACTTGCATTTAGAATCCAATTTTGCATGTTAAATTTTGTTTAAGACCTTTTAGAAACTCTCAGAATCACTTAGCATATGAAAATCACACACAAAATCATAAAAGGCTAAATCTTTTTGTAATAAAAACCTAGCTATTGACCTAGCTTAGCTACTTGGGTTTTCCACAACTTGTTACTTGTTTGGACTTATGAACCCAAGTAACTAGTATCAAGGAGCCCAAACCTCTTACAAGACCACTTGCTCAAACTTCTCATTGCTCCTTGCTTACCCAAAATTCTATTTAATCCTTATTTTTACTTCATCAAGTTTTTCAACCTCACTAGCTTATCCAAAGGAACCCATAATTGTAAGTCTTAAAAAACCCAGTAAACTACGCAAGAGAAACCCATACTCCTCATAACCTTTTAATTACTTGAATTATTGAATTTAAGTAAATTTCTAAGATAAACCCAAAGTTGTAAATACTTCCTACTTACTCTAAGTCTAAAATTATGATGACTTAAGGCATACCCAAACCTTCCTAAGATTACAATACCCCACAACTTACAACAAGTTACCTAGAGTTTTCAAAACTTATCACTTATTGAAAGTACCTTATAACCTAAAGCTTACTAATAATTTTTAATTAAGACAATAACATAACTAAGTTATTCAAATGTTTCCAAAATAATAATATTAATTACTAAGATCTCAAGAGAATTCACCAAGTTTGTTAGGTATCAATCATAATAATTATCAGGATCAAAGGAAGAAGTAACTAAAGTATAAGTTTAAAAAGTAGTAACCCTCATTGAAGAAGTTATGGAGCTATAACTAGAGGAAATACTAGGTCCAAGTAGGAAGAGTAGGATAAAATCAAATAAATTTGTAAAATCACAAGAACTAAATATGAAGTATGAGTACAAGGGCTACCACATTGAGTCCAATATTATATGTAAAGTATTAGAAATCAATGACATAGATATGAGGCATGTGTCCATAATTAAGTCACTAGAGAGATCTAAATCGATCAACAATACTCCACTTATGCAAGCAATAACCAAAAGTGAAATCTTGTAACTTGTATCTTTCCCAATTTTTGCATAACTACCTAAGTTTGTTCTAGAATGTGATAAGTACTATGACTCTCTCACTAGAACAGTGAAAGACACTTCAGGTAATGTGGTAATTAGGGTTTATTTTAAATACTTTTATTAATATTTTAATATTCCATAAAGGCCTAAATTAATATATTTATCAATAGATAAAGCCAAGATTCTCTAGAAAAGATAGACTTCAAAATGTATAAAAGTAATGAAAACTAACTATATAAAGAAAGTTAAGCGGCCCTCAAGGTTCCCAAAATAGATAGTAAGGTCCAAATTTATTCAAGAAGTGGATGATATCACCTAACTATTATGTATAATAAATGGAGATAATAATGCTAAGTGGTTTTCAACCTAGATGTATGCATACATCAAGGCCATTGATGTCAATATGAGTTTTACATCGATTGAGTGGTAAAGGATGTTAAGTGACAACATTAACCAATAGCTAGCTAATGTTTTGTAAACTTTGGATTTCAAGATGATTTCATACTTAGTATTTGTAGCAAAATCAAGTGGATATTTTTCCAAACTGATTGTAAAAGGAATATTGGCATCAGAGACTATATATGATTATTACCCCCAATTGGTTTTATGTGAATCCTTCAAACATTATAAGAGGGTAAATGATGGATTCTTTTATGAAGTAATTTATAAATTGAATACTATTTTGAAACATAAGATAGTGTTATATGCAACATGGGAAGTAGTTTCCCATTTTGGATGCTTCTTCATTCAATTTCACATACATCAGATTTGGTAGCTTCTCAGGCATACTAGTAAAATTACCAAGGTATCCTAGTGACGAATGGATTCTTATGGAGTTGTGTAGGCAACTAATAGAATTTCATGACCTATAGTCAAAAATTCACGATTCCTTAGTCAATTTTCCCATTATTATTGGTAACTATCATTTTGAAAGCATCTAAAAATAAAATAATATGCAAATAGAGATGTATCACAGCTACAATCAAACCCACTTTGAAGCTAGAGAAAATTGTGATTGTAGAGACATAGTTCAAAATACATTTTCTCTTGAGTATATTCATATTATTACATTTAAAGAATTTTGGATTGATTGTAGCGATGGGTTTTATGTAAGAAGAAGAGACAATAGTAGACTGATTATTGATCAGATTCATGCTTTTGATTTAGAAACAATTCTAGAGGACATGGAGGATGATGGAATTATCACTAGTGATTCTTACCATGCAATAGGAGGAGATAATGCTCCACTTTCAAAGATTGTTTTTGGTAAGAATCAATTTAAAACTATTGTTGATAGAAATTCTATGGTCCTTACCATGACTTCCACATGGCTCCTTAATAAGGGGTACTGTATGAAGGAATTAATGACTAAAAATACTCAAATAAGTTAGAGGAGGAGGGTACTTCAAGGGGAAAGTATTCAAGTTCCTAATAATAAATTGAAGTTGAAGAAGAATGCTGATGATACCTATTATATGATGAAAGATAGAATGAATTCATCCATCTATCACTACACTTATTTTGGTATCTTCCATAAATACTCCTCCCATCATTCCTACTTCTACTACACTTACCATAGATCCATCAATACTCATTCCACTTCTAAAATATCATAGCATTAAACCTCTAGAAAAACCCATTCAAAAGGAGAATGATGTTCCTCCTCCTCAACCTCCTCCATCTTCTCCACCTAATGCTTCACCTCCACCTCCTTTAGATGATCAAATCCCCACCCAAAAGGATCCAAAATAGGTAACTACTAAAAAATTGACCCCATCTCAAGAGGTATCACAATAAAAGCAAATGGAAATGGTTGAAATAGAGAAATAAGTAGGGATGAAAGAAAAGTAGAAGTAAAAGCAAAATGAGAAGGAAAATGAGAAGGATAAGTAAAAATAGGAATACATAGAGAAGGAGTAATAACCTAAGAAAGAGGTAGAGACATAAATGGAGAAGGAACCTAAAAAAGAGAGAAAAATAAAAATATGAACAAAAAGTTTTGGATGTTGATCAAAATACTCCAGATGTATAATAATTTCCTTCCTAAGAATTATTAGTAAGAAATATTCAATAGCAAATGGTATTACATTTAGATACTTCAATAAAAATGGATTTCTCATCATGGTTAGCATTTCAAATAGTTCTTGAAATAAGATAAGTGATAAATTTGGAGGAGATTGATTTGTAATCACTAAAGAGTCTTGATCAAAAAGGAATGAAGCCCAAAAGTTCTAAAGTGACTTCCAATATGATAATTGAACCTTTAGGGTAGAAGTTTATAGAGGTATCTATTCCTCCATAGGGAAAAAATAAATATGAAGTCACTAATCAAGATCTAATAGTTATAAAGATATCCCTTGGAGAAGTTAATACAAAGGGATTGAAACAAGACACTCAAACATTGATTAATACTCTATTCTAGAAGATTGATGAAGAGAAAGTTAACAAAGTTAAATTGAAGGAATAAATTATAAAGTTATGTGAGATAATTACTAAGGTGGTGAGATCTGCTCCACAACAATCATTACTTTTAGGAGGTATATTTGATCAAAAAATAAAAATAGAGGTAGAGGATACTGAGGACAAGGCTAAGGACATTGAGGAATGGATAGAAAAGATGTTATAAACTACATAAAAATGGTTTCTTGAGGTCCCATGTATTCTAGCTAACATAAAAAATAAATTGGCACAAATAAAAATAATAATGAAGGAGATACAAAATGAGAATGGAATTTTTGAATTGCAGCAAGTGTTCAAAATAAACACTTCGAGTGAGAAATTTTTTATTGAAGAACATATTATTCCTAATGGGTCAGTAAATAAGGAAAAATAAGAAGAGCATCTCATATATTTTTGCATTTTTATTCTTTAGGTAATGATTGAAGAGATGAAGAATTTAAAAGAAGATGCTTGTAATGAAAAACTAGATTTGGAGAACTGAATCTTTAGTATCACTAAGGTTTGGTCTAAGAAAACTCTAAGGATGTCTGAGAAGTTTCATCAATAATTAAAAAAGTTGATTGAATAGGCCTCAACTCCTTTCATAAAAAATTCTATAAAGGAGTTAATCAAAAGTCAAAAATAGGTCAAGAGGCTAAAACCCTATCTTGAAAGAGTGAAAACTTATTATAAGAAATTTGAAAGGGAATTGCTAAGATATGAAACCAAAAGGTAATCACTTGCCAAATCAGATGATTCAAAATCTAATTTATGATATCCCAACATATCAAATATAGATAAAAGTGAAGATCTAAATTCCATGACTTGGTTTTATTATTATTGTTCCTCTTCTTGACAACTTCTTTCTTCCATTTTCTTCAAGTAATGTGTTTGAAATAACTTTTTTATAAGTAATTACTTTATAAGTAAAGTATTTTATTGAAGTGACTTGTCAAGGTAAACTACTTTGTAAAATGTCAGACTTAATTAACTTGGTTACACACCATTACTTGAAGTTATTTTCTAAAAGCAAATTACTTGAGCAAGCTTTGTGATGCATGCAAAGAGATTGTTTTTTATTAAAATAATAAAACCATCAAGTGTTACATGTCAACAGTTGTTGAATGTCATAGAGGATAAATTTTAGGAAGATGCTTCTCAATGGTTTCAAATTTTAGTGTAACACATGGTAATTAAATGAGTTGTCTCTTAATTGATTTTAACATCTAAATTAGTATAAATAATAGTAAAGGCCTAGGTGCCAAGAATGTTAATTTTTGGAAAGTAATTATAACTAAAGTAAGAGATTTCAAGCAATCTAAAACTTTGTGTTTAGATTTTAGAATTTTTTTTATTTTCTATGAAATTGGTTCAAAGTGAATAAAAAAGAAGTTGATTTCTATGAAAATTTGCATCTAAGGAGGTCATTTGGTGCATTTTGAAGATTAAAATGGTAAACTTTGTGTTATCTTTAAATACGAATATGATTTATAATATTTATTAATCATTATCTAAAAGGATTATCATCTCTGGAATGTTTATTTAATTGTGTGGATTCAATAAGCTCTATAAAAACTAATTATTGTGAAGTGCGCCTTCTTTTTTTTCACATATTATAGTCGTTTCATTATCTATTTCTCCCTACACTTATTTACACATTATCTAAAATAAATACTTACTTGATACAAAATCACTTTGTTATGGTTGATGAACTCTATGATTAAATCAATACCACAAAATAAGATGACTTGTGCATATTCTATGTAAATTGTGAATAACTGAAAGTTATGAATAGTTTGAAGTAGATAGACATAAAATATCAGGGATATTCACCATTAAATGAAGAGGATTTAATCTCATGACTACCTAGGTAATTTTTACAGCCTATGGAATATCTATCCAATGGTTTTTGGAAAATCCACTGGGGAACTATGAACTTAACTCCAAAAACTAAAATTAGATTGTTCACAAGTTGAGATAGGCACAGTTTAATGTTCTACTCTCCAAAAATCATAAATTTTCTTCATTAATGTTTGAAATGTTGCATGTAAATAATGGTTCCCTTATCTATTTGAAATTCATCCTTTGTGAAGTTAACTAAACTTATTAAAAATATACACATCACTTTTCTTGAGTTATTACATGTCCAGTTGTGTCTCTACATGAAACATATTATTTTATGGATTGTTTCTCTTGAACTCATACATGTTAAGTAACCACATCTCAATAATTTTATTATAAAATTAAATATTCTCAAAACAAATACCTAGAAAATATTATGTGTTTTAATTTGGTGAATTGAACTTTCACCAGAGTAAGAACTCAAGGTCAAATTGATGACTTCTTTGCACTGCAATAATGGTTTAATTTTAGCTTTCCTTTCCAAGCTAGAATAAGAAGAGATATTCTCTCACCTATCAAAAAAGCACAAAATTCTATGAATTAGCTTCAACACAATTCTTCAGGAATAATCCAACCTACCAATCCTTAATTTTTTATTCAAATAATAATGGATCTTCCACTTCCTATCCCTTGTGGGTAGCTATTAGTCCTTTGAATTTGAATCCTCCTATCCATGACCTGTGAAAGGGGTAAAGACATAATTTTCAAATCTTTAAAAGTGATGGAAAATAAAGCCCAAATGAGCACCTGGCTACTTTCTTTTTAGCATGTGGAGTAATTAGTGTTGAGCCTAAAGATGTCTCAGTTCGACTTTTCATTAAGACCTTGTATGACTTAGCTGTAGAGTGGTTTTACCATTTGGCTCCCAACACTATAGTTTGTTGGGAAACTATGTGTGAGAAATTTAAGAAGATATTTAAAGCTATTGAAGACTCTCACATATTGCTCACCCAACTGATTTAGCTCAAAAAAGAACCACATGAACACATGCAAGATTTCATTTCTAAGTTTAATGGATTACTATATAAGATACCTCAAAATACTCTACCCATTAAAAATAATCAAAATGGCTTCTTCATCAACACTTAGTTATTAGAGGTTAGCTATCAACTACATATGGCACATCCTACTAATTTAGTAATAACTCAAAATATCACTATAGAGGTTGAGGATGACCTTATCATGGTTGCAAAGATCAAAAAGACAACCTTCAAGGTGGACAATTCTACTTTTACAATAGTGAAAACCACAATGGATTCTCTTTTATATAAAATTTCTAATGATTTTTTGCAATTTAAATTTTAAATTGCTCAAGGTGTTCATGGTTCTCCTGCTACGAATGCACCTACATGCAATTTTAACTATCAAAATATGAACTACATTATTGGTCTAAAACCAAGATTGGTAATTGAAGATGCTCCAAAAAATCATGTTTAGATTAATGAAGAAGATCAGATAACTGATGATAATCATCAAATTTTTGTTGATGAATATGCCTTTATAGATCCTACTTTTGACTCCAACATAAGTTACCTAGAATATCAATTTGAAAGTGATTATGAAGAAGCATTTAAAGAAGATCATAGTCACTCTTTTGTAGTGTTTACAAGATCACAAACTTATCAAGTTGGTTAGAAATATTCTAAGGAATAAGTGAAAGAAAAAGAAGACTCGAGATTATATGTAATCATTCTTAAAAGAGGTAGTCCTCTATCTCATACTCTTACTCCAAAAGATAAGTATGTAGCTTCTTCTTCTCAAATTCATAAGCTCGTTAATTATGCTTCTAAAACCAATCCTACTTTGTCTACATCCATCCCTTCTTTTCAAATAATTTATCACATAAAGAAAACCAAAATTCAAATGTTATAAGCTAAATACTTGAGGTTTTATTAAGATCAACTGAATAGACTAGTCAATTATATTCAAAGTAAAGGATTAAAAAATATATTGAATGCCTCTAAAATTATCTTTCCTACTCCCAAATAGGTTCCTCCCTATAATAACGATACAACTACTTATCCTACATCTATTTCCACATTTTAAAGGATAGATCCATTCTATGTGTCTCTCTTGATCAATGGGTTCAAGTTAAGCAACTATATCCTAGATTTTGGAGCCTCAGATAATGTTATGCTAGCTAAAGTAGTTGATACCCTTAGCCTCACTTTAACTAAGATAATATGGAGGTGTTAATCAATGGAGAGACAAGTTACCTTGATTAGATAAATCAAATATGCCTAAGCTATCCTTGTATTTTTCCTAGATAAAACATTTAAAATGATAATGTTGATTGCAAATATTCTTGTTTCATATGGAATGTTGTTAAGTAGAAACTTTTGCAAAGATCTAGGTGGAAAAGTCAAGATGGATTGCTTAAGTGCTCACATTCCAATCAATGTAGTAAATTAGAAAATTAAACTTAAAAAGAAGTCTAAGTATATAATTTCTAAGTCTGATGATCCAAGATCCAAGATTCTTTTTGAAGAATCAGATCATGGAGTATAATACCTTAAATTGGGAAAGGAAATACAAGAACTAGAGGAAGTAGAAGAAGAAGATAATATATAGAATCTATAGTTTGATAGCATCTATAATTTACTTCATCTAGGTACTAGGTTAGTATTGATATCACCTCATGCTAGAGGATTTCCTTACTCCTACAAACTCATGTTTGAAAATACTAACAACATAGTAAATTATGAGGAGCTATTATTAAGACTTGAAAAAGAAAAATAAAAAAGAGTAATACTCCTAAAAGTACATGGAGATGTTGGATTAATAGTGAGACAAATTCATGGCCAATAACAAGTGAAAAAAGATAAGCTGAGGTACTATTGTGATTAAGTTCTGAGTGAAACACTTTATTGTGTAGCCTTCTCAATCAACTTTATCTATCATGATCAAAAATCTAGATTTTATTAGCTTGCATTTACTACATCTCTACTTAGGCCAGATCAATAGAATACACTTTTATGAGAAGGGAATTATAAAGTAGATATGGTTTATCATCCAAGGGTTCTAGATAATGTCAAACAGTGATAAATTTTGAATGATGACAAGTAGATAGTTATATTTCTTGAGTAGCAAGATAACTTTGAGGAGCTATACTCTTAAGGAAGTAGTTCACTTCCATGCCAAACAAAAAAAAGTAACACTAACCCATTGCTCAATTATAGTGAATATGTTATTCAATTGAAGGGAAATAAGATACCTAAAGGGTTAGTATCTTTAGAATAAATATTTGATAAGCAAGATTAATTTCTAAATAAAAAGAAAGAATATGGTGATAATTCATCTATAGAAGTACAACAAGTTAATTTGGGTAATGAGGAAGAGCCCAAGATAGTAAACATTGGAAAATATTATTCCTAAGAGGAAAAATAAGCAATCATCAAGCTTCTCAAAAAATACATAGATGTGTTTTTTTTGTCCTACACAGACTTGAAGACTTTTCAACTAGATGAGGTGCATCATTACATTCCACTTCAACCATCATAATACAATAATATTAGGTACTATCTTTGCTTAAATAGATAATATTCTTCATGAAAGTACCATCTATCCCATTCATCATTCAAAATTGTTAGCTGACATTGTCCCAATAAGAAAGAAAAATGCATAAATACATCTATGTTTTGATTTTCACAATCTAAATAAAGCTTATCTAAAAGATAACTATGCATTGCCTATTATGGATCACACATTGTAAGTACTTATGAACTCAAAAATGTTGTCCATACTAGATGATTTTTTAGGGTAAAATCAGATAAAAGTGGTTGAAGAAGATCAATACAAGTATACTTTCATAACACCATGGGGGACATTTTCCTATCAAAAGGTTCCTTTTGGGCTTATCAATGATGGATAAACTTTTTAGTGAGTAATGGATCTAGTGTTTGCACATCTGAAGAATAATAGTATAGTTTCATACCTTGATGACTTAACAATGTTCTCTAAAAAGAGATGTGAATACTTGAATAATTTAGAAGTACTCATCCAGTGTAGGAAACATGGGATTTATTTGAATCCCAAAAAATCAATATTTTACATGATTGAAGGGAACTTTCTTGGCCACATCATCTAAAATGAAGGAATAAATATTGATCCAGAAAGGGTGAAATCTATAAAAGTTTACCTATGCCTACTTCCAAGAAAAGAGTATATTCATTATTTGGTAAGGTTAACTTTCTCAGAAGAGTCATTCCTAACTTTGCTAAGTTGACTCACCACATTTTTTATTTGATGAAAGAGAAGCCAGAATTCCAGTGGAATGCCAAATGTAAGTTAGCATTTAAAAGGATTAAATTATGTATAGGTCAAGCTCCAGTGCTAGTTTCCTTATATTTTAGTAAATAATTCATTCTTTTTTGTTATTCTTATGAGCATACTATGTTAGCTATACTTGTACAAAAGAATTATGAGGGTATTGGTATCCCCCATAGCTTTCATGATCTAACCATTGAAAATATCTAAACTGAAGTATTCATATATGGAATAACATGCCTCTGTTATATTCAAAGCATATAAAGTCTTTAGGTACTACATTTTATCTTCACATACTAAAGTCTATATACCTGATATTATATTCAAATTAATTTTAACATAATAAGTGCTAGGATTACTAAGAGGCACTTGGGTATCTAAGGTGTAAGATTTTGATCTTGATATCAAACCAATGAAGCTAGTAATAAGAAGAGGCTTTTGCCAATTGATGATAAAGAGAAAACTTGGTGACAGATACAATGGCACCTTCACTCCAAGATGAATCAAATGAATATCTACCCATGGTGATTTTTGGTGATCTTGTTGATGAATGGTAAAATAAGATTTATTAATTCTTGACTTATAGAGAATGTCTAACTAATCTTTCACATAAAAAAAAGTGTACTATCTAGCTAAAGTCAAAGGATTGTGTCCTTTGGGATAATGGTTTATACAAAAGAGGATCAATGGTGTCTTCCTTTGTTATGTGGACAAAGAGTAGTAAAGAAGACTACATGATAAATTCCATGATAAAGCATGTGGAGGCCACTTCTTAGTGTGAGTCATAACACACAAAATCTTATGAAAAAGGTAATTTTAGCCTACTCTATTCTAGGATACTTTGAATTGGGTTTCTAAGTGTCAATTATATTAACACATTATGGGATGTGTAAAGTTTCTAGCATTACCTTTAAAACCAGTCATAATCAATGAAATATTTTAGTAATGGGTCATGGATTTTATTGGCATGTTGAATCCTTCTTCAAAAGTTGGACATTGTTATGTCCTAACTATAACTGATTACTTTAGCAAGTGGTTAGAAGCCATTTTGATCAAGCATGCCACTTATAAATTTGTTTATGACTTTATCATTGAAAACATTACATTGAGGTTTAGTGTTCCTCACAAGATAGTCACTGATAATGTAACTATCTTTTCTTTAGTATAGCTAACTAATTTTTACTAATCATACAAAATAAATCTAGTTCATGCTTCAAATCAATATCCTCAAGGGAATGGTTAAGCTTAAACAAGTAACAAGAACTTGATTACCATCATTCACAAGTTGGTGGATGATAATAAATGTACCTGGCACAAAAATTTGTTTGATGTAATATGGGCTAACAGAAACACTCCAAAGAAAGCCATTGGTATGTCACCTTTTTAACTACTAAACATTGATATACCAATCACCATAGAGTTGTGTGCTTTGTAATTATCCAAAACTATTAAAGATATGGATTATAAATATTCACTTGTTCAGAGGATTATGTTTCTCACTAAACTACAAGAAGTTCATACTCAATTTGCTAACCAAGTGACTGATCACTAGATGAAAGTAAAGAATATATTCAATAAGAAGGCTTGAGAAATATAGTCTAAAGTTATTTACTTCATCCTTATATGGGATAAGCATAATGGACATAAAAGAAACAATGGAAATTTTGACTCACTGTGGAAAGGGATTTTCACTATAAAGAAGATCATTAGAAGAGATAGCTTCATCCTAGCTTATCAGGATGGAATTGAACTACTACTACCATACAATGGGTATCACTTGAAGATATAAAATAATTGAACAATAGGGTAACACATGTATGTATATAAATAATTTCTCAATCTTTCTTTTATTCATTTGTTTTTATGTCTCTATTTTTAAATTTGTTTCGTAGTTTTTCATGATTAAGTTTTTACATGACTCTATACCAATATACGAGACTCAAAACTAGAGATACTAGGATCTCATCCTTATTTCTTTATTTTTGATAGAAACAAAGATATCCCCAATTAGAGCTAGTTGGTGTCACCAAAAATTTCACACATGGAATTTTAGGATACCCTATTAGATTTTTGTCTTTTGTAAGTCAGTTGTTCTTGTTGAAACTTAATCCCATGAATAATACTTAGTCTTTATCTATTTTTATTATGGTTTATTTCATTATTAATTAATTCAAATTGATCTAGAAGGTGATAAATGACTACCTAAGCCATCATTGAAAAAACCATTTACCCATCTTTCATAGAAAGTGTTTGAGCTCATTTACAAGCCAACACGGTTTCTCCTAGTTACTTCACTTATTAAAGAAAAATCAAGTCATACTCATAAACCTGAGTTGCACTACCTAGTTCAAATTAGAATTAAGAAGTAACTTAACTTTAAAAGTCAAGGTGAGAAAAGTAGTTTTGTAAACCCACAAAACACAAACTAGATCAAGCTAGAGTTTTGAATCTACTTTACTTTCTCAAAGTCACAAGTAAAATTAATAAAGGTTTGCAAGGCCAAATTACTCACAAATCAAGACCTTATCAAGATTATGAAGTTACAAAACTTTAAAATACAAATTAATCAAATTAATCCATTAAACCTAATAAAATGATAAATTCTTTCATGGCTATCCTCACATGTGTCACCTACATGTCATAAATGTAGGTGTTAAAATAAATAATGAAAATTCCATCTCATTTCCTACTTGGCTTTCAAGTTGTTTGACCTAGATGTTGTCCCTACAAATCTCAATCAACATTATTTGAGCCTTTAAAGTGATTTGAATTTGATTTCCTCTCAACCTATTTGCTTTCAAGGTATTTTAATTATTTTCTCACTTATTTTATTGTTCCATTTCTAGTTAAAAATTGTGTTTTTCCTATCGGTTAGCTTCCATTCACTATTTTGATTTTTCTTTTTCCATTATCATTATAATTGAATTTAAAATCCATTTTTGCATGTAAAATGTTTTTTAAAACATTGTCAAAAATATAATAATCACTTAGCATGTGAAAATAACACACAAAATCCTAAAAGGTTAAATCTTCCTACAAGAAAAACCTAACTGTTGACCTAGCCTAACTATTCAAGTTTTCTACAACTTGTTACTTGCTAAGACTACCAAACCTAAGCAATTAGTATCAAGGAACCCAAAAATATCACAAAACCACTTGCTCAAACTTCCAATTAATTTTTTTCTTACCCAAAATTCTAGTTACTTCTTACTTCTACATCACTAGGTTTTTCAACCTTAGTATCTTATCTAGAGAAACCTAGAGTCGTAAGTCTTAAGAAACCTAGTAAACTACCTAAGAGAAACCTGGACTCCTCATAACTTCCTAATTACTTAGAGTCTTAAACTCAAATAACTTTCTAAGATAAACCTAAAGTTATATGCTAAAAAAACCCAAAGTTTCAAATGCTTCCTACTTACTTAGAGTCTTAAATGATGAAGACTTGAGTACCCAAACCTTCTCAAGATTACTATACCCTACTACTTGCAGCAAGTTACCTAGAGTTTTCAATGATTATCACTTGATGAAAGTACCTTATAACATGAATCTTGATAGTAAGTGTTACCTAAGAAAATAACCTAACTTAGTTGTTCAAACATTTCCAAATTAGTAGAGAGCACTCATCAAGTCTTTTAGCTATCAATCACAACAAATGTCAGGATTAGAGGAAGAATCAATTGAAGTAGAAGTCCAAGAATTATTAACCCTCATTAAAGAAGTTTATGAGCTAGCACTAAACAAAATACCAAGGCCAAGTAGGAATAGGAGGACAAAAGCAAAGAAAGTTATGATATCACAATAATCAAAGATGAAGTATGAGTACAATGGGTACCCTATTGAGTCTAGTATTGTATCCAAAGTTTCATAAATTAGTGACAAAATATGGGGCATGTGTCTATAACTAAGCTACTGGAGATATCCAAATCTATCACCAAGACTCTACTTATGCAAGTAATATCCAACAATGGAATCTTATAAGCTATAGCTTTCCCAAGTTCTGTACAACTACCTGAGTTTGTATTAGAATGTGATAAGTAGTATGACTCTCTCACTAGAATAGTGAAAGATACTTTAGGAAATATGGTAATAAGGCTTAATGTTCAATACATTGACTATTGTTTAAAGATTATATAAAGTCCTAAACTAATATATTTATCAATAGAAATAGCCAAGAGTCTCTAGGAAAGATAAACTTTATAATGTATCAAAGTAATGAATACTAACTATCTAAATAAAGATAGCAGCCCTCAAGGTTACCAAAATAGATAGTAAGGTCTGACTTTATTGAAGAAGTGGGTGATATCACCTAGTTATTATGTATAATAAATTAATATAATAATGCTAAGTGTTTTTAATCTTGAATGTATGCATACATCAGTGCTATTAATGTCAATAGGAGTTCTAAAATGATTGAGTGGTCAAGGATGATAAGTAACAACATTGACCAATAGCTAAATAATGTTTTGAAAACTATGGATTTAAATATGACTACATACTTAGTATATGCAATGGCATAAAGTAGAGATTTTTTAAGATTGACTGTAAAAGGAATATTGGCATTAGAGCCTATATATGAATATTACCCTTAATTGGTTCTCTTTGAATACTTAAAACATTATAAGAGGGTAAATGATAGATTCTTTTATGAAATCATTTGTAAATTGAATACTATTTTAAAACACAATAGAGTGTCAAATGAAGCATGAAGAAGTTTCCAATTTTACATGCATCCTCATTCAATTTATCAATTTTAGATACATCAAAGTTAGTAGTTTCTCAATCACACCAGTCAAATTACCAAGGTATCCTGGTAATAAAGGGATTCTTATGGAGTTGTGTAGGTAGCTAGTAGAATTACATGATCTATATTCAAAGATTCACCATTCCTTAATTAGTTTTCCCATTTTAATTGTTAACTATCATTGTGAAAGAATATACAAAGAAAATAATGTGCAAACAAAGATGTACCATAACTACAATCAAACTCACTTTGAAGTTAGAGAAAATTTTGATTGTAGAGGCATAATTCAAAATATAGTTTCTCTTGATTATATGCATATTATTACACTCTAATACTTTTTGATTAATTTTAGGGATAATTTTTATGTAAGAAGAAGAGATAAAAATAGATTAACTATTGATCATATTCATGATTTTTATATAGAAACAATTCTAGAGGACATGGAGGATGATGGAATTGTAACTAGTGATGCTTACTATGTAGTAGGTGGAGACAACTCTCCACTTTTAGATATTGTTTTTTATAATAATCAAGTTAAAACTATTTATGATATAAATTTTATGGTCCTTTCCATGAATTCTACATGGATCCTTAATAAGGGGCACTACATGAATGAATTAATGACTGAAACTACTTAGATAAGTCAGAAGAGGAAGGTAATTTAAGGGGAAAGTAAGCAAGTGCTTAATAAGAAATTTAAGTTGAAGAATAATGTTGATGACACCTAATTTATGGTGAAATATAAGGAACCAATTCAACCATCTATAATTTCACCTCCTTTAGTATCTTCCTTAAATACTTCTCCTCCCATCATTCCTACTTCGACTGCACCTACCAAAAATCCATCAACACTCATGCCACCTCCAAAATCAAACCTCCAGAGAAACCCATTCAGAAGGATATTAATGTTCTTCCTCCTCCATATCCTCCACTTAATTCTTCACATCCACCTCCTTTAGATGATCAACTCACCACTCAAAAGGAGCTACAATAGGTAACTTCTAAAAATGTGACCCCATCTTAGGAGGTATTATAAAAAAAAAGAAAAAGGAAATGATTAACTAGAGAAAGAAGAAAGGATTAAAGAAAAGGAGAAGGAGAAGGAGAAGGATAAGGAAAAAGAGATAGATACAGAGAAGGAAAAAGAACTTGAGAAAGAATTAGAGATAGAGAAGGACCATAAAAAAGAGAGAAAAATAAAAAGATGAACAAAAAAATTTTGATGTCATTCAAAATAATCCAGATGCAAAAGAAGATCATTCCCAAAAATTAGTAGTAAATGGTCTTACATTTACCTATTTCAAAAGACATGAACTTCTCATCATGGTTAGCATTGTAAATAGTTTTTGAATCAAAAGATTGGAGGAGATTGATTTTCAACTACTAAAGAGTCTTGATCAAAAAGGAAAGAATCCAAAAAGTGCTAAAGTGACTTCTAAGATTATACTAGAACCTTCAAGGTAGAATTTTATAGAGGTATCCATTCTTTCATAGGGAAAAAGTAAAGATGAAGTTACTGAGTAAGATCTAATAGTTACAATGATATCCCTTAGATAAGTTACTATAGAGGGCTTAAAACAAGACACTAAGACCTTGATTAATACTCTATTCTATCATCTTGGTGAAGAGAAAGATGAAAAATATAAATTGAAGGAACAAATTACAAAGTTGTGTGAGATAATTACTAAGGTGGAGAGATACACTCCACAACAATCATTACTTTCAAGAGGTACATTTGATCAAAAAATAATAACAATGGTAGAGGATTTGGGGACAAGGCCAATTAAATTGAGTTATAGATAGAAAATATGTTTTAAACTACTTAGAAATGGTTTCTTGAGGTCTTAGGTACTCTGACTAACATTAAAAATAAATTAGCATAGATAAAGATAATAATGAAGGAGATAGAAAATGAGAATGGAATTTATGAATTACAACAAGAATTTCTTCAAAGAATAAACACTTTGAGTGAATTTTTTTTGATTGAATAATAGATTATTCTTGAAGGGTTAGTAAATAAGGTAAAGCAAGAAGTACATCTCATATCTTTCCACATGTGTATTATTGTGGCAATGCTTGAAGAGATGAAGACTTTAGAAGAAGATGATCGTGATGAGAAAGTGGATATGGAGGATTACATCTTTGGTCTCACTAAGGTTTGGTCTAAGAAAACTCTAAGGAAATTTAAGAAGTTTCATCAAAAATTCAAAAAAATTATTGAAGAGGCCTCAACTCCTTTCATAGAAAAATATATAAAAGAGTTAATCAAAATTCAATAAGAGGTTAAGAGGTTGGAATCCCATCTTGAGAGATTGAAAGATTATTATAGGAAACTAGAAAAGGAATTGCTGAGATATGAAACTAAAATGAAATCACTTGCCACATCAGAGGATTCAAAAATCTAATTCATGATGTCCCAACATATCAAATACAAAGAAAAGTCCATATCTAAAGTCCATAACTTGGAATGATTGTTATTGCTCCTCTTCTTGACAACCTCTTTCTTCTTTAATTTTATTCTATTTTCTTCAAGTAATGTGTTTGAAATAACTTTGTTATAAGTAATTAATTTGTGAGTAAAGTAATTTAGTGAAGTTACTTTTAAAGGTAAATTAATTTTTAAAATATAAGACTCAAATAACTTGGTTACACACCATTACTTGAAGTTATTTTGTAAAAGCAAATTACTTGAGAAATATTTTCACTACATGTAAAGAGATTGTTTTTTATTCAAATAGTTAAACCAACAAGTGATACATGTCACTAAACATTATGGGCCATAGAGGATAAATTATAGGAGGATGTTTGTCAATGGTTTTAGTTTTTAGTGTAGTATATGGGAATTCAAGGAGTTGTCTCTTAATTGATTTTGACATCTAAATTAGTATAATTAATAGTGAAGGCCTACGTGCCAAGAGATGGTAATTTTTGGAATCAAATTATAATTGAAGTAAGAGAGTTTAAGAAATCTAAAACTTTGTGTTTATATTTCTAAGTTTTATCTTTTGTATGAAATTGGTTCAAAGTGAATAAGAATGAAGTTGATTTATATGGAAATTTGCATCTAAGGAGATCATTTCATGCATTTGTGAAGATTAAAATGGTAAAATTTATGTTATTTTTAAATATGAATATGATTTCTAATATTTCTTAATCATTTTATGAAAATATTATCATCTCTTTAATGTTTATTTACTTGTATGGTTTCAATAAGCTCTATAAAAACAACTTATTATGAAGTGCACCTTCTTTGTTCTCACATATTATAGTCATTTAGTTATCTATTTATCCTCAAAATGATTTACACATTCTCTAAAATATCTAATTACATGATGAAAAATCACTTTTTTATGTTTCATGAACTCTATAATTAAAGTAATACCCCAAAATAAGATGACTAGTGCGCAATATATGTAAATTGTGAATAACTAAAAGTTATGAATAGTTTAAAGTAGATAGAAATAAAACATATGGAATATTCATCATTAAATGAAGGGTATTTAATCTCATGACTACCTAGGTTCTTTTGATAGCCTATATAATATCTAGCAAACAAGATGAATAATGCCTTGTCTCTTAACAATTTTGGTAGGCTTGATTTCTATTTCAAATTCCTACAATTTTGCCATCCATTTTAATTTTCACTCCCCCAGTTTATTTTACCCAAAATTGAGCTTGATATTAGGGTATAACATAATGGAAATGGTCTTATTCCTCAAGATGTAGTGCAAAAATTTATTTATTGCCTTGACAAGGGAAAAGTTTTGCTTATCTATCATGAAAAATTTGATCCCTACTTATTTTAATTTTGTGCTCATAAATGCAATGGGATGCTCACTTTCATCCTTAATAAAAGTAGGCACAATGATGATTTTGTGTTCCCAAGTGAATGAATATAATAATAAATCTTTAGTTAAGTCGAGGCTTATCAGTACTAGGACTTGAGATATTGCATCTTTGATGTCTCAAAAATACTTTCAAGACTATAGTATCCATTCTAATTTAGTATCTTATTGGAGCATTGCATTTAGAGGTATAATTATTTTCATTAAACTTGAGATAAAATTATTCATTAAGTTCATCTTCCCAAAGAAATACTTGAGATCCTTGTTGTTGTTTAGGAATGCAATCTTTGAAATCACCTAAACTCTCTCTGGATTAATTATAATTCTTTCTTTGGTGATGATGTGTCCTAAGAGCTTACCCTCATTAACACAAAATATGCTCTTCTTGATGATTAACCTTATTCCAAACCTTATACATATTTCAAGGATTGATTATAGATGGCCTTTGTGATCAATTCTTATCTTTGAGAAAATAGTGAGGTAATCCATGTAAATTATTATGCATTTACCAATTATCCCTTGTAATTCCTAGTCTGTTGCCCAATAAAAGGTATCTCTTGAATTAATTAGGCCAAATTAAATCCTCTTGTATTCATAATTAACCACTTTATGTTAAATATAGTCTTCATTTTATCTTCTAATTTATCTAGCACTTGGTTATATCCTAAAAATATGTCTAAAAAGGACATCATCCCTTAACCACTTACTATATATCACCTCATCCCAAGAAGGTAAAGGATAATTATCTTTATTAGAAGCCTTATTCAATTTTATAAAATCAACACATAGTATAATTTACCCATTCTTCTTCTTGAATGGAACTAAGTTGGTAACCTAGGTAGACTATTTTATAGGGAAAACTATGTTTATATTCAGTAACTTTTCCATTTACTTTGAATAAGAGGCTCCAAGATAGGATTAACTATCCTCTCCCATTGTTTGAATTGATTTTTTCTTAGATTCAGTGAGATTATATGGGTGATGACCCTTGGGTGAAAAAACATTCAAGTCTTCATATGTACACATAATCATGTCTTTATACTTTTTGAGTAAATCCTTCACCATTTGTCTTTATTTTGGAGTGAATTTGAGGTTGATGTTGACATGGTGTGGATCACACTCATCTCCTAAATTCTCCCTCTTTAACTCAAAGTCATTTACTTTAGGATATCTTAATACTAGGCTTGGGGATCCAAAACAAATTCCATTTCCAAATAAGCCATTCCTAAAGGAAGTTGGTTTTATTTCAACTAAATTCCTCCTTCTCCTAATTCCTCCTAGAATAGATAATTTGATCTCCTTGCAATCAATTATTTTAGATTCAAATTTTCCCTAACTAATTAAGAATTGGATGATCTATTGGTCATCATCAAGACTTGGAAATTTTCCACATTATTAGGAACATATGGATAAGGTACTATCTCAATGGAAAACCTCTACACCTTGGACTCTTTTAGTGGTGCTAAATTAGTAGCTGAAGAAACTAGTGAATCAGTAGATTGATTTTGTTCTCTAAGAATAACCACTATATAAAAGGCCTCAAATGACTCAATAAAATTCTAATATCTATGTTTTTACCAATTTAGGTATGATTAATTTCATTGGTATCTATTCATGAACTAATTTATTACCATCTCTGAATCTTCATATATTAGTGATTGCTTGACATTATTTTTTATTATGAACTGCAATCCTAAAATTAGTGTCCCATAATTTGTTATATTATTGGTTTAAGAGAAATGTAACTTGTATGTTGGAAATTATTTCTTGCTTCATGGATCAACCAATTAAAAACCAATATTTGATCATTTATTATATCTTGCACCATTGAAATAGAGATTCGATAATTGGGAAGGTCCCTAGACAACTGATTATTATAATTCATACTTTTTGGTAAAGGTATAAATTTTAAGAATGGTATATTTATATATTACCTATGCATTCATAGTATTATACTCTATGATAGGGTGATTCATTCTTAGTTATTTATTAATTAGAATCTATTTTAAATACCTCTTCATGGCAATCAATATATGAGAGAAGTTTATTGCTACATATATATTCAACATATTCAACCAATCTCTACTAAGGAGGAGTCTATATCCATTTAATTTATCCATGATAATTTTATCAATAGTCATCTACACATCTATCTTATATGCCACTCAGATGTGTATACAATTTAGTTATCCAACTATTGACACCACTAGTTAATCTACTATGAAACCTTCCTCTTTTATGGCCTTGGAGTCAATCCAAGCTTCTGACAAATAAAAGATGGCATCATCAATAGCTAAAGCTCTAGAAACAACTAAAAATGTGAATGTTATTTCTAAATTATTTTATATTTAATAATAAAAGATGAATTTTTGTCTTACTCTTGTATATAATGTTTGTATGAGCAACCTTTATCTTTTCCATAACAAACTTTCGTATAATAGACCTCCATAGGATCTCCTTCTGTTTAGTGATTTGATCCAATTCATGAAGAGCAATATTTTATTTAATCTTCTTCATGTGCTCAATAATGTTATATCCTTCTTTGATCTATTCCTCCTTTTTCTAGGGTTGATCATTCCTTTTTGGGGGAGGTGGGTTATTATCAACCTTCAAATTTGGTAGAATAGTGGTATTATTTGGAGTAGTAGGAATTCTAAAGTTTGTTTGTTCCTCAAATTATAAATTCCCTTTTGGTACTTATATAAGGCATGTATCTCATTAGAGTTATACTTTGGTTCATTCTAATCCTCACATGGTAAAGTAGACTTGTGATTTTTAAATACCATAGTAGTGTTTGAGGAATCAGATTTAGGTTGAAACTGTGGTGGGTTGTTCATCAAAAATTGTCTCACCATATCCATTTGGAATATCTCAAATGTTGCCCAATAGTCAACACATTCAAGTTCACCATACTATGATGTAGTATGAACTCTACCCCAATTGGGTAGAGCTATTTCCATTATATTGATGTATGATAACTTATTGGGTTATTTCTTATCTACATTATTTATACACTAATTTAAATGTTTATTATATATTTGGAATCCATAATTTTATTTATTATTCTAGCCAATATCATTACTCATCTTCTTCTACATGCTCAAGAAATCATTGCTCAACTTCTAAACCATTATTTGTATAGAATCCAATTATATTTTTGGTATAATCCACACCATAGGAAATTTTAGTATTGAATAGAATTGAATTTTGGATTTTTTGATGACCATTCATTTGTACATGATTATTTATATATCTATAATTATTATTTACTATCTATTCATCAAAGGAGGTAGTGCATACAACTAATTTTATTTGAATGCAATAACATTTTTATCCACATGAGGAACTTGATTGAAATATAGGAAACCAATATAAGTATTAGTGGTGCCTAGTACATGAGGATTGATTTTTCTATTAATATTTATAGCTTCTTCATATGTTAATGTTAGAGTGTTGGTCGCAATGACTCCTCATAGATACATTTTAGTTATTGGATCCAAGGCATTATTGTATATCTCCAATGATTTAACTTGAGTTGGTTTATATGTTAGACTTATTCAGGTGTACATCTTTTTAAATATTGTGTTTAAGTCTTAAATTAGTTCATTAGACTCCCTCTTCATATTGGTGAAATGTTGATCCACCAAACTAACGCTGGTAACTTATCCAAATTAGAAAAAAAAGTGTTTTAACATATATTATAGGAAGATATTGACTTTTTAAAAATTTTAAGATCCCAATCATAAGTATCATATTGTAAGGTGAATGGTAAAAGCCTACATGCAACATCTTCATCAATGACATTCATTAACCTCAAATCAGCCGTGAAAATCTTGATATGTTCCTTTGTAATTCTTCCTTCTGAAGGGGAAAAGGATGATAGAAACTTATTTAGATTACTTGGTAAACTATACATCCTTTGGGATGGAAATAATATATCTAAATAACTAAGGTGGTTGAGCCATAAGATGATTAATAGGATGTATTTTTCTTATTGCAGAAGTTGTATTGGCCTGAGGTACTCCAAGAATAATTGCTATAGACCTAGGCCTTAAATGTAATAAAAATGGTAAATCCAAAATATTGGATTGGAATTTAGACCTAATAACTCTTTTGGGTTTCTCTATTGTAACTCAAATGTAGGGGATAATATCTCTCTAGGGAAGGCACACAAGTGGCCCTCATTCTAGCACCAACATTTTCCTAATGTTGTGGGTATTTTCAAGACCCCCAAATTTAATAAGGTAGCATTTATCATTTTAGGATCTTGATGGAGGTAAACTCCACTCTAAGGAATGAATTAAAGGTATGGATTAAATAACTAAATGATGTAATAGTAGGTTTAGAATGCATATTTTTAACCATGTGTCCTTGTGGGTGAGATGAAACCTAATAAAGAAATTAAAACCTAGCTAAGTTGCATGGATGGAAATTATTGTAAATTGGGTATTTTTGAATCAAAGAAACTCCAAAATAGTGGGTAAGTTATAGTATAAAAGAAGTCTCTATGGTCTCAAGGTATTACTTCTAGGTCTGGTTTGATTATGGATAAGTGTTTTAGAACTAATGGTTATTTCTAGTAGATATTTCACTCTCACATAAAAACATAGTTATGTAGTCTATAAAGATACAATATAGTAAAATCAAAGATCTCATCTAAAGGTTTCTCCTATTTGAGTAGTTTTTTCACACCCTTACTCAAAATATTACAACTCAAACCAAAGAGGTATCTAGGGTAGATATGGTTCACACCTAAAATAGTATATCAAAGGAAAGCACTTTTACACCCTCTAAAAATTAAGATAGTCAACCTATTTACATAATCAATAATACTTGCTAATTATTTGATAAATATTACATATCTGGAGTAAAAATATATCAATGATAATAAATATAGTTACCCATAGCTATTTCAAACTTAAAATAACTGAATCAAAACAACCAAATAAATAATTTCTCAATTACATAGAATTAGAATGGAAATGCATTTACATAGTTGCATGATAATAATAAAAACTTCTTAATGTATTAATAATTTTCCAAAACATTTTAAATGAGGGATTTACATGTATAAATAGACTTAGGTATGGGTCACCTCATCCTCTAAGTTCATACAAAACTCTAAGTTACATCTTAGTAATCAAAACCTTAGTTTTAATTTGATGTTAAAACTTTATGTATAATGATTGTTGATCACATGCATATCCAAAAATAAATTTGCCTATTGAATTAAATGTAACACATTCATGTATAACATTTACTCAAGATAAATACCACATGGATACATAAAGTATGAATAAACTATAATTACAATGATAAATATTACATCTAAAATTACAAACAAAATTAACTTTTGATAATTAAGGATTATTCATACTTGGTGATTGCATGGATGAAATTGACATGGTGGGATGCACTAAAGTTGATGGTAGAGATGAGATGGAAGGTGGAATTAATATGTAATATGTGTCTTTATCCTTATTTCTCACCTCCAATTTCTATAAGTACTCGAAATTGAGTCCATTCTGAAATCTAATGATGTCCATGTCTAGAAGTGGTGGCCAAGTATCATGTTTGTTTGTTCTATTAAATGTCATGTTCAGCCTTAGTGGTTCTAAAATTAATTTTAAAGGTTTCTAATTTATTATTTTTATTCATTGAAAAATTTAGTTTATCCTTTAGGATTTATGGATCAATGAATGGTCATGGTGGAGTGATCATGCGAGTTAAGAAAGCACACATCACGCAACTAAAAGAAATTAAAACCATAAAATGAGAATAAAAAAATAGATTTATTCTCTATGAGAGTAATTCAAATTCTCAAAAATTAGAATATCATTATGAGAATGCAAATCCAAGATTCCAAATACAAGCTAGGTAGCATGTTTAAATAGAAAATAGAGAGGAAAGAGGTGGAAACACCATCAAATAAGAAGGTGACACCTCATATCCTACTCACCTTATTAAACATGCTTTATTAACCTAAGAAAAATTAATAAAAGGTGTAGGAAAACCTATGGAAATAATTATCCCAAATTGGAAATAAAAACCTACACCAACACCCCACATAAGTGCAGATTAGGTAGATGATGATACAAAAAATGTGTCTCGACAATAAGGCCTGATGAGGTACCCATGTACAATGAAATATTTCATATATAGATAAAAGGAAAAAACCTATAGTAAAAAAATCCCCCAAAAAAGAGATAAAATAATAAGAGGATACTAAAAGGCCTCCTAGAAGAAGATGTTGAAATAATCAACACTCCAAGTACATAACAATAATCCCCAATATCTTAAAAAACATGAAAGAAGTGTGCCTCCACATAGAAGAGAGAATGTGAATGCATAATGTATCATGGTTAAATTTGTATTAGGTCCCTCTAAAACAAATTTTTTATCTTTCTTTCAAAAGAAATAAACCCTAAGCTGTCAATCTTCTAAATTCCATAACAAGTGGAATGTGTGTAGGAATCAAGATGTAGATCTCAAAAAAATGCTCAAATGGATCCCTACTAATGATTAAATGTGCCAAAGTTTGATAAAATATCATAGTACTAATAGTATAAGATGGAAATGAAGAAGCATATAATGGAGAGAGAATATCTAGAGAAGAAGATAAACATGGAACATTCAATGAAAGAATGGCCATGGGAAGAAGAGAGCATGATTCAAAAACCATTAAAACTAAATATTGGTATAAAAATGAAGCACTCAGATCTACAAGATGAACGTATATAGGAACACATGAGTTATCAATACTCTCAATGTGTACAATTTTACTGAAATTAGTAAAGTCTTATAAAATGGAAGTCTATGAACACTTTGGAAGAGCAACAATCAGCACAAGAATAGAAGTAGAATCTACAATAGGAAAACTAAGGTCTAATATAATCTCATCCTATAGTGGGGTCTCAATAGAAGTAAGAGTGTTATCCACTATAGATCTACCATCATAAGAAACAAAAGCATGAAGAGAGAGTACAAATATCTTTGAAGAGATGATAGGTCTTCGAGGAGGTGTAATACAAATCTCAATTTGATCTCTGAAAAGAGACTGTAGTATGCTATAAATAGTTCATGGACACTCTATATGTTCCACATGGTAATGATGATCCATGGAAATATATAGTAATAAAGTGTTAAAAAACTTGTCACATGTATTATCCCACTTATCAAACTAAACATGATTAGTGGGTGAAAGAATCTAACCATAAAGAAATGGAATATGATTCTTGCATGTGAGCAAGTGTTCCATATAAAAATTCCACAAATCATAGTTATCCTTCCTAAGAAGGATCACTAGAGATGAAACAACTGTCCTCATCTATAATAATAGTGCATACTCTAGATATGGACTTTGGAAAATCTTAAAAGTGAGTCCAGTCAAATAAGAATAATATATGCACAATGACAATACACACTCAAATGGATGTCAAGACTACTGATAATGCATCTAGGAATACAAGAGCAATTTGTGTAAGTATTCACTAAATGGGAACATGTAATAGCTACAAAAACTGAATGTGTACATGAGAGAATGCAGGGCCCAAAAAAATATCCCCAAGACAATCAATAGTGACCCCCTATCCCCCTATATTTATGATTGCAACCATGATTAATGTGATGACATAAAACTTAACTAACAATATGTCTAGATAGGTATGAGCAAACAATATACAAGTGATAATGCACATATCAATAAATGGACATCAAACTCAGCTAATAATGCATCCATGAGAATGATTAATTAGTGTAATTAACCAATTTAGTACATGTGAAATGAAAACAAGCTAAGCAAGAGGACATTAGACTCTACCAATAATGCATCCATGGAGAAGTAAATGTGTAAACTAGTCAAGTAGCACCACCCTACCCCCGCCACCCGCCCACCCCCCCCCCCCCCCCCCCCCGCGCCCCCCGCCCCAAATTTTTCACTTTATAAATCAATGATTTTTATAATTCAAGTAGGCTAGTTATGTGGGAAATTGAGAAATACACACTTTTTCAAAAGATGACACTCAATTTTGAACTACCATTTACAAGATATTAACAAAAAAAAATCCTTTCAATAGCCCATTTTTATTAAAAATTAAACTAAATGATTTAAATATGCTTGATGCTAAGGGGTTACCTAGCCTTCCAATCACTCATTAGAACTATAACTAAACAAAGAATGCAATGGTTTTGTTTGTGAGGTGGAATTGGCCTCTTACCAACTTGGGCCTTATCCTTCATCTTCAATGGGTGAAAATACAAGGTAAATTACTAGTCTAAATAACTCAGTGCTTAACAATATATTATTTTTAAATAAAAACAATCAAAAATTAATTTCCTCACTAAGTAACAATTACTTAGTATAGATGTCTAGACCCCCACTTTTTATGGATTAAATACCTTGCTTTGGTAACTTAATTTATCCCTCATAAAATAATGTCCCCACTATCAAACATGAGAAACACTACATGAAAAATGAACCACATTATGTCTACCACCAAGTCAAAATATCCCCCACTTGCCTTAACTCATTATGTTTTCCACCATCATAAATATTACCCCACCTTATAATTTCTTTAGGATTGTACAAGAATATAATAATGAACAATATATATTAGAAGACAGTTTTGATTTGCCCAAAAAAGATAAATCCAAAAACTACGGGTTGAGCATTTAATAGTTTTGAGAACCACATATTTTGTAAAAGATTTTTGTGGTAGATTTACTTGAGGATGGTGAGTAGACCTATGAGGAATGGAAGAGGTTTGGTTGAGATTTGAGTAGGCTCATAAAGAGTTCAATGGCATAAGAAGATAAGAGTAGGCCATGTGGTGAGAAGATCAAAGATTATTTGGCTGAGCTGAAGATTATTGTGGCTTTGATGGCTTAGAAAAAAAATGGCTTGATCCTAATGGAGAATGGATCAGATTTGTACATCTATGTCACAAGGATGAGTTTGAATGGAATGTAGTACATATGAGATCAAGATCTAAAATGTCAAGGTTATCAGGTCTAAAGGATAATGGTGTTGAGTGTGGAAAGCACTATGTGATGGTTCAAGGTAGGGGTCTAACTAAAACAATACTAAGAAAATATAAGGAACTAAGGCTCAAACATAATCCACAAGCAAATCAAATATGAAATGCCACTTCTCAAAAGTACAAGGCACCAATCTACTCTTCCAACATAGCACTTACTCAATGCCAAGTCAGATCTGATAATAAATCCAAATGCCACTATTATTCTTATAAGGACCTCTAATCTACTAGATACTAAAGGTTTAAATAATAATTGTTCCAAACAAATAATGATGGTCTTCGATGTAGTAGCAAGAAAACTTGAATTCCAAGACCAGAAATGGTGAGAGGGGATGCCAATGTGTAAAATAGATGTCAAAGTTAGTAAACCTACATAAAAAATATAACAATTCTTGTATATATAATGAGTTGTCACTGGCATATTTAACACAATGAGTAGATCATGTCAAATCACACTATACTAGCATTTCAAAGCCAAAGATCATGCCAACATTTTTATGAAGAATAATACTATAGATGAACATGCAGATCTATAAAAATTTTAACAATTAATGAAGAATAAAACACAAAAAATTACTTAATATTTCAATAATTAATAACATAAAATAATGGTGTCTAATATAAAATACCTAGAGCTCTGATACCTTAAAATAATTGTCAGGATCTCTAGATCAATTAATGGTCATGATGGAGTGATCATGCAAATCAAGCAAGCACACATCACATAACTAAAAGTTATTAAAACCATAAAGTGAGAATAACAATATAGATTTAGTCTCTATGAGAGTAATTTAAATGCTCCAAAATCAAAATAGCATTATGAGAATGCAAAGTCAAGATGCCAAATACAAGCTAGGTTTCATGTTTAAATAGAAAAGAGAGAGGGAGGAGTTGGAAACATCAAATAATAGGAAGGTGACACCTCATAACCTAATCACATAATTAAAAATGCTTTATTAACCTATGAAAGAATAATAAAAGGTGAGGGAAAAACATAAGGAAATAAATATCCCAACTAGGAAATAAAAACCTACACCAACAATATATTCTCATGATAGCCCTTAGAGATTTTTCTTGAAATTGGCTAAATCCTAATAAAAATGTTTATCAAAACTAGATCTACTTATTAATTACCTTGTATTATCCCTTGCTTTGAAAAGCTTCACCTCATCCAAAATATACAAAATTAAGTTCTCAATCTTTTTTGGTATTATTATCTCTACACTTGCTACCACTCTCTTACTCCCTATGTTTAAATGACAAACAAACTGAGGGCATTGGAAGCCTCCAATGGTGTTATTAAGTTAAAATGGTTGTAAGCCTTATTTATTGTGTATAAAATAAATAATTTAATTTTTTCCATCTTATTTTAAATAATTAAACGATTTTGTTATTTCAATTATATGAGGGGTTTATTCATCCCTCGTTAAAGCAATAGTGTTCAAAATATTATATAGCATTGAGGTTGTATTATTACATTTATCTCATTTTATATGGGAACATGAATAGTTTGTAGCTATTCCTAGACTTTTGCCAATTCCTATTACAACTCTCTTCTCGCTTTATTGGTCCCCTTATAAAGTTTGATAAAATCTTCCTTCTACGTTTCAAACTAAAATCTAAAATCCTCATCATAAGGAAACTTCCCCAATCCCCTATTCTTTCTCTAGGAAAGAGAGAAGGCATCCTACCTCTTATAAAATTATTCCCTTGATAGCATAATCTTCAATATTCATCTTATTTACTCTTTATATACTCCTTGTATATTTATCAAAGATTGAGTTTACAATGGGCAGCTCAATTATTAGGAGATTTAAGAATTGAGAGGCTTGAGATTTTAAGTCTTTATCTAGTTGTGGGAATACCAATTAAGCAAAGTCAGTTGGTTTAATGCCTTTGGTATTAGTCTCAACTAGTGATCCCCCTAAAGATTTCCTTAAGGCATCTACATGTAATGGGTATGATAGTGATGGCCAAATAATCTTAGACCAATCAACACTACCATATTGGAGCATAATGTATATTGTGTATACCATATTATTCTTCCTTGTCTTCTCAGATGATACCATATAAATGGTCTAGATAGGACTAGAATAAGGCATTGTAAATCCCAATTGAGTGGAAGATACATGGCATTATCCACTTTCCAATGCTCCCCTAGTTTTCTTTGTATTAAATTTTTTAGGCTCAGGGGTAGATGAGGGAATAATGGAGGTAATTGTTTGATTTTATTTTGGATTCTTTCCTATATTTCTAATTTTAGCAATAAAAACCCGTAATGCAATCAAATTTAAATAAAAGGATAAATAGACAATTAGATACTTACATTGGCATCACTTACCATCCTCTTGTCTCTTATGGATCCCTTCCAATATTTTTGAACCAATTTTGGATGCAAAACAAATAGATTATTGGATTGCTTGATTGAGATTGATAATGGCATAAATGGTTTTTTGGCTTGTTGATGGGTATAAAAAGGCTATGGGATTGCTTAAATGATGGATGAAATAATGCTCTCAAGGATTCCAAGTTTTAAGTTAGTTGGTCATGGAGGTATGGCTTATTTATATAAGCCATGGGAGGGAAAATAAATGCACTCAAATTTAATCTTCAGCTCATTAAGATCAATGGTTAGGTATTTTACAAGGAGTTTTTAATTACTTGTAAACCTCTAGAATAGAGGATTCCAAAGGAAAAAGGTTGGATTAGAGGAGATTATATAATTCTCCAGTTCTAGAATCTCCATTAGGTAATATGGGTGTAGTAATAGTTAAATAGTAGAGTGTTAAATGGGTAGGTGAATATAATGTATTTTTAAATTTGCAAGTGGATTAATGAGTAGGTTAGTAGCTAATTAAGCTTAGTTAATGGGATAATAAAGGTGATTAATTATTTTCAAGGTTAGAATAAGGTTTATGGGATGTGTGGAATTTGATGTAGGGATTGGGATATTAGTTAATTTTCTAGGGAATGTACTTATAGGTTAATTTAATGGAATTAATAAAATTATCAAAGTGTGTAGATTTATGTACATTAATTTTTCCCCTCTTTGAAAGGGTATTGTGAGTGGACAGAATAGAATGAGTAATGATTTTTTAAATAAAAACCATGGTTGTGAATGAAAACATTGTTAGTATGTATGATGCCCCTTTGAGGGAGCCTATAAGGAGAACTAACTTAGATGGTCACTCAAACATAATTTCTAATGGGGTAAAACTAGGATGATAAGATGGGTTGGGATGTTAATGATATAGCTATGATTGATATACACCAAATATAGGTATAGGGATAAAGTGGCTTAGACTCAAGAGATGGGTTTTAGATAAATGATTAATGTTTAAAAAGGAAACTTATTAAAATGGCATTCCTAAGATGGAGATATTATTGGGAAATAAATAGATGGGATAGGATGCCACATGATGGTAATTTTTGTAGCAAGGACACATGCCAAGTAGGGCTTGAAATCATATAATGGAGAGTGGATGAGTTGATTAATTATAATAATCCACTTTACTTGAGATTTGTAGTTTAAAGAGATTTAATATTGTTGATTGATTAATCTAGTTTAAGATGAGGATTTGGGGTTAATAGTGGTTGAGCTATCCATAGGTGCACAAAACTAGGGAAAAATTTTACCTACATAGTCTTAGAATACCTCAGGTTGATGTAGTTCTAACTCAAGATTAGGTTAGATGATGGGGAAATGGAAAGGCCATGCCCTAGATGACTTAGGGATGAGAGTTAGCATAAGATAATAGATTAGATTGATGGTATTTGGGTCTGATAAGATGAGAGTGTGAGGGTGTCAAGGGTTAAATTTATGATCAAGGGTGGTAAAGGGGGGGTTAAATAAGCCAAAATAGGTGAAAAGGGGTTTATTTTAAATTCTTACCTTGGTTAAATAGTGATATAGACTAAAAACATGGATCACATCCCATAAGATTCACACTGTAGTAAGAGAGTCCAAGAGTTTTAAAGCCCTAAGGATATTGGACCACTAGTATGTTACTATCCCCTCACCTATGATTTTTTTTAATTTTTTCATTTATTTATGGATATTTAGGGTTAAAATGTCATAGGTGTATTACTATAACTAATGGCAATGCCCTTAGTCACATTATTACAATTGTGACTAGCAATAACATCATCATACATTGCAGTATTACAATACTGCAAATGAGGAATTATGGTATTATAATATCACAAGTCATGATTTATGATATCATGATACCATAGATTAAGTATCTATAATTTTTCATAACTATGAGATTACAGTCATAATTATGTAAAACTATGAAACATAATTAATGATATTGATAATATCACTAGTTAGGGCAAAAATGCAAGTAATGATATTACTGTGGGTGAATAAAATAGTTAAAGGATGGAGGAATAGAATGTTAGGATATGGTTTAATAGGATAAGGATGGTTGTTTATGGAATAAAATGAGATGGATATGATGGGAAGGGGGGAAATGAAATGTTTAGGTTAATTAGGATTAGTGAGTTAATTAATGTTAATTAGGATGGGTAGTTAGTGGATTAGAAGTGTAAGTGAGTTAGGGAAGGGACTTAGGATAGGGGGTTAGATGAGAGAATATATTAGGTAGGGGGTATTTGGTTATGATGAGTTAGGGGATGTTAAGATGTAGGGGTAAATTAAGTGATGGGAATGGGTTACAAGTTTTAAGTCTTGGAGGTTGGGTTTAGGATAAATAAGATTGGGAGGTAGGGGAAATGAGTTATGAGTGGGTGAGTGAGGAAATTAGGTGAGATAGGTTAAAAATGAATGTTTGATTGAATAAGTTTAGTGATAGGTTATATGATTGGTGTAAGAAAACTTAGGTGGGATGGTGTCTCGACTGTGGCATCTTGACATAATACATGAGATGCACTTCTTAACCCTAGTGGATTATGGTGTGCTGAGATGGTTGGGTTATACTATGTATTGACCATGCTTATGGTGAGGATTAATTGTGTATTGATTATTATATTGGTATAGCAATGGCACATAGAGATGAGTACCTTCCATTTCATGATAAGAGAGATGACTATTACATTGGAGGATGTATATGGGATTTTGTGATTACTGATGATAGGGAATATGATCTATTGGAAATCACACACATTGAGTGTGATAGTTTAAAGACTAGTCAGGGGTTATGGGTTGGTATGTGGGACTGATGTGTAAGTATAAGATAGATGCCTATGATATGGGACCATTTATAGGTTGACCCTAGTGGTGATGTCTCTTATTACTGGCATATTCTTAACAAATAAGAGTAGAACATGGTTTCACTTGGGACTTGGAAATGTTATTTTAGACATGGTTCAATATTTTAGAGTGTTTTATTGGGGTCTAGTGCTGTTGTCTCATCTATTTAAATATTTTTACTTGGGGACTATAATGGGATACAAACCTAGGCCCATCACTTTTGCTATAGATTAGGAGCTAGGAGTACATAGCTATCCAACAACCACTAGGTATGTGGCCAGTGAGTCACTCACATGATTTGATTGTGTCTAGTTGGTATATTCTATTAGGAATGTAGAAAGGCCATGTAGGGGAGATGAGGATTTATAGAAACGACTTGGATGGATTACATCCCAAGCACATTATTTGGATGTCATATCAAGGACTACAATTTAGATGGGAGGATGAGGTAGAGGTGACATAGTACATGCTAACAAAGTGTTATGATACGTAGGATGGATTTTATTATAGAGTAGTATAGGCCTAATCAGGTTCAGAGAGAGTTAAGTCTCCCTGAAGATGTTTCAAAAGAGGAACATATATTTACTTAGAGTTTTTGAGAGAGTCCATAGTGGGGGAGAGTGGTAGATAAATCTTTAGCTTACACAGATTATGATAGCCTTGCCGTGATCCCATGGGATTTCTAAATACCCATTCTAGACATAGGTGTGACAACAACTTATACTACATGGTGGGCTTATAATATATGAGTGAGATTTCTTAGACATAGGGTTAGGGTGTGAATAGGAGTGATTAAGAGGGTAATTAAATAACAAGAGAGGTTGTAGAGATGGAGGAGAGGATAAGTACTAGTGTAGCATACCTAGGATGGTTAGAGAGGTCCAAATTCTATGGATGTAAATAGAGGGGACTAGGGAGGTTGATATGGAGATCAAGTATTTATGGAAACTTAGGTTAGAAGGATTGTGACTTAAGCTAATGGAAATAACACATCAGATGGAGTGAGTGGGAGTGGTGATAAGGAAGGACCATCCTAGTCACCTTTTGTAGAGGATGAGAGATCTTTATTATCACATATTAGGACAAAGTTATAGGCATGTATCTATGAGATAACATGGATACTAATGCCTAGTTATAGGGACATATGACATAGATGGGTGGGTAGTTGGCTCAAGTATAGGGATATATTTCTAGTTTATAGGGACATGTTACCTCATTATAGGCATATATAGTTATGTTAAAAAGATAGATCGAGAGTTAGGATACGTATATTTTTGGGCTATAGGCTTTGATTAGTTAGATTTAGACTTGAATCAAGGATTTAATAGGGGAGGTACAAGTGGCCCAGAGGGACAAGGAGGAGGCAGATATGGTTATGTTAGTACATGGGATGGGTGATATGATGTGAAACATTATGAGGCTTATTAATGAGGCATAGTATTATAGAGACCTGTATGAGGTAGTAGTTCCACCTAAGTGACATGTACCTAAATTCAGAGTTAGCTCATCATAGGTAGTACATAATCAGCCTTGAGGATCACCAAAAGCCTAGTCAAGACTTTGTGAGATACCGTATATGGATTTTGTTTATATTATAGCACATTTATGCTGATAGGGCCCATATATCATATATATATATATATATATATATATATATGACATGGAATCCATGTGGACATTTTCTATTATTATATATGATGATATTTTGATGTGATGTAATGTGTTATGATTTTCAATGTTGTGATACTACATTATTTATGTGTTTATTGATGTTGTGATGATGATTTATATGTGATGTTTATGGGTAGTTATATTTTTATTTTTATGTTGTGATGAAAATGGTTAGTTATATATTTATGTATGCATTTGATTATATGATGTGATAGTTATTGTATTATACGATGATATGGTAGATAAATGATTATTTTTGTGTAGATGGATATGTTTATAGATGTCATGGATGTTATAATATGAACTATATGGATTTATGATATTCTATGAGATGGATTAATGTGTTTATATATGTGATGATATGCATTATTATTGATATGTGTTTATTTGAAATGGTAAAAAATGGAATAAAAATATTTATCAATGTGCTAATGAAAGATAACCCATTGTTTATTTGTATGTCACACAAAGTGGGATTAGGTAACAGTCCTCGTACACCAAGGATGTGGGTTAGGACGAGATGGTAGGATGGTTAGGCTAGATAGTGATGGTTAGACTAGACAATGATAGGATTGAGAAGAGGGGAATGGGATGGGTGGAAATTTGTGAATCCATTAATGATGTATGCAATCTATTTTAGTATTGTACTAGTGAATAAATGTGTGCTAATGACATGATATAATTCAAAGACATAGTAAAATCATGGTGCATGGGGGAACTCTGTGTTGAGGGATTAGCCCAAGACTAGCTCAAGAGTCACTTAGACCATTCTTGTTCCCACTAAGTATAAGAGGAATATATATATATATATATATATATATAACAAGACTATTGACATAAATAGGACAAGACAACTAATATATATAAGACTAAATGATTTATCAAACAACCACACACATTCTAAACACTCAATTAAACATAAGATAGAAATAGACAAAAGGTAAGGATGAACAAAATGGATATACTGGTGATAGTATTAGAAAATAAAAATTAAATGATTATGTACAATGGTATAATGATGATAGGAGATATGTACATGGGTTATATTGTGCCCAAAATTATTGGATTGAAATAAGGATCCAATTGAATCAAAATCAACTATGTATGGGGCTTAGGATAATTGATAAAGATTTAGTGATAGTGTATAAAGGACCCCAAGGTATTTAATATTATTTACCCTTTCATAATGACAAACTTAGTGGGATACTATGGATTGTGGCTTAGGGATAGTGAAATGCAAATGAGGATAAAATTTTCTTGAGGCTAAGAGGATACATAATCATCAAAGAAGATGTGATGGGGGTATGTATGAGGGTGTGATAAGATGGAGGATATATGAAAATGGATAGATAAAATCTAGAATACTCTTCAAAAAAATTTCCCCTTGCACAAAAATCAATGAAATTTTTCCCACATTGAAATATTTTTTCTTGTTTCTATGTAAGCCTACAATAGATTCCCACTTTTTAAGACTAGGGTTAGGGATGGGAGAATGGTATGGAATGAGAAGAGGAAAAATGGAATTGAAATGGATATGCCCCCAAGAGTGGGGACCCATAAGTTGAGCTATATTATATCTTGTCAAATATAAAATCATTTTAAATGAATTATATTCATGGACTCATCGAGTTCTTTACTATCCAATGTAGATAACTAGTAGGCTTCTGATCCAAACTTAACAACTATTATATAGGGCCTAAGATAAATGGATTAAGAATTTCCATTTTATCCCTATCTAGATTAGTATTTTTTATTCTGTTTAATAACTATATTAATGACATAAAACTCTTAAGATTATATCTTCTTGTGATATTGTCCTTTTAATCTGTTATGATATGCTTAAAGGTGATTTAGGGCCATTTAACACTTTTCATCTAGAATTTCTCTCTTGTAACCTTTATTGTCTAAATTTTTGGTCAATGATGATGGACCATAATTAGATGCATAAAGAGAAGAGATCCACTTTTACGAACAATATGGCAATTGTTCCATAAACCAAAGAATATGAAGTAACCCCAATGGGTATTTGGACACTTGTTCTATAAAACCAGAGTGTATGATATAATTGGAAGTTCTAGTTCCTTCCTATATCATTGACTATTTTATTGATAATATTGGTAATTTTATTGTTGGTATATTATACCTATCCTTTCCCCTTGTGGTAATAGGGTGTATAAAAGTGCTTCTTGATATGATAACACTTGCACATGGCCTTAACTTCTTGATTTTTGAAGGACTTGTCATTATCTGATAGGATGTTGGTTGGAATGCCAAAATAGAAAGTGATGTAATATAGGATGAATTTGTAAATTTTAATATCTATGGTGTAATTAAGTGACATAGCCTCAATTGTAAATACTTCATATTTGTGATAATAAACTTTTGGCCATCAATGATGTGGGATTTATCTTTCTGATAAAATATAATCCCCATATAGAAAATGGACATGGACTCATAATAGTTTTTAATTATTGTTTAGGTGCATGAATAATATTACCATGTTTTTACTTGTCTACACACTTTTGCACATATTGACAAACATCTTGTTCTATTGTAGGTCAAAAGTATCTAGTCATGAGTAATTTCTTAGCTAGGGCCATTCCACTAACATGGCTGCCATAAATACCATCATATACCTCCTTAATCAGAAGAGAAGCCTCTTACAAGGTCAATCATCTCAATAAGGTCCCATCATAGCCTCTCTAATAGAACATGCTACCAAGGATAGTGTAATGAGATGTATGGTGGATGAAGGCCTTACATTGATAGTGATTTAGGTTTGGTGGAATAATGTTGTCATGGAGATAGTTATAAATATCATGATACTAGGGGAGAATGGCATTAGAAATAACATAAATTTGTAGAGGAGCTCTAAATTAATGGGTTGATAATATCAAATGTTCAATCATAAAATTCAATTATAGGATGTCTTCAGAAAAGTCGATTAGAGACCAAGTAGTAGCCATGAAATCAACAACCTTATTACTCCCCATTCATACTTGTTCAAATGTAATAGATTGAAAATTATGTTTTAAATAATCCACCAATTACTTATGGGGGATTAATGTTTCATCTCTAGTTTTAAATTCTTCATTAACTTTCTTGATTATTAGTTATGAATCACTAAATACTTAGAGGTATTAGATGTTCCTTTGGATGGCTAATTAGAGGCTAGAAATTAAAACCTCATACTCATAGATGTTAATGGTACATGGAAAAGTAAGATAGAAATATTTAGGGATAAGGTATCCTTGTGGAGTTACCAATACAATACCATCTCCCAATCCATGGATGGTAAAAGAGCCATCAAAATATAATTTCTAAGCATAAGATTTGGTTTTAGTCATTATGGATTCTTCTAAGGTTGTAAGAAGAGTCTTAGTATCTACAAGACGTGCCTCTATGAGTTAATTATTAATTTCCTATCCTTTGATGGATTTTTGATGAACATATTCTATATCAAATTCACTAAGTAACATTATCCATTTGTCCATTCTTCCTATGAGATCTGATTTTGATAGTAGATACTTAAGAGGATCAACTTGAGATATAAGCTAAACTTGACTATTTAGCATATAATAATGAATCATTTTTTAGGCAAAGACAATGACTAAGAATTTTTTTTTAATGGGAATATAATTCAGATCATATGAGATCTAGGTGAAAATTAGATAAGGGATAGAGTTCTCATTTCCTTCATCATTATGTTGTGCAATAATGGAACCTATCACACAAGGTGTTGCAGACAAATATAGGAGAAAAGATCTTCCCATGACTGGTGATGATAACATAGGAGGATTCACCCAATATTTCTTAAGCTTATCAAAGACTTACTAAAATTCAAAGTTTCAATTAAAATAGGTCCCCTTCTTCAAGATATGGGTGAAGGGGTGTCATTTATCTACTAGTTGAAAAATGAAACATCAAATGGCCTACAACTTGCCCTAAAAACTCCTGAGTTGCTTTAGATTATGAGGAGGAGGCATCTCCATAATGGATTTGAATTTATTTGGGTCCAATTTTATGCCTCTCATAGATACAATAAACCCTAATAAATTACCTAAGGTAATACCTAATACACATTTCTTCATAATTAGTTTGAATCTATATTCATGTAGCCACTCAAATATTCTTCTAAGGATCATATAATGCTTAGATCAGACTCTTGACTTCCCCAAAATGTCATCAACATAATATTTGAAAATATCATCCATCATAACATGAAATATAATAGTCATTTCCCACTGATAGGTAGTGCCTACATTCTTTAGATCGAAGGGAATTATTTGATAACAAAAGGTTCCCCATAAAGTAATGAAGGTAGTTTTATGTTGATCCTCAGATATGATTTTGATTTGGTTTTATCTCAAAAAACTATCCATGAAGGATAACATTTCATATCCATTATTTGAATCCAAGATCACATATATGTTTGGTATGGGTAAGTCATCTTTAAAACATGCCTTGTTTATATATCATAAGTATATACAAATATGATTCCCTCCTTGTGGCTTAGCCACCGAATTTTTTTTGGATATCCAATCATAGTAATCAATGTGTTGGATAAATATTTCTTCCAATAATTTCTATAGTTCTCCTTGACTGGTAATGATACTTTAGGGTGTATCTTACATAATTTTTTCTTGACTTGTTTGACATTAAGATGAACAACTAAATGATGCACAACTAAGGAGGGATAAATTCCTAGCATGTCTGAGTAGCACCATATTAATATATCTATAATACCATTTGATAGAGGTATAAACCATTAAGAGGGGGGTTTAATTAGTGGTTAATAATAATGCAATCCAATTCCCAACTCTTCAAGCTACTTAACCAATCACATCAATATGCAAGATAGATTAATTAAAGAATAAACATGAATGTAACCATTACACAAAGATTTTTGTTGGAAAACTTCATGGGAAATAAAATCCACTCTCAAGTGTACAAAATAATGGACTAAAATTCTAAAAGATGATAAAAAACATGAGGATTTAGTGAATCACCCACTTCACAAGGAGCACCAACCCTTAAAGATGACAAGCACCAACTTGCCTAAGATGTTAAGCACCAACACAACACATATAAAATAAAAAATTCTTGAAATATGATTTATTCTCAATATAATATAGAAATCCTACAAGAACACTCTTCTCCAAGTCTGAAACTCCACACAAGTCACCAACACCAAGCTATCTCTTCAACACAAGCAATAACCCCTTCACAAATATTTATCTCATATACAAATATTCACTCATAAATATAGTTAAAAAAATCAATAGAATAATAAAATTATGCTTAGTCTAATTAAATTTTTCTATACTCAATTTCATATAAACATTCATCACCAAGACCCCCAACAACCTTCGCATACGGTCTAGAAATATCAACACACATACTTGCTTGTCTTAGGTTGATACACATAAAAGGAATAAAACACATTGTATATTATAAATTATGGTCATAAATTTAAGTTTATAATATTTTATGAAGAATTATTTATTTTTCCCAAGATTATCCATGATCCTTTACACAAGCTTTATATACCATACCATGAGCTCATGTCACAAAACACCTCACAAATGAAGCATAGTTCCACTTGTGTGACTATATTTAACTAATATAAGATTATTAAAACCTTAAAAATATCTTTATAATTACTTCAAGGAGTCGTCAACACTCTCTAATCCTCAAGAATGCTTGATCTGACCATATATCCTACAAATAAACTCAATCATCTAAACCAGGTTTGTTTTGCCAGCAAAAACATCATGGTCAACTATGAATCAACCATTAACTCATCTCTAAGTGACTAGGAACAATACCACTTGAATTAATAGAGGTAATACATTCCCTATATAAACTCCAAGAGATCAGACCCATACCTACTCACTGATTAGGCCTTCCAATTCCACTTTTCACTCTGACTAGTTTTTCTCACTCATGACACCCTTTCTTTCATATCATCTAGACAACTTTGAGGACCTATAAATTTGACATAGATAAATTAAAATTATTAAAAATTTCCATTAATTTTTTAATCAAGTTATAATATTCATCACACACCAATTTTTCCCCTGTTTACTTTTAGAAATCTCTCATAATATCAAAAACACTATTAAGAACTTTTCTATGGGACCCACAAATAGTAAAGACTAACCAATCCCATCATAATAATCCTATAAAATTATTATAAAAAATTAAAACATCATTCTATCCATCCACCACATTATTAAGCATCAACAAGTAATATATTCAACATTAGGTCTAAGACTAGGAATTTTGCACATAAAAACCTACTTACCTTCTTAGTAATAATTCACAAATAATATGCCCTTAATACATAAAATAATGATTTTAAAACCTTCTTAATAACCTTACTCAATATATCCAAAATTTTCAATTCCACATGAAAATCCTACATGATCTAAAGAATGTGAGAACTTTTCTCTTGAGCTCAAAATGCACCATTCGAGCCACCTTTGAAGCACATGAAGACTTTATTGACTTTATATCCCCTTCTATAATCTAATACCTCATAAAAATACTTGAAAAAACTTTCTTGACCATCTCCCATTAAAATACAAGCTTCACCAACCTAAAAACAACATTTGACCCTTCACAAAGACTCATAACCCCACCTAGGTCAACTAGGTCAAGAGCCAAACAACCTTATAAACCACTAGCCACCCATTTAAAACCATATATATAACCTATAAACATCATATACATTTACAAAATTCATATTCCAAGCATATTAAGCTCGATACCATGGCATACAAACCATAGGACTCAAAACCTTATAGGCAAACATGCATGGTCAAACCTACTAGACCTGCATACTTCATGAAAACCTCATGAAATCAATCTGACCTACATAGAAAATTCCAAGATCATGGCTTTCAATACCACACCATGTTCCATATGACCATACATTCATCTAAATAAACTTCATGCAAGAATCTCATTGCACCAAGTACATTAGACCACCATGCTCCATCTCATTATACCTGTTAGACCACTTTATCATTACACATGACTTATAGACATCAATGACAACATCTACCATAAATATCCAAAAAAAATCCCCCTTTATCATTGATTTAAACATTCCTATTATCTCTCCTCCTTTTCCAAAAAGATAAAGTGGACTCCCTTCAACATTGGGCACCATAGAATCAACTAAGTAACCTATAGGAAACACATGGAATAAAGATCACCTATAGGAATATATCTGAAAGAGTACCATCCTAACTTCAAACAAGCACAACTCCCCCTTGGAATGTGATTTTACTCAAAAATTTCTCTCAAGCTATGTATATCCTTGGACCTATCATCAATTTCATGGTAACATAGCTCCCACTAGGACCTTGCTCCAATTTGAAGGATCCCCCATAGTCTACACAACCCATGCACACCTATAATACCTCCAATAATAGATACCATCACTTCAAAAAACAATAAGAGTATTGAAGCTCTATAAAATCTCACTTATCATCACTTTTAAGGCATCACACAAAACACCAAGGGAACTCTGAGAATAACACCACACCTAAATCATGCTTAGAATAGAACAAAATGCTGAATCAGAACCAAAAATTCAAACCTTATTTGGAAATTTTCTTTAACAATATTCATTTTCTTCACTAGGTCTATTTAGACTCCTTGTAGCATTATCTAAACACTATAAACCTCATAACTCTCCACCCTAATTACTTCAAAACTTGAGAATCCATATATGAGATACAATACTATGCCCCTTTAAAATTGATCCTTCAACTCATCATCCTTAGCATACTTCCTTAGCCTGCTAGCCAATTAGGTCTCTTAGTAATCAAAAATTTGAATAAAATGAATTATACTTACTTCCAAACCACTGTAAAATTTGATCCAAATACCCATTTGGTCCATTCAATATTTTTTGAGGATTTCAACCTCCAACTCCAAAGCTTGATCACTTTTCCAAACATGCTTAATTACTAATCCCTTAAAGTAATAATTGGTCAAAAGTCAACCTTTGGTCAATAAAAACACTTAAGTTTAATACCACACTTGGAGCGCATCAAAATAACTTCCATGCCAAATTTAAAGGTTAAATACCTCTGGCAACATGGACTTCATTTAAGCCTCCAAACATATGCTTTTGAGAAGAAGAGCCAGAAACCACTGAAAATGTTCCACCTGGGAAAAAAACATTCATCAACCTATGAAACCACCTAGAAAATTTATCAATCACATGTGAAAACCTTCATGAGCACCAAAATCTTCATGACACATATTCATTCATCAGATCATCCTTGAAACCAAGCAATTTATGCATATAGGCTCATTATCTATAGCAGGCACCTTGACCAAAAGGTTAAAATCACATTAGAGCACCTCATAAACATCTCCAAACCTCCTATTATAATTTGACATGTCAAACCAGGATAAAATAATATATTTCCAATCCTATATCATCATAAATCATTAAAAGATCACTTTGGGCACCTTTTAGGTAGTCATTACTGCCAAAATTGGTCAATTCTAACTTTTGACCACAAAACTCATGTTTGAGCTCATCAAGGACTTAGACCACCTATAAATGACTCATGTATATCTTCCTCATGACCTCATATAAATAGTTTCATCCATCCCCTTCATATCACCATTCTAATCTAGCATAAAAAAATGATCAAAAAGGCACTTTAAGACTAAAAGACCTTAACATACTTCTTAAATAATTAACCAACCCTAACAACTCTTCTGACTGATTAATTCACCTATCCTAATGACTCATAATTGATTCAAGCAAGAATTAATTACCCTTATATAGGATATTATATATTCAAACTTAGCTTTAGGCAATGGTTTAGTCATTATGTATGTTAGTTATTACTTAGAAGGTACATATTTTGATTTGACAATTTGATCAATAACTTGCTCTTTTAGAAAATAATACTTGATAGGGATATGATTAGTCTTATAATAAATCACTAAGTTATTTGAGATGTTTATGTCATTGTTATTGTCACATAGAATAGGATAAGGACCATCTTGATGTACCTTATAATCTTTTAAGGTCTACTTCATCCAGATGACTTGAGTACAACAAGAAGCTGAAGTAATGTATTCAACCTCTATAATAGAGAGAGATACTAAAGAATTCTTCTTACTCAACCAAGATACGTAGGATTCACCTATGACTAACAATCCTCCACTAGTGTTCTTCATATCATCAACCCATCCTACCCAATCAACATCTATATAGGATTTTAGCTTGAATTCCTTACTCTTAAGATACCACAAACCATATTTCATGGTTCCTTTGAGATACCTTAGGATTATCTTAATAGATTTCAAGTGATATTCTATGGGATCTTCTTGATATCTTCTAACAACACTTACTACTTGCATAATATTAGGTCTAGAAGCAATAGAATATAATAGACTCCCTACCATGTATCTATACAAGGATTGATCAATTTTATGAGACTCGTCATACTTACTAAACTTGTATCCTACTTCCATAGGAGTACTCATGGGTTTGTTATCCAACATATTGAATTTCTCAAGCATTTCCTTAATGTATTTGTCTTGAGAGATAACTATCCCTTTGTCTAGTTGATTTATCTACATTCCTAGAAAGAATGAGAGTTCTCCCAACATAGACATTTCAAATTTAGTTTTCATTACCTCTGTAAATTCCTTACTCATTCTATCATTTACTAAACCAAAGATTATGTCATCCACATAAAGCATAATAAGAAATTGATGTTCTCCTTCTGAATTGATGTAAAGATTATTATCTACCACTCCTTTTCTAAAACCTTGACTTAGAAGATACTTATTTAATCTATCATACCAATCTCTAAGAGCTTGTTTAAGGCCATAGAGAGCCTTCTTCAAACTGTAAATAAATTTTTTATTATATTTTATATCATAACCCTTAGGAAAATCCATAAAAAGTTCTAATTTTCCATTCAAAATTGTAGATTTAACATTCATCTGGTATACCTTGAAATTTTTAGAACTAGCATAAGCTAAAAATAGTCTGATAGCTTCCATTCTAGTTACAAGAGCAAAAGTTTCATCAAAGTCAATCCCTTCTACTTGATCATATCCTTTACATACCAACTTGGCCTTGTTTCTTACCACTTCACCTTTCTCATTTAACTTATTTTTATATACCCACTTAGTTATAATTACATTCTTTCCCTTAGTCCTAGGAACTATATTCTAGGTGTCATTTATTTAAATTTGGTCAAGTTCTTCATCCATAGTATAACACCATTCCTTTTCCTTATGGGATTCAATGAATTTTTTTGGTTTATGGATAGACTAAAAGGTTGAATCATGTTGATCTTGATTAGACAACAATCTCCCCCTAGTCTATATACTATCATTCATATCACCAATGACTTGAGAAACTAGACGATATCCATGAGTTATTCTTGAAGGAGATTTAATATCAAGTTTGGTACCTTCATCATCTTCATATGATATATAGATAAATTTATCTTTATTTGTAGTAGAACTAGTAGTTGGATCACATGACTTCAAACTAGACTTCTTGGTAGGACCACTTTCATCAACTCTCAAATTAAAATTTTAAAAAACTTTATGAAGTATTTTGTTGAAACATCTATAAGCAAAAATAATAGAAGAATACCTAATAAAGATACCTTCATCAGATATAGAATCAAACTTGCCTAGATTTTCTTAATCCCTTTTGATGTAACACTTACTTCAAAACTCTAAAGTACTCGACATTTGTAGATATCTTTTTCCATAGTTCATAATGGGTCTTTTCTTTATTCACTCTAATTTGACATCTATTAATAATATAGACTTAAGTACTTGTAGCCTCTTCCCAAAAACCATCAAACAACTTAGCATCTTGTAGTAAAGTTATAGACATCTCCTGAACAATTTTATTCTTTCTTTTAACCACTCTATTTTATTATGGATTTCTAGTAGCTAAGTATTTTATTTTTATTCTATTAGTATCATTGAACTCATAAAACTCATTAGTCTATAATTCTCCTCTTTTATCTAATCTAACATACTTGATCTTTGATCCCTTCTCAGTCTCAACAAGGGCTTTGAAATCTTTGAATGTGGTAAAATCTTCATATTTTTATTTTAATAAATAGATCCAAGTCATTCTTTTGAATTCATCAATTAGTAACATCAAATGGTAATTACCTTTCAGACTTTGAGTTCTCATAGGACCACATAAGTTAGTGTGAATTAATTCCAATGATTTAGTAGTAGAAAACTCTTTTGTCTTGTATTTTCTCTTTACTTTTTTACCATGGAGACAAGACATACACAAAGATTAAGGAACCTTATAAATCTTGGGCATATGTATTACAAGCCCCTTTTAACTAATCCTTATCATATTCTTGAAGTTTATGTGACCAATTCATCTATGCCATAGCCATCTTTCTTCTACTTGACTCATCAAACACTTTTCTCTTTTGGATTCATGATATACATACAAATTGTTTTTTGAATTGTGAATCTTGTAAAGGAGTATGCCATATTTTCCTTTTATAATTTCACAAACATCATCATAAAAGGTCATAATATTACCTTGTTCACACATGTAACTAGCAATAAAAAGATTATTTTTAACCCTTTAACATATAAAACATTTTCAGTCTTTGAAATTCTATTGTCTAACCTCAAAGTTCCCTTACCTCTTATAGTAGCAAAGTTGTTGTCACAAAACATAAAAACACTAGGGTTTTATTTCTTAAGAGTGATGAATTCAATTTTATCTAATGTCATGTGACTAGAATAACCACTAACTATGTACCATTTCTTATCCCCATTTTCTTCTGAATGTAATGCAACTTATAAAAATATAGATTCTTCATTATGGATCATAATGTACCTTAGAATCACCTTTCAAGTTGTTAATCCTAAAAAATGACCTCATATAATACTAATTTATAGAGGTACAAACCACTAAGTTGGGGGAGTGAATTAGTGGTTAACAATAATGCAATCCAATTCCCAACTCTTCAAGCTACTTAACCAATCACGTCAATATGCAAGATAGATGAATCAAAAAATAGAACTAAAGGTAACCATTACATAAATATTTATGTGGAAAACCATCATGGGGAATAAAACCCACTCTCAAGTATTAAAAAAATGGAATATAGTCTTATAATATTATCACAAACACGAGGCTTTAGTTAAGCACCAACTTCACAAGGAGCACCAACCCCTAAAGATGACAAGCACCAACTTTCCTATGATGATGAGCACCAACACAACACCTATAAAATGAAAAACTCTTGAATTATTATTGCTTCTCAATATTATAGATAAATCTTTCAATAACACTCTTCTCCAATTCTTTAACTCCACACAAGTCACCAACACCAAGCTGTCTCTTCAACACAATTAATAACCCCTTCATAAATCTTTCATTCATAAAAATATGCACTCATGAATATAGTAAAAATAATAAATATAATAAAAAAAATTATGATGAGTCTAATGACATTTTTATCTACTCAATCTCATACTAACATTGGTCACCAAGACCCCCAACAACCTTTTCACAATGTCTACAAATATCAACACACACACTTGCTTGTCTTATCTTGATACACGTAAAAGGCATAGAACACCTTGATAATATAACATTATTAATTATGTTCATAAATTTAAATTTATAATATTTTATGAAGAATTATTTATGTCTCCCAAGGTTGTCCATGATCCTCTATATAAGCTTTCTATACCATACCATGAGCTCATGTCACAAAACACCTCACAAACGAAGCATAGCTCCACTTGTGTGACTATATTTGAATACTAAAAGATTATTAAAACCTTTAAAATATTTTAATAATTACTTAAATTATTCCAAAACACTCTCCAATCCTTAAGAATACTTTATTTGACCATCTATTTTGCAAACAAACTCAATCATCCAAATCAGGATTCTTTTGCTAGCAAATACATCATAGTCAACTATGAGTCAACCATTCACTCATATCAAAGTGAATAGGAACAATAAAACTTGAATTAATAGAGTTAATAAATCCCTTATATTATCTATAATATCTTAGACCCATCCCTACTCACTTAGTAGGCCTTCAAATCCCACTTTTCACTTTGACCAGTTTTTCTCACTCATTGGACCCTTTCCTTCATATCGACTAGAAAAATTTGAGGACATATAAATTTGACAAAAATAAATGAATATTCCTATAAATTTCATTAATTTTTAAAAAAAATTATAATATTTATCACACACCCATTTTTTCCCCTAATTACTTTCATAAATCTCTCACAATATCAAAAACACTATTAACAAGAACTTTTTTGTGGGAACCAAAAAAAGTCAAGACTAAAAAATCCCATTTTAAAAATCCTAGAGGATTCCTATAAAACATTAAAACATCATTATATCCATACACCACCTTCTTAATCATCAATAACAAATATATTCAACATTGGGTATAAGACTAAGAATTTTTTACCTTAAAACCTGCTTCCCTTCTTAGCAATAATTCATTAAAAATAGGCCATTAATACAAGAAATAATGCTTATAAAGCCTTATTAAGAACCTTTCTCAATATATTCTAGAGGATCAGTTCACCATGTAAAGTATAAATGAGCTAAATAATGTGAGAAATTTCTTCTCAGGCTCAAAACACACCATTCAAGCCACCTTTGAAGCATGTGAAGACTTTATTGACTTTTTATCTCTTTATCTAACCTCAACCTCATAAAAATGCTTCATAAAACTTTCCTAACCATCTCCCATGAAAATACAATATTCACTAACCTAAAAACACCATTTGAACCTTCACAAGGCCTCATAAGCCCACCTAGGTCAACTAGGTTAAGAGTCAAACAACCTTATATACCACTAGCCACCTCTTTTAAGCCATCTATATAACCTATTATCATCCTATATATGTTAAAAATGTATATTAAAATAATAATGAGCTCCATACCATGGCATACAATGTATATTACTCAAAACTGTATAAGCAACCATGCATGGTCAAACCTACTAGACTTGCATACTTCATGAGAACCTCATGAAATCACTCTAACCTATATAGAAAATTTCAAGATGATTTATTTCAATACCACACCATGCTCCATGCCACCATACATTCATCCAAAAAACCTTCATACAAGCATCTCACAATACCAAGTACATTAGAACACCATGCTCCATCTCACTGTACCTACTAGACCACTTTGACATTACACATGCCTTATAGACATCATCGAAAACACCTATGATCAATATCCCAACATCCTTGACTAACTAAATAATGATTTTGCATTCCTCATGTGTAAGAGTTACCCCCATTTTCACTATTTTAAGATGTTTTTTAGTTCCAATGTTGAATTCCATCACCTCCTCAATGAAATAGAGTGACTTATCCTAAAGATAAGTTGGAGGCAATGGTAAATTATAGATATCTAAAGAAAAAAATTAAAGAGCTCTGTGTCTATTTCTATATAAGATTTTGATTTATCTAAAATATATGGAAAATCTTCCAAACTTTGAGGTGTCTCTTCTTCATCATAGTTCTCTTCCTTAATTTGATTAAGGGATGTTTGTTTCTCCCTAAAACAAGTTGATTGGTAGAGATGAATATAAAATCATTTCTTATGATCATCAAAAGGCATAAAATTCTGTGCTCAAAAATATTATAGGATGGCCTCACCACTTTAAAACATGTTGAAGGATGGCTCATGACATTGATCCTATTCTATTAATGAAGGGTAATGGAAGGATATGTTGATGGTGATAGTGGTATCATGGAAAAGGTTTGTGGAAACAATTTCTTCATAATGACTATAAATAGATCCTATCTTGATGTCTTCATAAAAAAATAATCCCTAGGAATTGAAGTAGTATCCACAATGATATTATTTAAGTCAATCTCAAAAGGTTTATACTCTAGAACAAGATATTGTAGACATTTTTGAACCATTATAGGCTCAAGCCTGCTTTGTTCATGTCTCCCAAGTACTTTTCCTTGATAATGTATATTTTTTAGCATTTTATTGTTAGGATCTTACAACACAATTGATTTATTTTGTATAAGCAACTAAACACATAATTAAACTAGAAATAATAACTAGAAATTAGAAACAACAAAGAATAGGAGATACAAGAAAAAACCAATCTTGTATTAACACTCTTCTAGAAGGAAATACAATGAATAAATCTTTCTCTCTTCTCACGCCTCTTAGATGTACAGATCTCTTTCCCTCAAGAGTTCTCTCTCTCTCAATTACAATCAACTCAATCCTTGAATTGTCTACACCTTTCTTCTTCTTAAAATGCTATGAGGATCTAACCCTATTATATAGAACTAGGATTCATGAGCCATGAATTCTCCACCATTAGATGCACCTCTTAATCAAAGGTTCAAATCTATCCTACCAAAAATAGAAAAGCAGACTCAAGACTAACAGTTAGTCTTTACATGTAAACTGATTGTTCTCCTCAAAATTAGAATTATGGGAATGCACAAATGACCGACATTAGTCTCTATCTATCTGCATATGACCAATGTTGGCTGATCCATAACTGATGTCAATCGGTCCTAACCAATGTCAGCAAATGTGTAACTCCAGAAACCTCTACATTTGCTCATCTGGTGAAGCTTTTAGCTCCATAACTCAACAATCTCCCACTTGGAGATAAATAGCTACACTTGTACCTGTACAACAACATCCTCTAGCTTGTTTCTCCATCTTCAAGTTCAATCTTGAATACCAACAAAATTTTAATGAAGATTCAACTTCTCCTTTGTTACTAGCTTTGTTAACATATCCACAGGGTTCTCATCTGTATGGATCTTTTCCAGCTTCAACTGTCCATCCTCCAATACCTATCTAATGAAGTGGTACCTAAGCTGTATATGTTTGGTTCTTAAATGAAAGGCTGAATTCTTTGCCAAATGAATTGCACTTTGACTATCACTGTACAATCTGTAACTCTTTTGCTCCTTTCCCAACTCTTCCATGAACTGTGTCATCTGTATCATTTCCTTGCTAGCCTCTGTGACTGCAATGTATTCTGCCTCTGTAGTAGACAAGGCAACAACCTTCTACAACTTTGAAATCCAGCTAATTGTCATTCCACCAATAGTGAACACATATCTTGTGGGGCTTCTCCTGCCATCCAAGTCACCTGCCATATCCAAATCTACATACCCATGTAGAGAAGTGTTTGACCCTCCATAGCATAAATGCCTACTATTGGTCCCTCTCAAATATATGAAAATTCACTGAACTACTTTCTAGTGTTCCTTTCCTAGATTGGTCATAAACTTGCTGACAACTCCCACTGCTTGGGCAATATCAAGTCTAGTACATACCATTGCATACATCGAGCTCCCAATTGCTAAAGCATATAGAACTCTACTCATGTACTCAACCTCATTATGTGATTTAGGACACTGTTCTTTTCTCAACTTTAAGTGTCCAACCATAGGTGTGCTTACCAGTTTTGCATCCTACATATTGAACCTCTCCAACACCTTGTTCACATAATCCTCTTGAGACAAAATCAAACTATGATTTTTCCTATCTCTCTTAATACTTATGCCAAGGATTTTCTTTACTGATCCTAAATCCTTCATGGCAAATGTGTGAGCTAATTTTACCTTAAGCTCAGTAATATATTGCATGTGTGATCCTAAAATAAGCATATCATCTACATACAATAATAGGATAATATAACTACCATTATCCAATCTATTAAAATAAACACAATGGTCAAATTGACATTTACTAAAGCCATGCTCTGTCATAAACCTGTCAAACCTCAAATACCATTGTCTTGGAGCTTGCTTAAGACCATATAAGCTTTTCTTCAACCTACACACAAGTTTTTCCTTACCTTTGACCTCAAAACCTTTTGGCTGTTCCATATATATCTCTTCATCCAAATCTCCATGAAGGAATGTTGTCTTAACATCAAGCTGCTCAAGATACAAATCCTCAATAGCAACTAAAGACAATACAATCTAAATAGAAGTCATCTTTACTACAAGAGAAAAAATTTCACCAAAATCAATACATGGTTTTTGTGTAAATCCCTTTACTACCAACCTAGCCTTATGTCTCATTTGTCCATTCTCTCCTTCCTTTAACCTATATATCCATTTGTTTTTTAGTGATTTCTTTTCAATTGGCATCTCAACCAAATCTCACATTTGGTTCTCTTTCAAGGAATCAATTTCCTCATTCATGCCATGCTCCCACTATTTCCTGGATTCTACCTACATTACCTCATCAAAACTTTTTGGTTCTCTACCATCAATGAGCAAAAAGTAGTATAAAGAAGGGGAATAACGAATTAGAGGTTTAATTACCCTTTCAGACCTCCTCATGGGCATTTGAGACTCATTCATAGCTTACTGTCTGCCCAAATTTCTTTCTGTCAGTGACCAATCACAGTCATCTTTGGTCGATGTCGGTCTGCTCTCGACCAACGTCGATTCCACCTGACTGACATTGGTTTCTTCCTGATCGACGTCAGTTTCTGTCTAACTAACATCGATTCTTGCATGACTGATGTTAGTACTTGTGTTTTCCTATGAGTGATTCATAGCTTCTAATAATTTTGTTAGTTTCTATATTCCACAACCAGAATCTAAAATCTCCAGAACCATAACAGATGAAAGTGCATCGCATAGATTTCGCATCTAGCTTCTTTTTATTTTCTTTATCAATGTGCACAAAAGCTTCAGAACCTAAAACTCTAAGAAATGAAAGATCTACCTTTTTACCTATCCATGCCTCTTCTAAAATTCCACCATCCAGTGCAGTAGAAGGTCCTTTATTAATCAGGTAAACCACATTATCTACAGCTTCTGCCCAAAACTATAAGGGCAAACCAGCATGCAACCTCATACTCTATGCACACTCCATTATTGTTCTACTCATCCTTTTAGCAACTCCATTTTGCTGAGGTGTCTTTGGAACCATCCTTTCCCTATGTATTCCATTCATAAAACAGTAACTATTGAATTTATTTTTGCAGTACTCACCACCATTATCAGATCTAAGGCACTTTAATCTCAAACCTATTTCATTCTCAACCAAAGCTTTCCATTTCTTAAATGTGTCAAAAAACATCATATTTCTTCTTTATGCAATAAACCCATACCTTTCTTGTAGCATCATCAATGAAAGAAACATAATATAGTGATCCTCTAATTGAAGCTACCTGAGCTGGTCCCCACACATCTGTGTGAACAAGCTCCAACTTGTGCTTCTTCTTTATTGACCCAATTTTGAGAAACCTCACTTTCTTCTATTTTCCAAAAATACAATACTCATAGAAATCTAGATATATGCTTTTCAAATCTGAAAGCTTACCTTTTGACTTAAGAACATTCATTCCCTTCTCACTCATGTGATCAAGCCTACAGTGCCACAACTTTACATCTACATCTGCAGTAGATAAAATAGAAGGAGAATAATCAGTAATACAAGTAGATAGATAAAGCATACCTACTCTCTTACCTCTGGCTAATACAAGTGCACCCTTGGAAACTTTCCAAGATTTAGCTGTGAGAGTTACTATGCAACCCTCATCACCTAACTTTCTTATAGAAATCAGATTCTACTTCAGGATAGGTACATGCATGACATCCTTTAACACCCATGTGTTTCCATTCTGTAATTTCAGCTTCACTATTCCTTTGCCAACAATTTGACAAGGTTCACCATCCCCTAAATAAACTTTTCCAAAATCTCCATGGACATAATCATTGAAAAATTCTCTATTTGGGGTTGTATGGAAAGAGGCACTAGAATCTAAAACCCATGATTCTACTTTATTATCCAAAGAAAATATAAGAGCATCTTATGCAACAATACCTGCAACTTTTGCTTCTTCTTTATTACCTTCATGCTGATTTTCTTCTTTATCTTTCAACCAACAATCTTTCTTTGCATGCCCTTTCTTTCCACAATTCCAGCAGGTTATTCTTCTTCCATTTTTGGATTTGGATCTACTTCTCATCTTTGACTTTGACCTTGATCTCCCTTGCTTGCCCTTCTCTCTTTTCCTTCCCCTACTTTCAATACTTAAAGCATTACCTGATGTTTCCTTTGTGCTTTTCCTATGAATTTCTTCGTTCAAGATTACACTAACAACATCATCAACTTTCAAGATATTTGAAGTAGATGCAATATTACTAACTACCATTACCAAACTATGCCAACATTCAGGTAAAGAGCATAAGATTAAGAGAGCCTTAATTTCATCATCAAAAACTATTTTGACTAAATTTAAATGATTTACTATTACATGGAAATCATTAAGATGACTAGATACCAATCCACCTTCTGGCATTTACAAATTAAATAATTGCTTCGTAAGATATACCTTATTCGAAGCTGAGGGCTTTTCATATAAATTTGTCAAAGTATCCATTAACTCTACCATTGTCTTTGCCTATGATAAGTTGGAAATCACAGAAGATGCCAAGCTCAACCTTATAGATCCAAGAGCCTTTCTATCAAGAACATTCCATTCTTCATCTTGCATATATGTGGGCTTGCTTGAAACCCCACCCAATGGTAAGTACAGATCTTTCTGATATAGATAATCTTGTATCTGCATCTTCCATAATTGATAATTCTTACCATTAAATTTCTCCATTCTTAGCTTACTTTCTTTTGCCATTGCTTTACTCCCACTCAATCAGAAACCCCTAAGAGTGAACCTGTAATCAACAAACACTAACCCACTCTGATGAACCTTGTTATTGAACCAAGCTTTAATACCACTTGTTAGGATCTTACAGCACAATTGATTACTTTTGTATAAGCAACTAAACATAGAATTAAACTAGAAATAATAAGTAACTTGAAATCAGAAAAAATAAAGAATAGGAGATACAAGAAACAACCAATCTTGTATTAACACTCTTCTAGAAGGAAATACAATGAAGAAATCTCTCTGTCTTCTCACACCTCTCAGATGTACAGACCTCTTTCCCTCAAGAGTTCTCTCTCTCTCAATTACAATCAACTCAATCCTTGAATTGTCTACACCTTTCTTCTTCTTACAATGCTATGAGGATCTAACCCTATTATATAGAACTAGGATTCATGAGCCGTGCATTCTCCACCATTAGATGCACCTCTTAATCAAAGGTTTAAATCTATCCTACCCAAAATAGAAAAGCAGACTCAAGACTAATAGTTAGTCTTTACATGCAAATTGACTATTCTCCTCAAAATTAGAATTTTGGGAATGCACAGATGACCAATGTCAGCCAATCCATAACCAACATCGATCGGTCCTAACCAATGTCGGTGACTGTGTAACTCTAGCAACCTCTTCATTTGCTCATCTGGTGAAGCTTTTAGCTCCATAACTCAACATTTATAAATTTTGGTGTATTTTTACTTGTGAAGTATAAGGGCTTCATTTTCTATAATAAGCCATGACTCATCAGGATTATTTATGTATTCTTTTGATAATAGTCACATACTAGAAAAGGTCATCGACCAAATTGATAGTTGATATGATTATTCTTCCTCATAGTTGAGGACCCACAGCTATGTGTGGAAAGAGGAAAATCTGCTACATAAATGGTTTTATATTCATATTGTCTGTATCTTATATATGTGATTTTAAGGTGGGTGATATTTGTTATTGGATTAGATATTTGGTAGTCATGGGATTTGGAGTGGAGCTATCTATACTAGGATAATAACATGAAGATTGGAATTGACCCATTTGGTAGCTATGAAAATGCTCAATTTACTTAGGAATGGTGACTTCTATGCTAGAGTGAGGGAACTATAGACATTGGTGGAGAGTGGATAGGATTGCTTGAATTTTATGGATCCATAGATGACCCAATAGTAAATTATATGGCAAATCAACATCCATAACGTGAATCAAGGTCTAATGAATAATGATTCCCATAGTAATGGGATGATAGAGGGCTCCTACTGATGGTCATTCATTATCATTGTATGCTTTAATCATGATGATTTTAGGCCCCAAAGATGATTTAGAATAACCTAATTTCTTTAAGAAATTTAGATTACATAAATTTAATGCAGACCCTCTATTTATGAGTACCTAAGTGACGAAGTGGTTAGATATAGATATTTTTATGAATAATGGGTAATTATGATGTGGGTCAATGAGAGGCATGTCCTAGGCACTTAATATTATTTGTTGAAAATGAGACAAATGACCCACTAATGTTTGGAATTAAATTGTGTCAATATCCTAAGGGACTTTTACATCATTCAAGACTTGACTGAAGATATCTCAATGCACAGATGATGTTTTGGAAAGATCTATGAGTGAGATTTGAGTAGGGATCTTCTTGAGTTACTAGATTATATCATAAGGATTATTGGAAGATATAGTGACTTTATTGGAGATATTAACCTTTTGAGATGTGAATGTACATGAGTCCTTTGGTGGTGCCATAAGAACTACAATTATAATGTAGCATATAGTAACTATGTAGTCAATTATAGCCCAATTGATTTTTAATATGGTGGATGATGGTGGAGTGGGCTCTTGGGGGCTACATATTTTTATGGTATTAATATTTTGGTATAGGATGGCATGATAGTCTATATAATTTCAAGTGGATGTCTTACCCTAGTCTCTAGGTGGCTTCCCTTGCCTTTGACCATGTTTGGGTGAAGGATCCTAATAAATACCAAGATGCTAATTTTTTTATTGGTTAGTAATCTCCCCCTCAACCTTAATATCTTATTTTTCAATGAGATCCTAAATATAGTGCTTTAATTGCATGTATTTATCTATGCCATGACTTTTAATTATATGATATTGATATAATTCATCCTCATGATACCAGTTAGGTTGATGTTTACTATTGTCCAAAGGTTATATCTTAGGGAGAGTAATTATGTTAGTAATAATCAATTGCTAAATAACTACTTCAATAGGCAGTCCAAGACTAGTAAGAGGTCTTTTTCTTATTTGAGGCTTTGGATTTCTTCATGGTACTCTGAAGCAAAAGACATTTTATTGATCTATGGGAATCCTCTTTTACACTATTTGAATATTTTTGAAATTCATAACTCCATATCCCATGACATTTTTATTTCTATTAAAGTTTTTTTATTTACTCAAAAAGGAGATGTCTTGATGTTGATTATGTTTATTTTTGGTGTATAATTTCATTGCTCCATTTTCAATGAGTATTATCTCAATTTATAACCCCTTTTATTAATATCATCAAAGGATTTGGCACATTTTAGTATTAATTGATATTTTAGCTCTATGTTGAGGTTGTTAATGGATATTTTGGTCAATTCTTTTTTAGTATTGTATACCTAAAGTGGCTTGCTAATATTCTCCAGTGTTGTAAGAAAGATTCCAAACTTTCCTCATTCTTTTGCTTACTATTATAGAGATTTATAATAGAGACATCATGTTTTATGCCAAATGAGAAATGTCTCACAAATTATTCAATTAATTATTTGAAACTAGAAATAGACCCATTTGGTAAATGCATGAACCATTCTAGTATTGGTCCTATGGGACTCTTTGGGAATAGTATTAGGATATAGGCATTATCATATGTAACCTCAAGAAAAACCATATAAAAATCTTGAACATGGTCATGAGGATCACCTTTCCCTCTATATTTTTAAAATTTAGGTAGCTCAAAGTGAGGTGGGAAATGAATTTTTAGAATGATTATATCTAAGGGGGAAGATAAAAAAATATTCATATTTATATTTCATCACTTTCATGTGAGGTTCAATCTATTGGAGAGTTTCTTTCATCATTTTACATTCTTATACAAATGATGGATCTACAAATGGATTAGAAGTTTGGGCATGACTTGTGTGTGGTTTGATATAATTATGGACATTTAGTCTTGGAGAATATGTTCATTAATTTTGTGTAAAGGATTGGGAGGATAAGGGATTAATTTGTTGTGTGAGTTGATCCAATCGATCCTCTAGGGAAGTTTGTCTCTTATTATCCTTGATGCAATTATTTTGGATAGGTACTTTTTATTCTTAGTATTCATGTTCTTTTTCATGGTCTAAAAGTTCTTCTTCAGGTGATTGATTAATATGAACATTCTGATGGGGAATATTAGTTTGAGTGGATGGGCAAACTAAATATTGTAAAAGTTTTAAATCAAATACTGGGTGTAGGGTGCCTCCCATTCCAATGACTTGGGATAAAATCTATTCATAGTTTTCATATAAATACTGATCAAATCATGATCTAACTTCATCACTATGAAAGAGTTCAATTGTGAATCGATCATATTATCATTTAGGAGTGTGCATATCACTATGCACATTGTCATGATCTTGGTTTCAATCACCTAAGTTTTTAAATAATTCATTCTCTTGGTTAAATACTTATCCCATTCTAAGGATTTGGGCGTGAGTTGTCTTTAGCATGATGGATAATGAGGGTGAAGAAGAGTGATTATGTGTTTTTTTTAATGTAGGATAATGGGAGAGTATGCAGCTTTAAATACTAGTTTTGTCTAAAAATCAAATATAGGAGTGGTTAGATAAGATGATGTGTTGATCATGGATTGAGAGGGATGTGTAATCAAAGTAACCAAGACATATCAAAAGCCAAAACCTTATAAGGGTTCAATCTAACAAGGAAACTAAGTAGATTGACATGATCAAGTACCTTTCATTCTATCAAAGGTATGATTATATGGGTGTTAAGTATGAAGATGAAAATGATAAGGAAGTGATGGGTGTTAGATCAAAGACTTGTCAAAGTTTATGCATGTTATAATACCTAGTCAAAGGATGATAATGAAGAGTGGAGAGATGGGTGACCACTAACATTTGGTTTCAAGACTAAATATTATACCCAAAGATGGTGAATGAAGAATATGATATGGATCTTTAATGTGGTTTCTAGAATTGGAGTTATCCTAGGGGTGTTTAGGTGTTCTAAAACAAAAATTAGATTGGCCAACTTGATTCATAAATAATACAAGTTTAAACATGACACACAAATAATAGACTCAATCATAAATCCTAATTTATTCAATTAAATAGGTGTGTAACCTGAAATTCACCATATAATAGCTTTGTGTGGGAGGCTATAGGCTGGTGACCCATTACAAAATCAACTAAACCCTCTCAACCTCATATTTACTTAACAGCTTCTTAAGATCTGATCCTAACTTTGGTAGTGAAATATTTTCTATGGTCAAAAGGTCTTGAGCTATGTTTACACAAAGGTTTTTAATGGGATTTCTAATATATGGTAGGTATGATGGAGACTAATTCCATATAGGGTGATGTCTAATTCTTGGTTCAGATAGTTAACTCTTTTCCTTCATGGATGACTTATATGAGGTCACCTTCTTGGCCTAGCAATAATTATCCATGATATTTATATTCCATCAACACATGTAATTTGGTTAAATGCATGGTAATGAAATCTATGGCACCAACCTCTAATGCCTAATCCCATTTCTGATGATGAATTCTACATCATGTGTTATCCTAGACTCAATGGGTTAATAAATAAGAAAAGTATGATTAATTTCTCTTGATTAATTACCTATATAAGGAAACATAAAAAATAAATGATCAAGTCACATAATCACAAAATATACTCAAGTAAAAATACTAAATTATATGATTTTGACACTCCTCCAAACACAAGGGTTAGAAAAACAAATTAGGTTCCTTTGTCTTGAGGGGTCCTATAGAACAAGGGTTAGTAGCCTAATTCAAAACAAAACTACTACTCTCCTAACAAATCTCAATTATATAGTTCAAAGAAAAATCATAACCAGAGACTGAGATATCATAACTATCAATCAAAACCACATATTGAAAGTTATGATATTACCACAGTTAGCTAACCATGATAGTTAGTCAAAAAAAGTCTTGTAAAACTATGATTGTTGGTGAAAAACCATGACTGTAAAGCAATGTCACTACTTCGATATTAACATATTAAAACAAACTAGATAAATTTAAATTTTGTTTTTTTTTAACTATAGTATATGTATAGGTGAATATGATAGAGTATCTAGATGCTTTATACATGCCTATGGCTAGTTATAATAGATCAATCTATCAACTATGTATCAAATCTTTATTATAAGGACATCGAGATGTGTTTGTTTAGTGAAAACAAATAAATCCACACCTAAATTTATAGAATAGTAAAGTATTTTATCAAATTTATCCTATAAATCTATGTTACCAACTAAAAATTCTAAATATTAAACAAAACTACACCCTAAAATTATTAAATTACAATAATGCCACTGGTAAATCAATATCACAAATCACTAATCAAAACTGCCACTATGTAAATAATGAAATTATAAGAGATAAAATACTAAGGATTTCTAATTTGTAGATGACTTTACTTTATACCTTACCTTCCTATCAACCTAAATACGAAAATATTATACAAATAAACCCTTTTCAAAATGTGGTTAGATAAAATTCATTTTAAAAACCTAAAATAGCTAAATGATCTTTCAAAAGGGGGTTACATAAATCACTAATCTCCCTATAGATACAGAATTAAACAAAGGATTAAATAGGTAAAAATGTAAACTAGAAGGTTAGTTCATAAACTTTATTTAATCTAACCAAAGTGATAATATCATGACTTGTGCTGATGATATAATGACTGATAGTTTAATATCACAAGTCTTTGAGTAGCGATATCATGGTTTAGTAATCAATATCTATATTCTTGACCAGCCCTACTTCCTACACATAGAAGTTACAAAACCCCTTTTTTATAACACAAAATAGTTAAATTTAATAGATATTTAGGAACAAAAAAAAATTATATTAGGCCAAAATAGAAAATATTACAAGACCATGATTAGTAATATAATATCATGATTACCAGTACAATGTCACTACTTTCAAAGTAGTAGTATTGCATGAAGGTAATAACCTACCAAAATTGAGACTATTAGCAATTAAAAATCATGGCTAATGTAATATCACTGAAATTACTAAGATACTTCTACTCTAATATCATGAATACTAGTACAATATTTCTATTCTCTTGCACATGATTTTGTCAATTTTGGCCTTTGTTTCTCATCTAATTGAACCTAAAAGTGACAAAATCACCTCGAACAAGCACAATAGGTTAAATTTAGGGAGTGTCTCCCACCATGGTCACCAAATGTTTGAGTATATTTTAGATTCTTTCCTATATTACTAATTTTAGAAATAAAAATCTAGAATGAAATCAAATTAAAAGAAAAGGATAAATAGACAATCAGATACTTACATTGGCATCACTAACCATCCTCTTGTCTCTCATATCTCCCTTCCAATATTGTAAAACTAATTTTAATTTCAAAATGAGTGGATTATTGGATTACTTGACTGAGCTCAATAATGTTTTCAATGGATTATTAATGGATATGATAAGGCTATGGGAGTGATTTAATTATGGATGGAAGTATGCTCTCAAGGTTTCCATGTTTCAAGTTAGTCATGGAGGTATGGCTTGTTTATATAAGCCATGGGATGGAAAATCAATGAGCTCAAATTTAATCTTGAGCTCATAAAGATCAATGATTTGGGATTTTCTAAGGATTTGTAATTCCTTAGAAACCTCTAAAATAGAGTATACTAGAAGAAAAGTGTAGATTAAAGGAGATTCTAGAATTATCCAATTCTACAAATCTCCATTAGGGATTAGGGGTGTAATAATAGCTAGTTTAGTAGGGTGATAGATGGTTAGGTAAATAAGAAGTATTTTTAAATTAAGAAGTGGGTTAATAAGTGGGTTAGTAGTTAAGTAGGCTTAGTTAATGGGCTAATGGAGGTTATTAATTGGTTTTAAGGGTAGAATAACGTTTATGGGATGTGGGGAATTTGATGTAGGTAATGGGATATTAGTTAATTGGTTAAGGAATATAGTTATAGGTTAATTTAGAAAAACTAATAGAATTATTAGGGTGAGTAGATTTAAGTGCATATAGTAAAAAAATTTGAAGTGGGAACAATAAATGTTGAAGAAAAAATTGGAATTGTATATATAGTTAGGATTGTGGAGCTAGAATGACTAGAAGAAATAACTTCCACTTTGGGAACAACTATGGATGGTAAGACACCAGGACAAAGAGGGATAAGATCAAATAAACTAATAGACATGGGAGAAATAATTGACATGACTAGAATTGTATAAATAAAAGGAACTAGAAAGATAATTGAAACCACACCCTCACCTAATTTGTCTAATTTAATTAGTGATTTTATTTTATCTCCATGGAGGTTTAGGACTTTTTCTCTTTACAACTCTTCTTCCTAATCTTCATCAATGGGATCACTTGCTATAAAGGTTTACTCATGCCCTAGAGGTCCTTCTATAAATGATGTATCAATAGTTATGCTCATATGGGGTTGATGGGCTTTAGGTTTCCTCTTTTAGGAAAGATTTACCTTTTATATTCAGGAGGAAGCCATTTGAGTGGGGGAATTTGGGACTTCCACACTTGAAATCACTGGAGATAAATATGTAGTAGGAAAAGTATGGTCTTCTAAATCATATGAATCAATACAAATTATCTCCTCTACTCTGTCAAGGTAAATTTTAATGTTAGTAAGCTCTTCCATCCTAGGATCTTGCTTTATAATAGTCATCAGAATGGGTGGTGTTTGGGATGATTTCCCTTTGTCCAATGATGATTGAGAGTGGCTATTACTGTATAAATCTATTATATCCCATCCACCTATTATGGCATATAATTTCACCCTTATGGAAGATTTATTTAGGTTCTCCCACTCCCAACCATAATATTAGAGCAACCTCAGGATATTGGTATCTTTTAGTGAGGTTGAACCTCTAGAAAAGGCTAGCTTTCTCTTGGTAAATCACCTAGACTAATGTTTTTGCTCAAAAAAGGGATAGAAAGGGGGTATAGGGTAACTCAAAGAGATAAATGGGTAATGCACCAAATTTGAATGACACTCACATAAGCTTGAAACAAACACTAATTCAACATAAGACAATCCTTGCTCATATAATCTCATAAACTAGCTAATTTGTATAAGTATTTCATAAATTAGGCTCACTAAGTAATACGTGAAACAAAGAGGAGTTCCAAAAAATCACACCAATAATCCATTTATGTAAAAAATAGATCAAGTTCAAACCTAAAATTATCTTTAAAATACCTCAAAAGAGGCAAGAAAGAAGGACAATGGGCATGAAAGAACACTTCTTCACAAATCCATCATACACAAGCTTGTTAAACACAATTTAAAGGCAAGAGATAGGTGGAAAATAATATTATTTATTCAACATATATTTCATATAAATTTTTGATAAGATTTATCCTTATCAAAATTATATTCTCTTTTAAAATTGTGGGAAAAATAGGAGATATAGGAGAAAAGGAGAAGAGAGAGAGAAGAAGCAAACACACATAACTCAATAAATGAGACATAACCACTCTTCATGAATTCTCACCCACATTTGGGTTACTTATAACTAATCCTTTTTCAAAAAATTAACCTTCATTAGTTCCAATAGCCTTCAATCCCTCTCATTAGTTTAGAAACACACCAAAAGATATAAATTGTTGAGGAGGATGATGTCATGATTATCTAAGAGGAAAAGTCTCCAAATACTTTGAAAATGTATTGAATATTCCTCTTGGACCCTCCAACCCCCGAATATCTATCCTTTAGACTTATATACCACCCTTCACCTAAACTTCTAGAATATTATGGTAAATAATTAGTTGATATGGCATAAGATGCTTAACTAACCATGGAGTTCATATTTTAAGTTTGCTTTTTGAGGTGTTCTTCTATTCTCAACTTGACTTTGCTTCTCTAACCCTCATGCCTAGAACATGACTATGTTTTTGAGTTTCCTATAGGTTAATTTTATTTTTTATGAGAAAAAGAGTTTGATCCTCCATAGATGATCCATTTAAAACATAATCATCATGATTATCTTCATGAAACAACCTATCAAGTATGAACCTTCATAAGAACTCTTCCTCTTATCCTTCACCATGCTTGGAATATGATTGTACTTGGTGACTATAGTTCTATTTGAACATTATTTTAGGTTTTCATGGAATGTAAAACTAATCCCCTTATTGATTTTCCATGGATAAATCACTCCTTGATGCATCCATCTCATTAAAATAGATAGTAGCCTACTTTTGATCTATATTAGGCTTAAATATACCTATTCTACTCTTGAGCATTATGGAAGCCAAGAACTCATTGTACATGTGGATCCATTTAATACAACAATGAAAACAATTATGAAAAAATACTACAACCTCAAAAATAGGGCTTGTAGGTTCTAAATCCTCAAACTAGGTGTCTTAAATAATATTTAATGATGGCATACAAATTTGAAGAATTTGATTTGGTAACCCAAATTATATTTGGATCTCATATTCATATATTTTCATGCTTAGGTCCAAAAAATCTCTCACTCTAATGTGTTTGCCTATGTGGCATCTCCTTTCCATGCCATTTATTTAATTTGAAAATATGACCATCATTACTTTATGCATGTGTATTCATCTCATGCCCCTTGGAAACTTGATCAAATTTGCTTTCAATATTGGTCATGATCTTTTATTTAACTTCTAAGATTATGAAACTTGGTAGCCCTATGTTAATTCTATATAACCTAATTTTAGTCTCCATTTAGTTAATGATTTTACACCACATGGTGGCCTAGCATGTAATCTAGGCTCATCGACTTATTGACCTAATTCACACTATCGATCTCCATCTATATGGTTGAATTCATGTTGTTGATCTTTGATCTACATGATCAAATGTACATTATTGATCCACTAATTCAATATGATCATTACATATGGAAGACCTAAATTTAATATTAGGATCCTTTAACCTATTGACCCCATTATTCAATGTGGATAATTGACCAAAATTTGTAGTAAGAATACACACCATCAATCTTGATCTAGGGGACTTTGACTTATTGACTTGATTGATCACCCACATGTAATTAACCCTTGATATAATCAAGAAATGATTCAATATTTGGTATCCTTATGACTAATTAATACTTTGTTGAATATTTTTGAATCCAAATGCTTATTTTTGGTGGCTTTAATTTGACATCCCCTAGCACATCCCACACTACTAGATCATCTTTGAAGGCTTATATCTTGAGATAGGAAACACACCAAGACATCAAAATTGTAGGGGATATTCATGGAAAAACATACATAATTTTAATGTAATCCTTCAATTTATATTTACTTCCCAAGTATAATTATCAAATGCACAACTAAACTGGTATATTTATTCCTTAATAACACATAGGGAATGACCTTCACTTGCAATTTTAGACCTATTTCTAGGCCTTTTCTTCAAAATCACCTTAAAGCTTACTTAAATTGCTTAAAAATATTTCAAGTGACATGTGGTAGGGTTAGGAGTCCTATCTTCTCCTCTCACCCTTAGATCACTCACTCAATTATAACTCTACTCAACTTCTCACACCACACTAGGACCTCCCAAAATACTGCACTACACCATCAATTTAGGACTAGAAAGGGACTTGTCATGGTGGTATAAGGTTGATAAATGGTTAAAGAGAGTGGCATGATCCATCTAGGCAAAATTTTCATATGTAAGACAATTTTGGCCAAAATTTTTGGTGACCTACTAGTATTGCATGCCTGTTATATAATAGATTGGTTGCCTTGTTTAATATATTGGGCATACAAGGACACAAGTCTCTATTCCTAGATGATATGAAATTAATACAAGGATATCCCTTTCTAAAAACTTCCTCTTGAATAAAAGAGGACAATAAGAAATAAAACCAATATTGTGAACAAGGCACCAAAGGAAGGGGAATACACAATTAAAAAGATGTGCATAAGACACTTAAAGGAAAAAATCAAAAAGTTATACAAAATGTATAATATCTACAATGGCTAAATTTTTTTCTAATAATAAAGATTTAAATAAAACCCATTAATTGGGATGGGTAATACCTCTCCATCTAATTGGGTAAGTTGAAAATCATTATGCTATTTGTATCCATGGATTAAGCAAGGGCCACCCCACAAGATGTCAAACTTGGTATGGTTTCCTAGATTGGCCTTATTTAAATCACACTTGAGGACTAGATCCCCTTATTTGAAGTCCCTTACTATCATTTTATTGTCAATGGATTTCTTGACTTGAGATTAATGTGATTCTAGTGTCTTCATTGAAAGGTCCCTTGTTTCTTCATGATCCATGAGATCTGCCATCCTCATGCTCATAGGTTCACTCTCCATCAACTCAATTTGATGGGATAACTCTAAGGTGGGTAACTCAAGAGATATGGGTAATTTAGACTCCCTCCCATATACAAGGACAAATGGTGAGTTATCAATAGAAACTTTTTGAGTCATTCTATTATCCCATAAAGTTGTCATTAATTTTATGTGCCACACTATCTAATTCTCTCCAATAGTTATTTTATTTAACCTTATCAATTTTTTGTTTGTTCACTCTATAAATCCTTTATATTGGGGTAGTAATTTGAGGATGTACTAAGGTGTATGCCTAGCTAAATATTCCTCTAAATTTTACTCATTCTAACAAATTCTATGATAGTATCTAGAATTATTATTGTTGGTAAACTAGACCTCATTACTATGTTATCATAGAAGTCCAACACTACTATTTCATTCACTTCTTTCAAGGAAATTGGTTCCACCCACCTAGTGAAGTAGTCAGTAGCAATGAGTACCCATTTGTGTCCTCCATGAGAAGGTGGATTGATAATTATTATGAAGTCCAAACCCCACTGCATGAAAGGTTGTTCCACCTAAATTAGGTTGAGAGGAAGGTATTGATGCTTCTAATTATACCATAGGTGCTCTTAGTGTTGAATAACACTTCTCATTTTAGTATTTTGAGAATCCATGGCATGAGTTTTAATTTATGACTATTCAATTTTATCTATGGTGGAATAGAAGCAAAGCATGAAAATTGTCCAAAATATTTATTTGATTTAGTGGTTGGGAGACACTAGGATCTATACTATTTGAATACTTAATAATTCTAAGGATCCGATAGTTAAACTAAATGATTATTAACAATTACCTCTAAGCTAGAGTGAATCTTGATAAAAATAAGAAAAAGGAAGGGTAAGGAAGAAACAAACATGATTACAAGTTTTCATCTCAAATATTATGACAAAATTCCAATTAATTTGAGCACATTTGAACCAATTTATGTTATAAAAGAGCATAAGCTCAAATTATATCACAAATTAGGAAAAAATCAAAGTAAAAATATGAATCATAAGTAATAACCAAATTTACATTAAAGGTTAGCTATTATGATTTGAATAACTTAAGTACATCCAAATACAGAGAAAATAAAATGAATTATATTTGAGATCTTTACATTCAATTTATCATTTAGCACAAATTAACGGACCTATGACAAAGAATGTAACTCAACCAATATGAATCATTCAAATTAAAGATAAGTCCTTGTAATTGAGAGATAACATAGACATTTAACAGAAACTATCTAGATAATTTTTTACAATTCCTTAGTTGTATTAAATGCTCCTGGTATCAATTACTCAAAAAATATCCCTTTACAAATGGTAAGCATCTACCTATTTATAGGAAACGTAGGTAGTTAACTAGTTAAATTTCAAAAATATCTAGATGTGTATAAGGATTGTTGTCTTTGATACAAAACCACAATGTGAAAAAAAATCATGCCAACATGACAAGAAAAAGTATATGCTAACAAACTAGCATATAATTTACAAAAAAGAATATTTTTTTAAGAATTTCATTAGTGGGTCCTTCCAATTAACACTATTTGAGGAAGTCTTTCACCTTGGTGTATTTCTCCTTAATCAACTCAAAATCCACTAAAGGATTCATTAGAAAATCCTCTTCTTTATCTGTTAACTTGTCAAATTTCACTATCTAATAAAGATATAAGTTCCTTGACACATTGTGCTTCTACAATTTCATTCCCTACAAAAGTTATGGTATAAAGGGTCTTCTAGTTGTACTTATCTAAATGACCTTGGATTTCTTCAATGCCTTGGATGTGGGTACCAACCCTCTGCTTTAATTCTTCATCATCAATCAGGCCTAAACTATTGGTTTGAGAAGGGTTATTTAATAGATTCCCTATAAGTTTTTCAATCTAGTTTACCAAGTCTATGTCTCTCTTGATGAAGTCCTTAACATCACTACTCTAAGTGGTTAAATATTATTTTTTATCTACCAAAACTACCATGAGGATTTATATATGTTTAAATTTGATGATCTTGAAGTTCAAGGCCTATTTTGTCTAATGCACCTTGATGAGATCCTCCATCTGAGATTGAGAATTATGCCCCTGGGTGATTAAGGCTTATGCCATGTCAACATGATGGTCAAAATCATTCAATCTAGACTTGATGCTTTTCAAATTCTCAAATTCATCCATCAAGTATTTACTTAGCATTTTCAATATATTTGAAAGAATTGTCAAGAAGACTTGAGCTTCAAAATCTTGATTTTCTATTTCCAAGTTGAGAATCTTATGTTTCAATCTTTGAACTCCAGCCAAGGCCATTATTAATTGGGTTAGTACCACACTAGCTAAATCTTCTTAAAAAATATGATGCTCCCATGCTTCCTACCTTAGAATAGGAGTTAAGCCTATAAATGGCTCTACCTTCTGAAAGGTGAACTACTTAGTACCAACAATAATTTTTTTGGTCACTATTCTTTCAAGAGTTGATGTCTCTAGATTAAATTAGACTAGAGGATCAAACTCTTTCACCTATGGTTGTTCAAGAATCTCTACATTTGAACTCACAGAGGCTCTTGGGGTACCAACCCATTGGCTTTCCTTATTTTAAAGAATCTGGATGCTTCTCTTTACTTGTTTATTTAACATATCGTGAACACCTATGTCCACTTCAATTAGAGCTAGTGAAGGAGAAAGAGATGGTATTTTTTACAAATTCCCATAAATAAATCAATCAAGAATCATTGGCCCGTAAATAGGATTCTCATCACTGAAGAGGTTTATTGCACTATTAGGGTGAGTAAAAGTTAACCTAGGCCTCTTTCTTGGATCCAGAGGAACTAAGGCTAATTTTACCTATCTCTTTCCACTACCCAATGGAACCAATTCCTTTCCTACTTCCTCAGATGGGTCTTCTTCTTTATCTAAACCATAAGTATCCATGATGTTATCAAGGGTACTCTCCACTACTTCTCTAGTTTCCAAAGAAATTATACTGATAACTTCTATCGGGGAAGAAGGCCTTGGTGGGGATGCCTAAATTTGGATGATTTTAATAGGTCTTTGTTCAATCTTGGACTCTTCACTTATAGATTTACCTTTTCATTTTGAATTATCAATTTTATTAATCTAAGATGACTTCCTCAATTCTCCTTACTAGGGCTCAAAATATTGTCCCTCAATAGGTGGTTCTTGATGTGTAGTCATAGATGGTCCTAGCAACAAGTGATACTATAAATGATGTAACTACCATATTTCTCATGAACACTTATTATCCCTAACCAACCTATGTTCTAAAGTTATGTTATAGTTATTAACCCTAGATATGACTTCTTTAAAGTTATTTTCCTTTGTGTAAATACCATATCCCATACCTGGTTGATGCTTGTACTCAATATTTGGGACTTGTGTATCTTGAATATGGTTAGCCACTCTATTATTGGGGTTCAACATCTTAATATCATCTAATTGGAAATCAAAAGAGTTCATATGTACCACCATGATCTCATACTATTTCAAATCTTTGATTAGAATTCTATCAATGTCTAGTGGAAAGGGGTGAACTTAAGCCTTTTTATTCTTATTGTAGTTCCAGTCTATGCCCTAGATGATTTGATAAGTAATTTCTTACTCTAAAAGCTTACTAGAAACATATATGGGTAGTCTATATGGTTAGATGATAATTCTTTTTATCCTTATTACAATGCAATCTAGATAGAACCACACATCCCCCATGGTCTCCACTTGTTTTTTGATTAGAGGATGAAGTCTAGGCATAGGAGTACTAGTGATTATCTCAAAAATGACTAGGAAGACACCATCACATATGAATTGCATATGATTCTTGTATTTGAAAATAATTACTTTAGAGTAATGATGGGAAATGGTAGTCCTACCATCAGGGGACCAATTTTGGATGCCAAGGAAATTAATCAAGGCTAGGAGAGAGTCTAAGAGGTAATACATCATAAAGAAATGTTTGGATGTTTTTCTCTTGATGGCTATAAATTGTTTATCCAAGAAGAAACTTATTAAGTCTCTATTAATAGGGGTTAGGTTACACTTCAATATGCAATGGATATAAGACACCTATAACTTACTCACATAAGTTGTATAAGAGGCACCAAAGGCTTTGTTCAATATAGTCATAACTACCCTAACACCCTCTCTGAATTGGGTAATAAGAATCTTACCATTAGGGGTCCTAAAAACATGGGAACCTTGGATTAACCAATGTCAAAGAATTAAATCTAAGATTTGGGACTTTGTCCATTCTCTCAAAGATGGAAGATCAACATGAGGTAAAGGGAGCTTATAATAAGTCTCAAAGGCCATGGGAGCTATTCACGCAACTTTATTGACATTTACTTCATGAATAATCCATTCTCCATCTACTCTATATTCAACAAAAATAGTAATAAAAAGGTCAATGCAATGCATTACCTTTGGTGTAGCAATTGCATGATGAAGGCTTGCCATTTGAATTGATAATAAATCCTTATATCTTTGGTACACTAAAGCATTCCTCTTTTCTTCCTGGGAAATTAGTTGAAACTCTTTGATAAAGAAGAATAATTTAGACCAATTCTTGATTAAATTTACATTTAATGTTGTTGAATCTAACTCTATGTCTCTAAAGACCCTTCCTTCACCATCTGAAGTTAGATAAAGCTCTACTTCAATCTTCATCTTTTGCCTACTCACTACCATTGATAACACTGTATTATAATTACAAAGCTATCAAAGTTATTACTAAAGCACCTACTCTAAATTAATTTTTCAATTGTCTCATGTCACATAATCAATTTGAAATAACTTTTGCCTTCTTTATAGAGGGTTTAAGGTTGTTTTTTTTTGCTTTAATGACCAAAACATCTAACTTTTATCTTGTATGTGCCTTAGTTATGATGAAACCTTACTATCATATCTTTTATGTTATAAATCATGAGATATATTTCATTTGGATCCTCCATACTTACATGGAGATTATGTGGTAGGGTTCCATGTCTTTTTTAACAATGATTCATAAATTACATTTGAAGAGTGACCATTAGTTTTCAAAAGCCCTTTTTATTTTGCTTTGAAAAGCCAAATCTAGGTCCTTGCATTTCATTGGTTCTTGTTCTTTGAGATTATTGATTGTGCCATGTGTCAAGCTTTTAAAACCTTTGAAAATTATTCAATTTTTTCACATTGTTGGATCAAATCTAGTGAGCAAGTGATCACCATTGGATCCTGCAAGATGTTTGCCGTTTTAATCATTAAAAATGACTTAGGCCAAGATTTTTATATCTCAATCTTGCCTTCATAATAAAACTAAGAATTTATTAAAATTATTTAGTAATTCCCCCTTTTATTAGGCTTAAAAAATTATCTAATTTAAATTTGTTGGGTTCGGTCTCATCAAATATGTCCTCATAGATGTCAAATGATAGGAGTGAACCTGCCAAATTTAAGATATAAAATATTTCTATTTTAATTTAAATTTGATTGGTTTGGTTCTATCAAATACATCTTAACAAACATCAAATAATGGGAACAAACATATCAAATTTAAAATAATGAAATTTATTGATCTAATAACTGAATGTCACATGTAAAACCATTAGAATATCTCAAAGCTTTAGGGATTATCTAAGTTAAATTTTATGGGTTTGGTCCCATCAAACACATCCTTATATATTTCAAATGATTGGAGTGAACCTATCAAATTTAAAATAATGAAATTTTTTAATCTAATAATTGAATGTCACATGTAAAACCATATGGAGATATCAAAGCTTCGAGGATTGTATAATTTAAATTTGATGGGTTCATTCCCATAAAATACATCCTTATAAACATCAAATGATGGGATTAAACCTATAAAATTTAAGATGATAAAATCTTTATGTTCAATGAATGAGTGCCACATGTAAAAAAACCTTCAGGAGATCTTGAGACTTATGAGTTGATGTGCACCATTGGATTGAGAACCTCTGACGCAATGTGAACTATTGGATCAAGTATTGAGTGGTAATGGTAGTTAATGTCCTTTTAGTTGTTAGATTTAATTCACACCTTTGGATTGAAATATCCTTGAAAATAATCACTGTTGGATCAAAATCTAAGTGGTTAATGACTGTTAACTTCCTTTTGGGTGTCAAATTTAATTCACACCATTAAATTGAAATCTCTGAGCAAATGATCACTATTATATCTAAAAAAGGGCATTCGAGTCTTAAATTAATACTTCATCATGTTTTAAGTTTAGTCTAATGTTTTATATTAATATTCAGTCATGTTTTAAAGAAAAAACATATTTGAAGCTTAATATAAAGTTATACATAGGATCATTTAATCAAAAAGAAATAAAATTTCCTACTAGTATTTTCCCACAAATGTTTAAATTTAAAACCTTTTAGGGTTTGTTCTATAGAAACCTTATCTTCTTCTATGGAACCTATAACTAATCACCTTGAAGACAATTATTAGCAATTTTGAACCATGAAATGTAAACATGATCAAATATATCAAAGCACATGTTCCTCTTTAAGAATTGATTTGGCTTTAGTAATCCAAGATAAGATAAATCTTCACATTCAGTCCAAATATAGACTATTTGGAAATAAATATAGGATTCCTCCTTCCAAAAAAAAGATAGGGGGTGTTGGTCTCAACAAATGGTGACTCACATGGGTAACATAGCAATATGTTGACACACAAGACTCTAGTTTAAACTTGTACTTGAACTCTATATCCCATTCAAACATATTATCTTTCATGAATCAACCTTAAACTAAAACAAGTTCCTTTTGTATAAAATCTAAACTTAAGTATTATAACATAAACATGTAGTGTGTGCTTTGATTCCACTTACTATTTGTCATAAACTTCAAGAAACAATGTATTGGTTCATGTCCTTTTGGTCCATAGCATTTTATTTTGAGCATTTTTAGACATTCTTTGAGAATAACAACTCTTAGTTCAAGGAAGGCTTTGGCATTTCTTTGATATTATCTAGGCATCCATAGCCCCAATAAAGATAACTTTGATTCCACTCAAGGTCTTGCTCCACTTCCAGCCAGGCATCCATAGCCCTAATAGAGATTACCTGAATCACCTTTTCTTCAAAATCTTTAGATTTGATAATAAGCATTTTTTTCTTTTTTCTTTTTCTTTTTGCTTCCAATGAAGGTTGGGAATCAAATTAGCCAGGTTTAGGGATTTGATCAAAAGTTTTGGCCTTAGGATAATTTCATTTAATTGAAACTTGAGTTTATGACAAAGATATGTTTTAAGTGTAAGAATGAGTAAGAGTTAACAAACTAAATTCACATCATATATATATGATTCTTCTTAAATCTTTAAATCTTTGTAAGATAATAAATTTATATACCAATTTATACCAATACTCCTAGTTGCTTCATACTACTTTATTACCATCCATGGTCACCTTTTATAAAATTCACCCACACTCTCATAAATATTTCCCAATCAAAAAAATATACCATGAGACCTTGCCACAACCAAAAAATACCACCAAGAAATAATAAAAAACAAAATGCAAACAAAAGAAATATAAACAAGCCCAACAAAGAATAAAAAACAAAGTAAGAAAGGGAACTAACTAGCCTATTTATTCTAATTTTAACAATCTTACACATTTTTTCCATGAAGACCTCTAGTGAGGCAAAAAAAAAGTAATGTTTGATATATTTTCCATTAGTAGGTAATGTGAACTCTACTGCTTGGAGATCTTTCAACCTAAAAGTATTTTTGCCCAAGATTTATGCAATCTGGTAAGGACCAATATATAAAGGAGTGAATTTACCATGTTTACCTTTAGGTTATGATATCTTGTCCCAAAGAAGGACCATATCTCCTTGTATAAATACCTTCACTTTATATCTCTTATCAAACCATCTTTTCACAGTTGATTGGTGTCTACTAAATTCTATAAATGCCTTTTCTCTTGCATCTTCCATTTGAATAATGTCTAAAAACCAATAATTAGCAAGTTCCTAACTATCTTCCATGTACTCCTGCATGAATGTGAATGTAGGAAACTTTAAACTAATGGGAAAGATGGGCTCCTGATCATATACCAAAAAAAATGGTGAAGCCTTTAGATCTTGTTTGATCTACCCATAATCTTATTAAGAAGTTTATGCCATGTTTTAGGCTTAACTTCAGTAGATTTCTTGATAGATTTCATCAATTTTTTGTTTGTAGATTCAGAAACACCATTTTCTTGAGGATATTTATTATAATAAAACTTTAGTGTAATGCCTTGGACATAAGGCCATTCCATCATTTCAATAGAAATGAATGCAGATCCATTGTCACAAACTAAATAAATTAGGTTTCTAAATATAGTACAAATATTTTTTTCTAGGAAATTGTTCACTTCCTCTATTTTGTATTGTTTGGTGGCTACTACCTTAGTCCACCTAGTATAATAATCTATAGTATTTAGGACATACTTATGACCTTGAAAATAATTGGGGTTTATTACTCCAACAAAGTCTGATCCCCATTATGCAAAAGGTTTATCTACCATCATAGGTTGTAAAGGCATGGCTACCTTTGGTTCCTTTATACTAAAGATATAGCATGAATGACACTCCCTCACATGATTATAAGCATATTTGAAGAATTTTGGCTAATAATATCCAACCCTAAGAATCTTATGAAATGTGGTTCTTCTTTAAGGGTGTCAACTTCCTAGTTTCTCATGAAAGGTAGTCATAATCCAAGATGCTTCTTTCTTAGACACACATTTAAAATAAATTACCTCAAATTTCCTCCTATACAAGACTCCATTATTGATGAGATAATTAGTTACTTTTAGCCTCAAGGCTCTCTTTTGTTCTCTTATAAATCATGGGGGACAAACACCATTGATAAGTAAATGGATAATAGAGTCATACCACTCATTAGGTTGAATTTTTTGTTGATTTACTTACATGATATGAAAATTTGGGTCAATACTAGTGATCATCTAAACTACACCCTAACATTTCACTAATTTGGCTATTTTCATCTCTATATCATAGTCTTATAGAATTGCCATCCATTTGCCTCTTCTTTCTCCAAGATCATTCTGACTCAACATAAGTTTTATATCTAGATCAGGTAATATAACATGTACCTTATTTATAAGGAGGTAATGTCTACATTTATTTATTTCCTTTACCAATGCATAAGCTTGTTTATCAATCATAGACTAATTCACTTCTACATTCTTAAATTTGGTGCTCATGAAATCTATAGGATGATCATTCCCATCAACTTTTTGAGTTAAAAATATAGCCAAATTATTCTCAAAATTAAATGAATATAGATAAAAATCCCTTGAAAAATTAGGACTTATGAGGACTGAAGCTTCAATAATTACCTTCTTAATGTTAATGAAGGCCTCCTTGGACTCTTCATTCCAAGAAATTATTGGATCTTTCTTAAGCATGTCATTCAAAGGTTTAACAATCTCAATGAAGCCTAAAATAAACTTCCTCACAAAATTAATCTTGCCAAAGAATGACTTAAGTTATTTTTGGCTATTAGGCAACCCAAGTTTACAAATTCCCTCTACTCCATTAGGATCCATAGAGATTCCCTATTTGGTAATGACATGCCCCAACAATTTTCCTTTAGTGACATAGAATATGCTTTTTTGGGGGTTAATAGATACACCATACTTCTTTCTATCAAATACTTTTCTCAAATGTATGAAGTGCTCTTTTCTATTTTTATAAAACACTGTAATATCATCCATGTTTATGATGATACACTTTCCCACTAAACCCTAGAAAGTATGGTCTATGGCCCTTTGAAATGTTACCCTTGCATTAATTAATCCAAAAGGCATTCTCTTGTAATCATATGTTCCCCATTTAGTAGTAAAAGTTATTTTCATCCTATCTTGTAAAGCAAAAATCACCTCATTATATCTATAAAATCCATCCAAACAATACATCATGGAAGATCTTGAAATAGTTTGGATAACTTGGTCCAGAGAAGGTAAAGGATAATTATCCTTTTCAAATCCTCTATTCAGATTTCTAAAATCTATGCACAATCTTATTTCTCCATTCTTTTTTTTGACTTGGACTAGGTTTACCACCAAAGAGGAATGTATAATAGGAAACACTATCCTTGCATCCAACATCTTTAATTATTTAAAAATCATGAGTTCTAAAACAGGGTTGACTAGCCTTTACTTCTATCTAAAACATTTGCAATCTTCTTGAAGAGGTATGGTATGAGTAATGACCCTCGGGTCAAATATTTTCAAATATTCATAAGACCAAGCAATTACATCCTTGTATTTTCTAATCAACTCTCTAGCTTTTCTATTTTCCATTTCAGTGCAAGCCATCCCTATATTCACCATTTGGGACTGATCATATGAGCCAAGGTTCACTACATGATAATCCTTACCATTTACCTTGGGTTGCTTAGGTGCTTCAAAAAAATTTCAAAATTAAATAATATTTCTAATTCAATCATCCTTTTAGGTATATTATTATCACTTAATTGGATTATTTTACCATTAAGTTCCTCCTCATGAGAAGTTTCATATATCTCATCAATAATATGAGCTTCAAACGCCTCAAAATTAGTTAAGAAATTTATGATTTTTTCATCATCATTAAAATCTTGGAAATGATTTATATTGTCAAGAACTAAAGGACAAGGTATTAGCTCAATACTGATGCTTTGAGAATCATGATTGGGTATGAGATTATTTGTAGTAGAGGCAAGCTCATTAGTAGTTTTGTTTTCTTCTCTTGTAATAGTTAAGATGTTGAAGACATCAAAATATTCGATCAAATCCCACACCCTAAAATTATATCTCTTTAAGTAAGACAATTTACACTGGTACTTAATTCTCACTTGGTTAACCACAAGTTTAGATTCTCCATAGACAATTTCTTTAACTTTGTGTTTAATGGCAAACTACAATTTGAGTATGAGAGCCTTATACTCAGCTAAATTATTGGTGCAAGCAAATTATAACTTATAAGCTAAATGGTATTTCTTTTCTAAAATAATCATCAATATAATACCAACTCCTGATCCTAATTTGCACTTGGTACCATCAATGTATAACTTCCACATACCACACATTTGAGAAGAAATCTTAGAAACTAGTTCTTTGGTAATTCCCAAAGAGAAAACTCCCAAATCAAAATCCAAGAAATTTACCCTTTCTTTAAAAACATTATATTCTATTATCATGTGTTTCATTCAAGTTTCCCTTTCTACTCTTATTTGATTTAGCACACCTTTCCAAGGAATCCATAAGTGTGAACAATCATTAGATATATAGCCATTTAAAACCTTAGTCCATTCTCTACTCAAAAGCGATCCATAAGCACTAGTCATTTCTACCATTTAGATATCAATGAATTGTTGAACCCTTAGTTCACTAGCTAGTTATATATGCACATTCAATAATTATCCTATAACCTTAACTCTAGATTTATCCAATTGAGTGACTACCATGTTAGATTAGATTGGAGTTAACATGAGTTGTTCACTTATCCTAGCAGGGATAATGTTGGTTGACGCTCCTGAATCTAAAAGACAATTATGAATATTTTTTCCTAATATATTGACTATAAGTAAAAAAGGTGGAGACTCTACTTTGATCACTTGTGTAATTACATTTTCACTATCATTCTTAGGGGGTTTCCCAATTTTCATTGACAAAGATTCCAAGAGTAAGTCTCTATATTTTGTGATTTGAGTTAGCTCATGCAAAGTGATATTAGCTTTAATCATTTTCATATCTTCTAAAATGTTGTAGCCAAATTTGCTTTGAGGATCAATAATTAACGTTAACTTAGAATAAATTCCTTTAGGAGGTTCAAGATTATTCTTTGATATAGATTTTGGAGGGGTCCCATAATTTTTAAGAGGGGTAGAGGTAGTCAATGGTTATTTTTATTCCCTATTTCTTAGAGGATATGTCTTCAAAAATTGATAGAATGCTTGAATTTCCTTAGGGATATTCTCAGGCTCATTATCCTCTTGAAAAGGGAAATTAAAAATTTCCACCATATGCACTTGGTTAAATGGTTTAAATTCAAAAGAATTTGTAGCAAGCTCTTTGTTTAGAACGACTTCAAATGTGTTAAGTTATTCTTGAAAAGATTAAAAAGCTTTACAAAACTCAATACAATCAATTTCACCATGTTTGGAAGTAGCAGGCACCATACAATAATTTGGTAATGTAATATAAGTGAGGTTTTTATCCATATTCTTTATACTAGGGAAAGACTCATTAGCTTTGTTATTGTATAAAATTCAATTCTAAAACCTATTTTTAGGTCTATTGAACTTTTGGAAAGTGAAGTTCCTTCCAAAATTATCATTAGCATTACCAACTTGTTTTTGTAATTGTAAAAAATCTATGCTAAGCTTCTGGAGCATTTTCAATATAGACTCATTCTCATTTTTTAGAACCTCAACATTTTGACTTTGGTTACTATTTATGCCATTGATAGGTACTAAAGCCTTCTAATCATTTTCATGAAATCCATTGGTAAATTGATAGATCAAGAAGCCTAGATTTTTATTAGGGGCATCATGACTAGTAGGCAATAAATTCAAAGCAGGAAACTGGTTTAATGTTGGATTATTTTTGTTATTACTTGGGAAAAGGTTTAATGTAGTCATTTTAGGATTAAAATTTGGGATAGATTAAGCCATATGTCCTTGGGATTACATTTGGTCATTAATAACCACTACTTCAGTATAGGTTTGAGCCAATGTGATGATAATTGGAATAGCTCTCTTCAAAAACATAGAAGTCATGGGGTCAACATCATCTTTATAAACCTTCAAAGCTAAAGCTTCATTAGGTTTATATGGATCCATGGTCTAGCTAAAAATATTTTGGAACCCAGCATTAAATGACCTAATATGTTCACTTTTATCTCTCTTAATAGTTTTGAATTGATGATAAATGACACAAGGACTTATGATCTTTCTAAATTGATCAATTAAAATAGTGTCAAAATTATTCCATGAGATAATACAATTATTAGGTAAATTGAAGAACCATTCATATGAAACATCTTTAAATGTAAACAAGAATAAATTACATGTTACATATTCATGAATAAAATTCAATAATATTAATGTAGCTTTGAAAGATTTAACATGTTCCTCAATAGTCATAATACCAATTGGACTAAATATTGGCAAATATTTTTCTAAATTATGTGGTAAATCATGAACTGCACCTAGTATATTGATAGGGGAAATTCTAAGGCATGGCATGTTTGGATGAAGATAAATCATAGGAATCCCTTAAAAAGGTGATAATGGTAGATATTTAGAATACATATGCTTACCTCTGTCTTTCCTAGTTCCTCTATGAGTTTCTAGCAAGGGTTCTCTAGTCTTTGAATGTGATCTGGTCCTAAACCTTGGTAATTCCAGCTTGAAGACTAAGGATCTTATTTTAAAACATGATGTAACATATTAATTTATAAATAATAACAAATAATATGCACAATAAATTTAGTTTAAAAAAAAATTCATAAGAGGACAAAGGACATCAATCTTTAACTAAATAATTTCAAAGATGTACTAAATTATGTAAAGATGACTAATATTTACAACTTATGATTCAAATAAACTTCTTATTGTCAAAGAATTATCAATTTTGAGAAAAATAAGTTGTCTTAACTCTAAATGCTAATACATTTTTAACAACAAAATCCATATTTCAATAAAGGTCACCAATCTTTACACAATTTATGTTAAAAGAAACATAATCATGTAAAATGTAGATAATTATGACCAAATACACTCAAAACATATTAACCATATTTAAAGAGACCATCCTTATAGCACAAGTGGAGCTTCACCTATTGATGCTTATAATTATACCACAAGTGCTCTTATTTTTGAAGAACACTTCTCGTTTTAGGATTTTGAGAATCCATGGCAAGAGTTGTAGTTTGTGACTATTTAGTGATTGTCTGTGGTGGAATAAAAGCAAAGTATGAAAACTTTCCACAATATTTGTTTGATGTAGTTGTTGGGAACCACCAGGCTCTATACTATTTGAATACTTAATAATTATGAGGATTCGGTAGTTAAACTAAATGATTATTAACAATGACCTCTAAGCTAGAGTGAATCTTGATAAAAAATAAGAAAAAGGAAGGGTAAGAAATAAAATATGATTGCATGTTTTCATCTCAAATATTATGACAAAATTCCAATTATTTTAACCAAATTTGAACCAATTTATATTATAAAATAGAATAAGCTTAAATTATATCAGAAATTAGGTAAAATTCAAATGAAAAATATGAATAAGACTATTATGATCTGAATAACCTAAGTACGTCCAAATACAAAGCAAATAAAGTGAAGTATATTTGAGATATTTATAGTCAATTTACCATTTAGCACAAATTAACAACCCTATGACAAATAATGTAACTCAAAAAATAATAATCATTCAAATTCAAGATAACTCCTTGTAATTCAGAGATAACATAGATATTTAACAAAAACTATCTAGACAATCTTTTCAGAATTCCTTAGATTTATTAAATTCTCCCGGTATCGATTTCTCAAAAACTCTTCCTTTACAAATTATAACCATACTACTATTTATATGAAACATAGGTGGTTAACTAGTTAACTTTCAAAAATATCCAGATGTGCATAAGGATAGTTTTCTTTGATACAGAACCACAATGTGAAAAAAAATCATGCCAACATGACAAGAAAGAGTGTATGCTAACAAACTAGCATATACTTTAAAAAAATAATATTATTTTAAGAATTTCATTGGTGGGTCCTTCCAATTAACACTATTTGATGAAGTGTTTCACCTTGGTTTATTTCTCCTTAATCATCTCAAAATCCATCGTAAGATTCATTAGACAATCCTCTTCTTTATCTGCTAACTTGTCAAATTTCACTATCTACCCAAGATATAAGTTCCTTTACACATTATGATTCTACAATTTTATTCCCTACAAAATTAATGGCATCAAGGGTCTTCTAGTTATACTTAGCTAAATTACCTTGGATATATTTGATGCCTTGGATGTGGGTACTAACTGTCTGCTTAAATTCTTCATCATCAATCAAGCCTAAAGTAGTGGTTTGAGAAGGGTTATTTAATAGATTCTGTACAAGTTTCTCAATCTAGTTTACCAAGTATGTGTCTGTCTTGATGAAGTCCTTAACATCACTACTCTAGGTGATCAAATATTCTTGTTTATCTACCAAAACTACCATGAGGATGTCTAGATGTTTGAGTTTGATAATCTTGAAGTTCAATGCATGCTTTGTCTTATGCACCTTGATGAGATCCTCCATCTAAGATTAAGAATTATGCCCCTAGGTGATTAAGTCTTGTGCCATCTCAACTTGATGGTCCAAAGCATTCAATTTGGACTTGATGCTTTTCAAATTCTCAAATACATCCATCAAGGATTTATTTAGCATTTGTAATATATTGTAGGGAATTGTCAAGAAGACTTGAGCTTCCAAATCTTGATTTTCTATTTCCAAGTTGAGAATATTCTATTTCAATCTTTGAACACCAACTAAGGCCATTATTGATTTGGCTACTACCACACTAGTTAAATATTCTTGAAAATAAGATGCTCCCATGCTTCCTACCTTGGAATAGGAGTTAATCTTGTAAATGGATCTACCTTCTAAAAGGTGAACTCATCAGTACCAACAATAATTTTTTTGATCTCTACTCTTTCAAGAGTTGATGTCTCTAGATTAAATTAGACTAGAGGATCAAACTCTTTCACCTATGGTAGTTCAATAATCTCTACATTTGAACTCATAGAGGCTCTTGGAGTACCAACTCATTGGCTTTCCTTATTATGAAGAATTTGGATGCTTCTCTCTGCTTGTTTGTTTAACATATCATGAACACCTATGTCCACTTGGGTTAGAGCTAGTGAAGGAGAAAGAGATGGTATTTTTTTCAAATTCCCATAAACAAAGCAATCATGAATTTTTGGTCCATAAATAGTATTCTCATCACTGAAGAGGTTTATTTCACTAGTAGGGTGAGTAAAATTTAACCTAGGCCTCTTGTTTGGAGCCAAAATAACTAAGGCTAATTTTACCTATCTCTTTCCACTATGCAATGGAACCAATTGATTTCTTACTTCCTCATATGAGTCTTCTTATTTATTTAAACCATAAGTATTCATGTTTTTATCAATGGTACTCTCCATTGCTTCTCTATTTTCCAAAGCAATTATGTTGATAACTTCTACTGGGGAAGAAGGCTTCGGTAGGGATGCCTAAATTTGGAGGATTTTAATAGGTCTCTGTTCAATATTGGAATATTCACTTATAGCTTTACCTTTTCATTTTTCATCCTCAATTTTATCAATCTAAGATGACTTTGTCAATTCTACCTAGTAAGGCTTAGAATATTGTTCCTCAATAGGTGGTTCTTGATGTGTAGTCCTGAATGGTCCTAACAACAAGCGATACTATAAAAGATGTAACTATTGTGTTTCTCTTGAAGGATTATTATCCTTGACTAGCCTACATTATAAAGTTATGTTGTGTTTTTTAACCCTAGATAGGAATTTTTCAAAGTTCTTTTCATTTGTGTAAATACCATCTCCCACACTAGTTGATGCTTTTAATCTTTGGGACCTTCCTATCACAAATATGGTTAGCCACTCTATTATTGGGGTCCCATATCTTAAGATCATCTAATTGGAAATAAAAATATTTCCTATGTACCACCATGATCTTTATCTATTTGCAATCTTTTATTAAAATTCTACCAATGTCTAGTGGGAAGGGATGAATTTGATCCTTTTTATTCTTCTTGTAGTGCCAATCTATGCCCTAGATTATTTGATAAGCAGTTTCTTGCTCTGCAAGCTTATTGGGAACATATATGGGTAGTCTATATGGTTGGACCATGATTCTTTCTATCATTATTATAGTGCAATCTAGATATAACCACACATCACCTATAGTCTCCACTTGTTTTCTGACTAGAGGATCAATTCTAGGCATAGGAATATTAGTGATTATCTCAAAAATGACTATGAAGACACCATCACATATGAATTGCATATGATTCCTATATTTGAAAATATGTAGTTTGGAGTAAAGATGGGAAATGGTAGTCTTACCCCCATGGGAATAATTTCAAATGCCAAGGAAATTAATAGAGGTCAGGAGAGTTTAAGAGGTAAGACATCATAAATAAATGTTTGGAGGTCTTTCTCTTGATGGTTGTAAATTGTTTGGCCAAGAAGAAACTTATTAAGTCTCTAATGGGAGGGGTTAGGTTCTACTCCAACATGTAATGGACACAAAACACCTAGACCTTACTCATATAATTTGTATAATATGCACCAAAGGCTCTATCCAATAAGGTTATAACTACCCTAACACCCTCTCTGAATTGGGTAATAAGAATCTCACCATTAGGGGTCCTAAAATCATGGGAACCTTGGATTAACCAACATGAAAGAACTGAATCTAGGCTTTGGGAATTTATCCATTCTCTCAAAGATATAAGATAAACATGAGGTAAAGGGATCTTATAATAATTCTCAAATGCCATGGGAGCTATGCATACAACTTTATTGACATTTCCTTCGTGAATAATCCATTCTCTATCTACTCTGTAGTCAATGAAAATAGGAACAAGAAGGTCAATGAAATGCATTACCTCTAGTTTATCATCTATATGATGAATGCCTATAATTTTAATTGATACTAAATCCTTGTATCTTTGGTACATTGAAGCATTCCTCTTTTCTTCTTGGGAAATTGGTTACAACTCTGATAAAGAAGAATAATTCAGACCAATTCCTAATTTTATGTACATTCAATTTTGTTGAATCTAACTCTATGTCTCTAAAGACCCTTCCTTCACCATCTAAAGTTATATAAAGCTTTGCTTTAATATTCATCTATTATCTACCCACTACCAGTGATAACACTGTATTGTAATTATAAAGCTATCAAAGTTCTTACTAAGGCACCTACTTTGAATTCAGTTCACAATTATTTCAAGTGTCGCATAATCAATTTGAACTAAGTATGGCCTTCTTTATAGAGGGTTTAGTGTTTTTTTAATTTAATGACCAAAACATCCAACTTTGATCTCATACATGCCTTAGATATGATGAAACCTTACTATCATATCTCTTATGTTTTCAATCATGAGATATATTTTGTTTCGATCCTCCATACTTATGTGGAACTTATGTGGTAGGGTTCCATGCCTTTCATTGAAATTTTTCATAAATGTCATTTGAAGAATTACCATTGGTTTTCGAAAGTCCCCTTTATTTTACTTTGAAAAGCCAAATCTAGGTCCTTTCATTTCATTGGTTCTTGATCTTTGAGATTATTGATTGTCCCATGTGTCAAAATTTCAAGGCCTTTGAAAATTCTTCAATTTTTTTGCACCATTAGATCAAATTCAATGATAAAGTGATCATCATTGGATCCTGTAGGATGCTTTCCCTTGTAATCATTAAAAATGACTTAGGCCAAGATTTTTGTCTCAATCTTGCCTTCATAAGAAAACTAAGAATTTCTTAATAGTCTTTAGTGATTCCACCTTTTATTAGGCTTAAGAATTGATCTAAGTTAAATTTTATGGGTTTGGTCTCATCAAATACATCTTCGTAGACATCAAATGATTTGATTGAACCTATCAAATTTAAGACCAAAATATTTCTATTTCAATTTAAATTTGATGATTTTAGTCCTATCAAATATGTCCTCATAAATGTCAAATGATAGGAGTGACCCTGTCAAATTTTAAAATAATGAAATTTATTGATCCAATAACTGAATTCCATTTATAAAATCATCAAAAAATCTTTAAGCTTCTGGGATTGTCTAAGTTAAATTTGACAGGCTTGGTCTCATCAAATACATCCTCATATATGTCAAATGATGGGGGAGAACCTATCAAATTTAAAACAATAAAATTTATTGATCCAATAACTGAATGCCACATGTAAAACCATCGAGATATCTAAAATCTTTTGGGATTGTCTAAGTTAAGTTTGATGGGTTTAGTCCCATCAAATACATCCTCACAGATGTTAAATGATAGGAGAAAACTTGTCAAATTTAAGATGATAAAATATTTATGTCCAATAAATGAGTGCCATGCATAAAAAACCTTTAAGAGATCTTGAGGCTTCCAGGTTGATGTGCATCATTGGATTGAGAACCTCTAAGGCAATTTGAACCATTGGATCAAGTCCTGAGTGGTTAACAACTGTTAACATCTTTTCAAGTTTCAAATTTAATTTGTACCATTAGATTGAAATCTTTGAGAAAATGATCACCATTGGATCAAATCCTAAGTGGTTAATGGCTATTAACTTCCTTTTGGGTGTCATATTTAATTCACACCTTTGGATTGAAATCTCTGAGTAAATGATCACTGTTAGATCTATAAAAGGGCATTTAAGTATTAAATTAATACCCAATCATGTTTTACGTTTAGTCTAAGGTTATATATTAATATTCAGTTATGTTTTAAAGAAAAAAATATTTGAAGCTTAATATAAAGTTAAACTTAGGATCATTTAATCAAAAAGAAATAAATTTTCCTACTAGTATTTTCCTACAAATGTTTAAATTTAACCCCTTTTAGGGTCTATTCCTTAGAAACCTTGGCTTCTTCCATGGAACCTACAACTAATCACCTTGAAGATAATTATTAGCAATTTTGAACCATGAAATGTAAACATGATCAAATATATCAAAGTACATGTTCCTCTTTCATAATTTATTTGCCTTTAAAAATACAAGATAAGATAACTCTTTACGTTCAATCTAGAATATAGACTTTCTTGAAACAAATCGAAGGTTCCTCCTTTCAAAATAAAGATATGGGGTGTTGGTCTGAATAGAAGGGCTACCAGTATTTACTCGACTACAAAGAGATCACACTTTTGACACTTCCTCACCCATGTACATGCACCCTTGAAGATGATGGGCCAATAATAACTAGCTCTCATCACTTTTTAAATTATATTTCTCAGAGAAAAATGGCCTCTTATAGGACCATCATGGAATTGTTCTAAGAGCCTTGGAACTCGGTCATCATTGATGTAACTAAGAATCAATATTGGCAAAGAAATACAATTTGAAATCCCTTGAGAAATCATGATTCATAAGTGTAGGTGTTTGGGCAATGGCTTGCTTGATAGCCTCAAATGCTAATTTACCTTCATTAGACCAAGTAAACACTTGGTTCTTCTTGAACATGGAAGTGATGGGTTTCACCAAGTTGGTAAAACTAGGTATAAACATTCTCACAAAGTTTATTTCCCCAAGGAAACCTTGGAGTCCCTTCTTATGCTTGGGTAAGGATAATACCAAGATGACACTTATTCTATCAAGATCAATAGCTAATCCCTATTTTGAGATAATATGTCCCAAGATTTTACCCTCATGGATAGTAAATAACCATTTCTTAGGATACATTGAGATCCCATTTTTATGCATCTTTCAAATATCAATCTTAGGTGATCCAAGTGCTCACTAGACTTCTTAGAGAAAACTATTATCATCCAAGTGACAAGCACCATTTGATTCAGCAAGCCTTAGAAATCCATGTCCATGGATTTTTGAAAATTTTCCTTGGCATTTGAAAATATAAGAGTCATCTTTTCATAATAATATTCACCCCACTTTATGGTTAAGGTAGTCTTATATTGATCTTCTTCTCTTACTAGCACCTGGTTGTATCTCGAGTACTTATTCAAAAGAGAGAAGTGTTTCAAACTAACAACCATTTAAAGGAGTTGATCCATGGATGGTAAGGGGTAATTATCTTTCAAACAAACCCTATTCAAGTCTCTAAAGTCAACACATAATCAGATATCCCCATCTTCTTCCTCACAGGTACCAGGTTGGCTACCCGTGAGGAGTGCTTAATGGGAAAAATGATATTGGATTCAATCAATTTAGGCAATTATTTCCTAATTAACTCTTCAATTTTTGGGTTGATAGTCCTTTCATTTTATTTCAAAAGCTTGGCATTAGCCTCCAATTATATATTGTGTTGGGCTAGCTTGGGATCAAATCCTCTTAGATCATTGTATTCATAGGTAAAGATGTTTGAATATTCTTTACAAAGTTCAATGAAAGCATGCCTTTTAGACTTAGTACTCGCCTTTCCAAGATTGAACAGCCTATATTTGAAGATAATAAATATTATATTTTTCCTCATTATCTAACATCATTGCCCTGTCTTTCCTCATATGGTCTCCCTCATGGAAAATACCTTCAAGGGTAACCAAACCTTTAATAAGTTTGTTAGACCTCAGCTGGACAATTTGATCTTCATATTGATATTGAAATTTACCTTGGTTCTATTAGCCATTTTTGGACCACATATGAATATCTTGCATGGTGTGATGAATTAGTAGATCAAAGGCTTAGAAATAAGTCCAATAATTCAAAATGGAGAGGATCTAATCAGGTTTTCATGGTGCTAAATATTTGTAGGAGTAGGTCCAAAAAGCCTAAGTTTATGCATAAGAAATATTTCAAATTTTGGCTAAGTGTTAGAGCATTTAGAATTCCTTTGGGGAAATGTTTGCACACAAATCCCATAATAAAAGTACAAGGCACATTTATTTCAATAATATTGTTTCCAAAATTTGGCTAAGTGTTATTTATTTTCAGAGATTTGTTTTAGGTCTTTTGGGCTATGTTAAGAATTATTAAAGACATTTTGTCTAGAAAAAAATCTCGAAGGATTATTATTTCAGAAGTGTACCAAAAAAAATATTGAAGGGTCTTTTTTTATCCAAAGTTGTTCATTCAAAAATATCAAATGGTATTGCTTCATAAAAAGTGGTCCAAAGCAAAAGTTCCTAAGGATCACTTTTTAGGCAATGTTTCCCATACATTTTTCTTGAAAGGGCCATTTATTTGATAAAGTACCCAAAACAATTTTCTTAAATGGTATTTTCTCAAGAAATTATCCAAATAAAATACTGAAGGACACTTTCAAAAATTTTGAAGGTCACTTTCAAAAAGCAAGTGTCCTTGAGCAAAAGTTCCATCAAAAGGTACAAGGGAATAAATTATTTCAGGAAGATTGTTTCAAAAAATGGGCTAAGGAATGAATTATTTTATGGAAGTTATTCCGCAATAATTTCCTTGAAGACCAAATTATTTTAGACATTTTATCCATGGAAAAAGACTAAGTACATAAATCATTTGAGAAAATTATCCAAGATAATTTCCCTGGGGACATACTTCTTTCAGACAATTTGTCTAATATAATCTTTCTAAAGATTAAGACATGAATTCTTTTAGGGAAATTGTTCCACAAAATTTTTCCCAAAGAACAATTTATTTTGGAATTTTTTTTTGAGATAAATCCCATAGATTAATTCTTTCAGATAAATTATTATAGTAAATTTGATTCAATAAGGAGGTGGTAGGTTCACGAACGTCAAATTCAGGACATAGAAACTAACTTTTGGGATTTAAATATCTCATGATGGGCATATAGATGTGAAATTTGGGCCCATACAAGTATTTAGCTAGATTTGAAAATCTAAGGGTGTTCACATAGACATCAATATTAAGCCCTATGAAGTATCCATTGTAATTTAAATGACAAGATCCTATGGTGAAAGTTCATCAAGCCAAGATCTAATGGTGCAAATTCACTAAAAAGAAGATGGGCCGAAGAAGATCAATGGTTGGTGTTCTATCCATCATCTAAGATCAATTATACATAATCAAGTCAAAATATCAAGGGACTTAGAGGTTACCACATGGTGTAAGCATGGAAGTAGATAGATTGATGAGAAGATCCATGGGCCAAATGCATAGGTACTAATTTTCAACATCACATTAGCCTAGGAAAAATATCAAACTACATGCATTCAACCTTTTAGAGGAGATTCGATGGTGTGAGTGATGGTCAAAGTCAATGGATCCCAAGTAAGTTTGTGGATAACTAATGAACAAAAGACCAAGTTATGATATTTTTGACTAGGGTCAATGGGGTAGCTCAACTTAGGAAAAGCAAATGAATGGACCTAAGTTGGAATAAAATACAAGGAAACAAGCTCAAGTTTGAGTTGAGTTAAACTAGGATAAATAATAAGGACCAAGCATTTCTAATAGATCTCTATAAAGGTAAAATAGGTCTTTTAGACCTAATATAGATGAAAAGGGTGGAAAATTATTGTAAAAAGGACCTGTCATCAAGTAGATTATTATTTATATAGACTATAAGAAAACTAATAATCTTATATTGTTTTTTATGTATAGTTTATTCAAGTTGAGGTTTCAAAGTAGAACCTAGTTTTTGAAATAAATATAAAAGCTCTCATCCCTTGATATAGTTAGAAGCTCTTTTAATTATCTATCTAAATTAGATAAGGACATGATTCTGTCAAATCCATTAGCATGAAAGTTTTGCTTTTAGTAGGAAATGGTGTGGAAGGATCAAAGAAAAGGATTGGGTGGTTGAGACTTATAGCTAGGTGCATTTGATGTATCCTCAAAACCTTTAGGGACCTTTCCCACTTGGTAAGACATGAATAGTATATTTATTGGACCAAGGGATGGTGGAGCATCCCTTGAATGTTGGTAGCTCATTAGTTATTCTTGAAACATGTTCCCTCTTCTCTCTTCTCCCCTTCTATATTATCCCATTCTATTTTCCTTTAAAAAGATTCTTAGATTTTAGACTTTTTATATTTCTAGGAGATAGGAATACTCTTTTAGATACTGTAAAGTATTATCCTCTTGATTAGGCTTGACCCTATCAATAATTTGTAAGAACTACATCTTGATGTAATATAGGATTTTTTTTACCTATCTTTTGCCTTGAATATGTGTTTGGTGAATTTTGTGCTATGGCATTATGTGAAGGAGAATCTTCCTCATCCATGGTCCTTCTTTTTGACCTTGCCTAGGTGGTTTTCAATGCTTATTGTAGGTATAGATTATGATTCTACTCTAAACCTATTCTATGAAATACTTATGTAGGTAGCTTGATATTAAGGTTGTGTGAGTTATTATTGTCCTCTATTCATCTAGTGTGGGTTCAAGCCTATGGTATTTTCACTTTTAAGTTTGGTGCATCACCTGGTTAAATTTATTAGGAGCCCTTATCCTCTTTATAACCCTTTTCCCTATGAGGCATTAGCTTAGCATTATTTTAGGTGAGCATCAAAGAGGAAGCCAACCTACTTTGGAGGCTCAACCCCAACATAGGTTACCCATAACCTAGGGTTGTTCCCATTGTATAGCACAATTGGAGAGAGCCTAAAGAACCCTCTCTAAGGGTGTGAATTTAGTATATAATAGCTTATAGCATGCCTAGTGGGACTAAAGTCTAAATCAGTGGAAATATTTTTGGTGTTGTTATTCTTCATATCAACCTTTGGAGGTATTATACAAAAATCAATGGTAACTCCAGGCATCTATTAGCTAGTTAAGTAGCCTAATTAAGTATTTAATCATCATAATCTAGTATGTACAATTAGTCATCTTTTGATCAAAATGTTTATCATCTACCTTAACATCACACTTATTAGGAAAATAATGTTTATGTGTTCCCCAAAGTGGTCCCAAAATATCTTATCAACCCTATCATAGCATGTGTCCTCTTTCTACATGTGCATATAACCAAGGTTAGCCACCTTTACATTCAAATAAATCCTCTACTTCCCCTTATCAAGACTAGGCTTTCCTTGGTACATCCTTGTTAGGGGTCAATCAAGTATTTTCAATTTATATTCAGTTGATAAGGGAGATTGATAAGGGTTTTGAGTTTTCTCCATTCATCCCTATGCATACTCTACAAAAATCAAGGAATGTTCTTCAGTTAGTGAAGATAAGATGGTTAGTTTGTGAAAGTGAACAATGGTCATCTTATAGAAATGAGGACATAGCAATGATAATAAACATGGTCCAAAATGTAGATAATATGTTAATATCTTATGAAGAGTAGCAGGCTCATTTGGACTAGCCCTATTTACCCTTTTCCCTCTAAGAACATCAAGCTCAAACTTCAAGATTCCCTAATCAACCCCCTAGTCAACCTTATCAAATTCCATCCTTGTCAAAACTCAGAGAGGTAATATTAGACCAAGGAATAAAAATAATAAAAATTAGGGAAGGGTAAATCTTGGACAAGAATTCCCTATTCATGATATAAAAGGGATAAATATATTCTTGTAAGAATTATAGAATGTATGGGCATCCATTGAAGAAGCTAACTACCCACATGTTGAGAAGCAATAAATGAAAGGGTGGTTATTATCTATTGAAGAGGTGTTTGAGCAATGGGAGAAAGATTATGTCAAGCTTGAGCCAATGATTTTTCCCTCTACTACCCTTATGCCTATTGTCACTCAAGATCATGGAGATATCCCATCTTGGATCCTCTCATATGACCCTAACTATTTCATACCCTCTCTTGTGAAACCACCCTCTCACATACCCATTTTGTAAGAAGACAATGTGACCAAGTCTTACACATTCCCCTCATGTAAATAAATCAAGGAGGGCACAAATAAGGAAAGGGAGGTGTTAGTTGAGGCAATCCAAGAACTAGTCCTAATAGAGGAAGGATTAGCTATACAAAAAATGATCAAACAACCACATCTCAACTCAATGAACTTGGTGTAAAAGAGTTTTGAGACTCTCTCTCTCCTTAGTTCAAGAGCCAACTAAAATAGCATTAAAAGTACCTATCCTAAAAGATACCCTTCTAGGCTACAACCAAGGTGAACTTCTTCACCCTCTCACCATCTCCCTTATAAAGGAGGAGACTATTCTATAAAGGGTAAAGGAGGACCTTGTAACCATAAGTGAGACTGAAGAAGACAAAGAAAGTGTATATGATGAGGATATAATAATATGTAGCCCAATTCATAAGGAGGAACATGTTTCAACTTTCAATTTGTAGGAGCCTAATGATAATTAATAGGACAACCTTCATGAACCTAGTGTGTAGGTCAAGATCAACTCAAATGATTTAGAAGATCAATGGTAACATTTATGTTTGGATTTCTTGAGTGAAATGGTAACATTTATGTTTGGATTTCTTGAGTGAAATGGACTAGCTTATTGTTGTAAACTTACCTGAAGAGGACAATCATCAAGCTAAACATGGGTAAACCCCTAATGGACTACTGAAGGACCATTCTACATAAATGATGAAGAGGATAAGAACTACGAACTAGAGCTTGGTCTACTTCAAGATGAGGTGTCAGATGAGGATATCCTTGATTTAATAAGAATACCAATGAATATCCTAAAGAGCTATGGCAATGGTTCAATGCCATAACCAAATAATTTGGAAATTCCAAAGGACCTTTCCTTCCTCCCAAAAACTATGAAAATGATTCTTTAAGCATGAACAATCTTAGTTTACACAAGGACAATGTGGAAGAACATGGTCTTTTTGAACCATTAATTGAACCAAGTGCAGTTGCTCCCAAGAACCTAAATGAAGTCTTCATACAAGACTTTATCAAGAGTGGAGAGTAACATCAAGCAAGTTCTCCTCTAGTCCAACATGAATTGATCTTAGAAGACTTGGATCAATATGTCTATATTGGATACATGTTTATTCCATATCATCAATTAGATATCACATCAAAATGATTGGCCATCAAGTTGCTTGGTTCACCAATTTTGATACCTCCATAGCTAGGTAGTTTTCATCTTATTCGGTTACAAATAGATGATACTAGAAGTTTTCCTTTTGATCCAAGAGGACTAGTTTTTAAAAATGTCTTGTATATATTATATTAGTTTTATATGCTTTTATCTAAGTGCCTTTGTGCACATTTTTTTTAGTAGGTTAGTTATTCTTTCTTTCTTATAAGAGCCTATATGCATTTGAATTTGTTGTTTCATTTTTGATCCTTATTGTTTCAAGAGGAAGCTACAAAAAGTTTCAACCTTATATCATATTTTAGACCAGCTTAGTTGCAAATACTTATGACTCCATACCCAATGGACTAGACAAGGTAGCATGTTCTATGTTCTCTTGCATAGACAAGCATGCAACCCCTATGAGTCACCAAAGATGTAGGCCATTTTTGGCCCACATGTGAAGCTCATACATGGTATGATGAAGCAATGGATCAAAGGCTTATAAATGAGTCCAATAATGTAAAATGGAGATGATTCAAAAAGGTTTTCATAGTGTTAAATAGTTTCATGAGTAGATCTAAAAAATCCTAAGTTTATAGTTAAGAAATATTTCAAATTTGGCTAAGTATTAGAGAATTCATTATTATTTTAGGGAAATCATTCTACACAAATCTCACAATAAAATTACAAGGGATATTTCTTTTAGGAATATCATTTTCAAAAGATAGAAGGGTAATCTCGAGGAACAAGGGCCATTTCAAAAAGGCTGCAAGGAAATTTTGTAGGGAAGGTGTCTTTGAGTAAAAGTTTCTTCAAAAGGTACAAGTGCACACATTTTTTCAAGAAGATTATTTCTAAAATTTGGATAAGGCATGAATTATTTTATGGAAATTATTCTGCTATAATTTCCCCGAGGACCAAATTCTTTCAGACATTTTGTCTATAGAAAAAAACTAAGTACATAAATCTTTTGGGAAAATTGTCTAAGAAAATTTCCATGAGGACATACTTCTTTCAGAGAAATTTTCCAAGTCATGAAATGAATTCTTTTGAGGAAAATTTTATGCAATAATTTCCTCAAATACCAATTTCTTTCAAACAAATTATTCAATACAGAGCCTGTAGATGAATTTTTTTAGACAAATTATTTTAACAAAGTTCATCTAGTAGGATGGTGACCCATGGATGAATGTCAAATTTTAAACATAGAAAATAGACATTGGGATTCAAATATATCGTTATTGGTGTGCATACATCAAGTTTGGGCCCCTACAAGTAGTCATTTGGGTTTGAAAATCTAAGAACATTTGTGCATATGTCAATATTAAGCTTCATGAAGTATCTATTATAATTCAAATGGAAAGATCTTTCTATGCTAGTTGTTGCAATAAATGTAGAAGCTCTCATCCTTCAACATAGTTATAATCTCACTCAATAAGTCATCTAAATTAGACAAGGCCATGATTCTATCAAATCCATGAGAATGAAAGTTTTGACATTAGTAGGATATGGCATGAAAGGATCAAAGAAAAGTATTGGGTGCTTGGGACTTATAGCTAGGTGCATTTGATGCATTCTTAGAACCTTTAAAGACATTTCCTACTAGGTAAGCCATGATTAGTATGTTGATTGGACTAAGGGATTATGGATCATCCCTTAAAATCTGGTAGCTCATTAATTATTCTCAAAATGTGTTCCTTCTTCTCTCTTCTCGCCTTATCTTATATTATCCCATTCTCTTCTCTTTTAAAAAGGTTCTTAGACTTTAGACTTTTCATATTTCTAATAGATAGTTATACTCTTTGAGATAATGTGAAGTATGTTCTTCTTAATTAGGCTTGAACTTATAAAGTATTTGTAAAAACTACCTCTTAATGTAATATAGGACCTTTTTTCCTATATTTTGCCTTGAAATTGTGATTGGTGAGATATGCACTATGGAATTATGTGAAAGAGAAACTTACTTGTCCCTATCCTCTTTCTAACCCTTTTCCCTATGAATCATTAGCTTATCATTAGTTTAGGTGAGCATTAAAGAGGAAATTGGACTACTCTAGAGGTTCAACCCCAACATAGGTTACCCATAACTTGGGGTTGTTCCCATTGTATAGTTGAATTGGAGAGAGCCTAAATAACCCTCTCCAAGGGCACAAATTATGTCTATAATAGGTTCTTTAAAGAAAACTCTACCTACTATTATAATAAATAAGCAATCTACTTACAACTATTGAAGACCTACCAAGGAGTTTCATTATATGGTATTGATGGTCTTACCACCACTTTAACATATGGCTACACTTTGGACATATTTAAATTGTTTGGGATGTTAAATTGATCTCCCATAGCTTCCAACCTATCAACATGTTAGTTTTGGCTCCTTAGAACTACTTGGATGTTGAAGACCTAAAAGTCCTCAATTATATTCTACACACTATGTTTTTAATATTTCATCAAGGGATTCTTTTTGATGTTTTAGCTTGTGAACTAATGCATTATTAGCTCGCTATCCCCATATAATTGTAAATAATTGATTCCCCTCCTTCTAACCCACTGAAAGCCGTGGATAAGGCCCTCATACTCAACTACATTGCAAGATCAACTGAATTGGAACCTATAAGAAGATAAGTACTTATCATTAGAGAGAGATACTAGTATTTTACCTACACCTACTCCATGTTTACTATTTGAGCCATAAAATAATAATTTACATAAACCACTTGTATCTCTTCATGACCTAGTGAGGTATGGTAAGAATTCCTTCTCCTCATGAAAAAAATAGAAACCAATGTCTCTTTCTTTAACACCTTTTAAAGGGTCAATTAACTAACTTTAACTCCATAACTCATCCAAGAACATATCAAGTGTCCCCATAGGATGAATGTCTAATTTTGTCCAACCAAGTGTTCATCTTCATCAAGAATGGTATAATTTATGTTTGGGATATCTATCCCATAAGGCTCAATGTGAATTTGTGAAATAGGCTTAGCTTTAATAGACACCTTGCTCCCATACCTTGTATTAAAAGCATGTAAGACCAATATACTACTAAAAAACATTTAATTTTTGTTTTGAAGTCTCTAGATAAGCATAAAGCAAAATGAGGAGACATATATAGAATCAACAAATAATGAGCCACTAAAACACTAGGAAAAGCATGCAGGTTCAAGTTGAGACCTTTAATAATACTAGTTGGTTTGGTGGAAGATCAATCAAGATGTAAAACTCTCTTATATTGGGGTTCATACTTCAAACCAAGATGATCTACTATTGACTTTGGCATCACTAAAGTAATTACTCCATTGTCTACCATGTAATTATGTAACAAGGAGTCAATAATGATTAAATATATGTATAAGGGAGGAGGTTTGAATAGCTTTCTTGATTTCCCTTCATTAGGTCCCTTGATTATATTTGTGAGATCCATATTTTCATTGCTTGGTGGCTTATCTAAAACATTGATCTTTGACAAACCTTCTTGAAGGATATCCACCTAACCAAGCATAGAAAGCACATACGACATTGGCACACTCACATTGGATTTTTTAATTTGTTCAATAATATTGATGGGAAAACCTCAAACTTTTTTTTATGCTTTGGTAGCCATAACCATACTTTAAACTTGTGAGTTTTGGGGTATAAAGGCACTCCTTTGATTCTAATTCTTTGGTGATATTGGAAATTTTGGAGATATAGTATGTTTATTTGGCTTTAATAAAAATGGAGTGATATTAGGATGATATTTGATTGATTCTTGATTACCATCCATATTCCTTCTTTTGAACCTTCTATTAACTACTAGTGGAATGTATGATTGGATAGAAGTAGAATGTTGATTAAGTGCATAACACTCTTCCTACTCATATTTAACCCTTATAGATCCCAGTTGGTTTGGTACTTCATCATTCCCTTGGATTTTTTGAGTCTTTTTTGATTTTTTAATCATAGGAACTTTTGTGTTATGAGCTATAAGAGCTTAATTATATCCATAGCTACTACCAAACTACCATTGATCACTGAAATCCTGATTGAACTTAGTGTTTAGGACAATGGATTAACTAAATGATTGATTCCAAGGAATATTACCATCACATTATTGAGAAATGTTGTTCTAATTATGGACCAAATTTTTAGAGGTACTTGTAGCATTTAGACTATAATTATTTTTTTTAGCATAGTTAGGATGGTCTTGTCCTTGGTCTTATCCTTAGAAATTTCCTTTGTAGGGTAGCCTATGTGATTGATAAGACTAATTTTGATGATAATATGGGTCTTGATAAGGTCTATTGAAATAATTTTTCTTCCTCTCCACATTCACCAATTTATTTCCCAAAGATTGAAACATGCTCTTAACAGTTTAGAAACTCTTTTTTTCTTGGGAGTCACTAGATTGGCTAGTTGAATCTTTTTCCTACTTTGGTGTAGGTATGGAATCAAGTGTTGGAATAGATGGAATGATATGAATAGGAGTAATGATGATAGGAAGTGGTTAAATTTTAGGAAATAAAGGCACTGGTGGCTTATATGTAAGCTTGCCAGCTTGTACTAGATAATTATCTACTTTGATTACCACCTCATAATCACTCAATAGTGTGTTTCCTCTCATAGATTGAATCATTACTAAAATATCACTATTGAGATATTTTATATAGTAAATGGGATTAGGCCTAATGGAGACTGGTATTATGTCCTATTTCTTTTGAAATCTAGTATTGAAGTCTTACATAGCCTCATGAGGGGCCCTCTTAATTGTGATTAATTGTCCTATAAGTGAGAGGTGATCACTCTTATCTTCAAATGTATTACACAATGCATCACCTAATTTATACCATGATTTTATAGAGTTAGCAATAAATTTTACATACTAGTCAAAGGATTTACCCTTTAAAGAGATAACCAAAAACAAGATGGCCACATTTTCTTCATTATTATCATGAATATTGAAGAAGTTGTCTATATTTCTGAGGTTCTTAAAAGGTGTTATAGAATAGTCTCACATGAAGTAAGCAACACTTTTGATAGATTCAACTAGAATAGGATCATAGTAATAGAGGTTTAAAGGACTCTAACCTTTGAAATCCATAAAAGGAAAAGCTCTAGGGGTTACAATGGTAGTGAAAGGACCCAACAAAGATCTTCTTGAAAAGGTAGGTTTAAAAATTGGTTTAGGAGAAAAGTTTTCAATGTATGGGTGAGTGTTATAAAATCTTAACCTTATTACTAAGTTTAAAAGTAATTCAACAAATTTAAAAGGAATACCTATAGAATCTAATCTTGTAATCACCTTTAGCATGAAAGATAGCTATTAATCTACCACCAGAATGTTGAGTGTTCTTTGGAGTTTCTAGATACTAAAAGATGAAATCTATTACCATTATAAATTAATCAAATCAACATCAAGCTTCACCAACCTTCTTATAAAGTTATCCCATCAGACATGTCAGAAACTATTATGTTATATAATTTTTCCCCTATTGAAGAGTTATTTAGGATCTCCCACTATTATCCGCAATATTGGAGAAACTTTAAGCTATAGGTATCTTGTAGTGAGGTTGAACCTTTAGAGAAGGCCAACTTCCTCTTGGTAGATCACCTAAACTAATGATTCTACTTAGAAAATGTATATAAAGGGGGTATAGGGTAACTAAGAGAGATAAATGGATGATGCACCAAATTTAAATGAAACTCAAATAAGCTTAAAACAAACACTAATTCAACATAAGATAATCCTTTCTCACACAATCTCATAAACTAGCTAATTTGCATAAGTATTTTATAAACTAGGCTCACTAAGAAATACATGAAATAAAGAGGAGTTATAAAAAATCAAACTAGTAATCCTTTAATGTCAAAAATAGCCCAATTTTAGACCTAAAATTATCTTGAAAACACCTAAAAAGAGGCAAAAAAGAAGGACAATGAGCATGGCAGAACACTTCTTCACAAATCTACCATGCACAAGCTTGATAAACATAATTTAAAGGCAAGAGATAGGTGAAAAATAATATTTTTACTTAAAAAGGTCTTTTTTATAATTATTTATAGGGTTTATCCATATAAAAATGAAATTTCTTTAAAAAATGGGGGAGAAATGGGAGATATAGGATAAGAAGATAAAAGAGAGAGAAGAAGTGAACAAATAGAATTTAATAAATAAGACACAACCACTCTCCATGAATTATCACCCACATTTGGGTTAATTATAACTAATCCTTCTTCAAAAAATTAAACTACATTAGCTCCAATAGCCTTCAATCCCTCTCATTAGCTTAGAAACAAACTAGAAGACATATATTTTAGAGGATGATGATGTCATGATTCTATAGGAGGAAAAGTCTCTAAAGATTTTGAAAATTTATTTAATGTTCCACTTGCACTCTCTAATTATCAAGTATCTCTCCCTTGGGCTTCTATTCCACCCTCCACTTGCACTTATATAATCTTATATAAAATATTTAGTTTACTTGGCATAAGATTCTTAACTATCCATGGAGGTCATATTTTATGTTTGCCTTTTGAAGTGTTCTTCTATTTTCAACTTGACCTTGCTCCTCTAACCCTGATGCCTAGAAAATGACTATGTTTTTTAGTTTCCTATAGGTTACTTTTGTGGTTTATAAAAAAAATATTTTGGTCCTCCATAGATGAACCCATTAAAACATAATCATCATGATTATCTTCATGAAATAACCTCTCAAGTATGAACCTCCATAAGAACATTGCTTTTTATTGTTCACCATGCTTAGAATATGATTGTGCTTAGTGATTATCAGTCTATTTAAAGATTGATGTTTGTTTACATGGAATGAAAAGCCAATTCCCTTATTGGTTTTCCATGGATACCTCACTCCTTGATGCATCTATCGCATTTGAATAGCTAGTATCCCACTTTTGAACTCTATTAGCCTTAAATAGACCTATTCTACCCTTGAGCATTATGGAAGACAAGAACTCATTTTATATGTGGATCCATTTTAAATAACAATGAACATAACCATGAAACAATACTGTAACCTCAAAGAATAGGGCTTGTAGGTTCTATATCTTTAAACTAGGGGTCTTAACTAAGTTTTAATGGTGACATATGAATTTAAAGAATTTGCTTTGGTAACTCAAATCACATTTGGATCTCATATTAATACATTGGTATGCTCAGGTCCAAAAAAAATTTAATCCAATGTGCTTGAATATGTGGTATCTCCTTGCCATGCCATTTTTCTAATTTGAAAATATGACCATCATCATTTCAGACACGTGTCTTTATCTTGTGCCCCATGGAAACTTGATAAAATTTTATGCATTGATCTCTTTAGGAGTCTCCTAGCCTTGAATTTAAATGTTGGTCATTTATGTTTGATTTGGCTTCTAATATTATTACACTTGATATCCCTACATGTTTTTTATGTACCCTACTATCAATGTCCATTTTTTTAATGATGCATGTAATGGACTTGCATGTAATCTAGGATCATTTACTTATTAACATAATTCACATCATCTATCTCCATCTATATGGTTGAATGTGCATAATTTATAATTGATTTGCATGATAAAAAAATATGCCTTGATCTACTAATTCATCATTATCATGACACATGGGATCCATGCATTTAATATTAGTATCATATTAAATATTAACCCCAATATTCAATTTAGATCATCAATTAGAATTTAAATTAGTAATATGCACTATCTATCTTGATTTTGAGGACTTTGACTTATTGACTTGACTGATCACCCTCGTGTCATCAATAATTAATTTGATCAAGTGATGATTTGACATTGATCATACCTACAATAAATTTTTACCTTATTGAATATTTTTTAATCTAAACAAATATTTCTTGTGGCTTTAATTTTATATCCCCTAGCACATCCTACGCTTCTAGATCATCTTTGAAGGCTTATATCTTAAGATAGGAAACACACCAAAACACCAAACTTGTATGGGATATTCATGGAACAAAATACATCATTTTAATTTAATATTTCAACTTTGATTTACTTCCCAATTACACTTATCAAATTCATAACCAAACTAATCTATTCATTCCTTAATAACCTACAAGGGATGATCTTCACTTTCAGTTTTAGACTTGTTTCTAGACTTTTATTTAAAAAGACCAAAATCACATTAAATATTACCTAAATTTTTTAAAAATATTGCAAGTGACATGTGGTAGGATTAGGAGTTTTCTCTTCTCCTCTCACCATCAGATCACTCACTCAATCAAAACTCTACTCAACTTATCACACCACACTAAGACCTCATAAAATACTACACTGCATCGTCCATCTAGGACCAAAAAGGGACTAGTCGTGGGGGTATAAGGTTGTTGAAGGGTTCAAGAGAGTATCCTGATTCATCTAGGTAAAATTTTCATATGTAGGCAAATTTTGGCTAATACTACCTAGAGGTGAAAGCCTAACATATACATATACAATTGAAATTGAGGTTTCCCCTTAAATTATTTTCAAAAGTTATTTAGTTAATCTATCCATTTAATCCCTTATTAGGACTTGGGAATCAATATTTACATTTAAAAACAAAAATTCATGGTCATAAGGTCCATTTTGGTATTGGATACCAAGACATTAGATATTCTTTTGAATATAACCATGAGGGTCCTAATCTCTATGTGGTAGGGTAGCTAGCGAATAATATTTCCTAAAATTTACATCCTCTCCAAAATTCTTGTGGATAACATATCACATTCTACTGATCATCAAATAATACCCATGAAATGCATTCTTATTCTTCTTAAAATATTCATCAATGCCCCATCATAATTGGTATGTGATATCTTACTTATCTAATTTATCTAGCACATATTTTGGGAGATGAAATGGGATAATGTTATGCCTTGAAAACATGGTCATAATATAATTAGGGCAAAGCCAATATTACCTATTATCACTCTAAGTTAAACCCTTTAAATGAGATACTTCAATTCTTATTCAAACTTAGACTAACATGGGATTGGTGTAAAGGTTGTGGGTGACCTATAATTAGACCAAACCTCTAGATTATGGGGATATCTCCCATGATATATCAACTAAAAATTATCTTTGTGATACCTACTAATATTTTGAAGAAAAGTGATAAGATGAAAACTTGAAAGGAAAACCTATACTAGGGGTGGTGATGCACCAATATTCACTTATACTCTCTTGACTTATATTCAACACACTTTGTGATTATAATGAAAGACGAGTGACAAAAAAATATTATTAACACATTATTAAGATTAAATATTATGTGTGTAAGTTATGTGGAAGGTCTTGAAATTTAAGGTAATGGGAAGAAGGTCTACTAGAGACACTACTAATCAATTCACTCTTCAAACATAACTAACACCTCTCAACACTTCACATGATCAACATAGAATGATAATGTAATAATAGGTAAAAGATGAGACCTAAAAAACAATATGGAAATCATAATTTATGCAAGTCAACAACTATATCACACCCTAATTTTGATAAATAATTCTACAATAGTCCTTTTCTCTATTGATTTTCAAGGTGCAAGATATAATTTTGGTAGAACTTTGTTACACCCAGTTAAGGGATAGAAATTAAGGCCTTAAATATTGAATATATATAATTTTTACAAGAGATATGGTGATAAATATAGTTTATAGGTGTAGATAAGAGGTGATAATGACCATATCACACACATACTATAGTTAAAAATATTTGTAATTATCCTTACTATATCTTTCTATGCAATAGTGTTCATAAATAATCACTTTAGGCATTGAGGTAGAGTGGTGGAGGCTTTGGTTGGAATCTTAAAGGCATGGTTATTCCAAAAATTTTCAATCATTCCTTCCCTTAATAATAAAAAACATGAAAGTGGATCAATTAAATCCCCCATGAAGCATCTAACAACCCATCTTTCCTTTTGAGCATGTTGATCAAGCTTAATAACTACCTTTTCCTTCATAATGACCATGAGGAATTCCTTTATATCCCTTAATAATTATTTTAATTACATAATAACTCTATATTAACCTTCCTATCAGTCCCCCAATTTCAACTTTCATCTCCCCATATTAACCCAAGTAGACCTACTAGGCATATTAGGCCTAATTGCTTGATTATTTATGTTTTAATGGCCATGAGACCTAAAAACAAACCTAAAATTAGGTGAATACATATTTAAAAAGCATAAATTTATGCCCCCAGCCATGTTATAGGCTTCACTAAGTAGTAAACATTACAACATCACATTCTCTAGTTGACTAGGCCACCTCTCTTTAGCATCTGTAGACTAGATATTTGGTGTGGACTTGCAAAGGCGTTTCCAGGCATATTTTTTGAAGTATTATGATTTTATAAGATAAAAAATGTCTCAATCCATCACTTCCAATTATTTTTAACTCCTCAAACCATTTTGTAATTTTTTTATGCTTAATTCCTTAAAAAATTATTATTTTCAAACAAGTTTTTATAGTTTTTATATGAACCAATACCATGGAGGTAACCTTCTCTTAGTGGGACACATGATACCTATATCTCCCAAGTGATTTAAATTATTTTGGGTCTATTTTTTCCTAAATACTTCTAATTTGGTCTTTATTAGGATTTTAGGGGGAGTTAAGAGTGTTTAGGACTCTTAACAATAGTTCATAGAGGATAACACATTAACCTCTAAAAAAATTCCACTAAGCTCTTTTAGACAAGTCCCCCCACCTATATTAAAATGATTGGCCTCACATGTAGAATTTCCATATATTTTTTAGGATGTGAAGTTACCTCTCGCATGATAAGCATGTATTCTAGACAATCTTGAAATAATTGTAGGTCAAAATAGCTAACTATGGCTTATCTCTTATAAACTATAGTAATCTAAACCTCTAAAACAACCTAATGATCACTCTCATTAAGTTTTGAGTTGTATTATGATCTTATTTTTATCTCTTTTTATAACCTATAAGTGGTATTGTCTCAATGGAGGTGCTAAACCAACATGTCTAACTACAAGGTTTATGAATTTTGACCTTGAGATGGAACTATGGGGAATCTAGCCATTGTTATTATCATGAAAATTACCCCTAAGGACCTTTAGAACATATATATTAGATTGATCAAGTCATTTTCCATCTTTTACATGTATATAGTCCTTTATTTAGACACCCAAGTCCATGTCCAAAAGTAACCAATCATAGAGGCCCCTGTAGGTGACTAATATGATGTTTCTTGGGAAATTTGGGATTGCTTATCTCCTATAAAACCAATGGTACATTCAAATCCTTCTCAATTTCTTAATTATAATCTTAAACTACCCTTTTTAGGTTTGATTCATATAGTGTATCCCCTACACATGCCAATAAATAGGCCATTTAGATGCTTAGAATACTTGGGGAGACCATAAAGATCATTTAATGGCTTAATTACTCCATTTTAATTCATTTGGAGACATAATTATATCATCAGGTAGCATCGAGGGTTTAATAATTGTTTTATAATTCCAACTATCTTAATGATGGTTCATAGAGTAGGGACCTATAAACTATAACTTATTATCATGAAACCTTAGCCAATTAACCCCTTCATCTCTCCCAAATAGCTTAGTATCCAATGCAAAGTGTGTGTGGAGATATAAGTGTTGGAAGGTGTGTCTTGAGATTTCTTTTAGGCAATTTGGATAGTCTAAATTCTTAACATTTTTCTAAAATTGGGCCCCCAACTCCACTAAATCTACTATGTATTTTTATTTGACATGGGTACATAAGTTTCCTTATGAGCCTTGGGCTTGGGTCCCTCAATGGTAAAAGGTATGAGTGTTTGAAGATATAGATTGGCATGCCTACTTAGGAAAACAGAGCTTGGGAGAGGACTAAAACCCAAAAGGAATATTTAATTTCATCATTATGACTAAAAAGCCTTATTAAAGGTCTTAAAAATTCTCACACATACCACATTGCATTGAAATTTCTTAAATTTCTAGATTTACTATCAAGGTGGAGGTAGGGTTTTAGCCCTAGATGGGCCTTTAGGTCATATAGGTCTAGACTGGGTGTTGGGACCTCAACCTCATTATTCATTAATATATAGATACCATGGGCCATAACACATATTTAATTATAACTTCTACCTCATTCACATGTTCTCATCCACTTAGACCTCTTGTCAACCCTTCTCTTTCATATAGACTACCTTGATCAACACTAACTTGTGTATGGGACTGAGGGAGTTGACATTAATAAATTTAGAAGTCCCCTTTAGATATTTATATGGGTGTGATAAAATATCAATCATCATGTTTCCATTCTTGATCATAACCTTAATCCATATTTTATAACTCTATCAATACATCACCATGTATAGCCAGACCACATTTTTCATATGCTCAATCTGCAACCTAGGTCAGACAAATTGCTTGCTCAGGAGCACCATCAGGTAGGGGTTTGATTTTTTTGATGTGTTTTAATCCCATAGAGACTCTCCTTTCACATATTTTTGGAATTTCTACTCTCATTGGTCTAAAACCTTCACCTTATAGATAATCCTTGACTAAATTTGTGAGCTTCACCTAATCCAACATGCATTCCTACAGATTTTATTACTTTTGGTGACATAACATCCTTGTATTTCCTTGGTTGTATTTATCCATCAATGTGAATATATTATTTCATAACTATGGTAGGATGTAGATTCAAGACTTGAAATATTATTTTAGGTACTAATCTATATATGTTGATTGACCAGGGGTCTGTGAAACATTATCTCTGAGTTAAGAGAGCATCCTTTTGGTTACATTTGAGGTTTTAATAAATCTATTGTATTCTAGTATATCTATAAAAGATAGGAATTTTCCTATTCAAATGTTTTTCTTATGCTCAGGGCTCATCTACATATGATGACCTTGAAATAATTTTGTATAGTGGGTCCAGATAATTTCCTATAGGTGGTGATTTATCTTCTCAATAGGGTATATAGTTGTATAGGTCCACTCCTACTTCCATGATGACACTTGACAACATTATGGAATAATTAGATGTTTTAGATTATGGTAAAAGTAGGTTTCGAAGGGGCCCCAAAACCCTATAACAGTTGCATGAAAGATAAAACAATAGCAACCACCAGGAAAGACATTCCTAAAACATACTAATGATCAGTATCTAAAACAAGTTTTTCAGGGACCTGAAACCAAAAGAATAACCAATAAATGCACCAAGTTTTACAAGGACCTGAAACCTAAACAGAACCAGACAATATAGCCAAAAAACTAGGTTTACAAGCAACCTCAAACCCCAGAACCAGCATCACCAGTGCCCAATCCATCCACTTGATCATCTTCCCATTCTTCCCCTCTGCAAAGCTCAGAGGATACGCTGACATGGCATTCAAAACATTATCAAATAAAAGCACTTCACTAGGAACCATGATCCCAGTCAACAAAAGGCAAGGGCTAATAACCAGATCTGGTCACCAACGGCCGAACAGGTAATTAAAAAACATGGTTCAGAAACGAACCAACAACCGCCTGAGGCGCACCAACACAAAGGAAATAAAGTTTCCCCTTTCCGTTCACTTTTCCATCGCAGACCCTATCAGAATGGCAGTCTAACACAGGGCAAAAAACCAACCCTAGATCCATCTACAATATAGAAAAATGAGGAAAAAATAGAGATCCACATAGTGATAGATCTTCCTTTACAAATCCGTGCATACCCGATCCTCCTTTACAACCGCCATGGGGTCCGTTCAAGGCACTCCCCATGGCCAAGCCTTCACCACACGCGCTATTCAAGTATCACAACGGCCAACTCACTCCATGCATTTTTTACACAATGGCCACTTAATAACATGCTGTGCGGCTCTCCCACAGGGATTTCCCCTAACAAAACCACAACCCCCAGATCCGTCGCCACCACCGCTCATTCCATCCACCTGAACATCTAAGAGATCACCCCCTCTACTCAGGGGAAATGCCACAATGGCATTCACAATATTATCTTTGAAAACATTGATCCTCTCAGATCAAGGTAATGGTCAAAACGGCAGCTAGCAAATGAAAAACTGAAGTAAAAAAAAAGAACTGTGCAAAACTAGATTTAAACTTACAAAACCGCACCATCCCCCACAAGGAGATTCCCCCATCCATTCACTAAATCCTTCATGATCCATATCTAGATGGCATTTCACAAAAAAAGTTCCACACAGTAATAGATCTTCATGATAAACCTGCACGCAATCACTTAGGGTTTGAGGGGGCCGTGCAGCTGCGCAACCCCAGCCCCCTAGGTATGTGATCCTATATCTATATAAATTTATAATTAGATGTTGTTTATATATTGTGGGATTTTATTAAGGGATATAAACTTGTGAATGATTAATGATAAGGTCTAATGTAGCTTGAAACTTGGAAACATGGCTTAAACTAAAAAAGAAGTGATAGTGCAAAGGTAGTCAAAAGATAGAAGTTCATTGAGGGCTTGAAATGAACTATGGACTCACACCCAAAATGACCTACAAGGAATATAGTCACCTCTATGCATATTCCTAATATAATATAGCACTTTATATTCCATTAATGAGGTATACATAATGAAAAATGAAACCTAGTAATTTTTTAAAAAACATTAACCTTTGTTAAATAATCTTAACTTTTGTTAAAAGAACTATGAAGGTGTTTAAGGGTAGATTATTAGTTTTTAGGTTTTTTAGGGCTATGTTTAAGCTGAGAACCTTGAGAAGAGGATATATTAGTGTGAATTCAACACTCCATGATGTCTTTTACTACACTTTGACAAGCTTAAATCCACCATTAAATAATATAATGCCTCTCTATGAAAACAAACCCACATATGCAAGTCATATCACTTGGAAGCACCATTTAGAAGATTGGAGAGAATTTGAACGTTTAGGTTAGAGTAAAGATACATTATTATCCTTAGGACACCATGAATATACTTTCAAATACTATTCACCTTTAGATATATAAATTGGATACTCCTCTTCATTAATTAAACTATGTCTATAGTCTATAGACACTAGTAGTTTTGGACATTTCTCACCACTATATACCCACACAATGTCAACTAGACACTAAGGAGGACATGAAAATTCTCTTTAAGACTTGAGGAACTATGAACAATTATAATTTTGATCAAATAGACTAAAAAATCAATGAAACCATCCTCCTTATTTTGCCCTATATAGATGAGGGTGGTGACTAGATCACTCAAAATTCTTAATGAATGTTCATAGAGATGAAGGAACAAAACCTAAAACCAATTCCCATGATTAGAAGGTCACCAAGTTTACTTTCTTTGGCCAAGATATTGGACCCTCTCTCTCTCTCTCTCTCTCTCTCTCTCTCTCTCTCTCTCCTTCTCATCTCTCTCTCTCTCTCTCTCTCTCTCTCTCTCTCTCCTCTCTCTCTCTCTCTCATCTCTCTCTCTCTCTCTCTCTCACACACACACACACACACACACACACACACATATAAGGGATGAGCTCAAACTTGAGGTGCTCTCCATGTCTACCAATGAGCTTGATGGGGAAAATGTATCAATTTTGGGATCTTTAAGCACTAAAATACTTTTATTACTTCCAAATATTCCTGTAGTGAACTACCTTTACAAAATCCTTGAACTCCACCTAATTTAATCCATACTATATGGATTTATACCACTCAAAAAGCTCCTAAAACCTATATAATTCCCTATGTTTCTTCATGTTTTAGAACATAATCCATTATTGGTAGGAAGGAGGATGGAAAATAAGATTCATGTTATGTATGAAGGTTCATGGTATGAATTGAGGAGCTGAAGGGGTACATTTTGGCATGTGTAGGGCCCATTTAGTGGTAATTTGGTGTTGACTTTTATGAAAATGGGGTCATTATTTCATGAAACACTTTTGGTATGGCATAATGGGTTTCATGAAGGATATTGAAGGCATGAATGTTATTTTTATTGGCCTTTCAAGGTTAAGTTGTGTCACATTGAGGTCAAATGTTTTCCTTTTAGACCATATACATGACATTAGGGGGGATTACAAATGAATATCATTTAAATGCATATGAAAATACCTTAAGACATTTTAAGGAATTCAATTAGGCCCCCATAAACCTCCATAACAATTTTAAAATCTTGTGATTAAATCATCCTTACAATATCTTACATACACCAGAAGGGTTTATGATGACTCATCAACTACATCATTCAATCATCTTTGTATACACATAATATTTTTAAAATTTTATCAAATACTGACACTTTACATCTTAAAATAACCCATCATGACTCAATATATTTGAGTGAATTCCTTAAAAGGTGCACTAGAAAAGGGGTGGGTAGACACTTGGTGCTTAGAGGATTATTGTCCCTTCTTGCCACATTATTTCTAATCCATTCATCTCCTAAAACCTTTCCCTAGGTTGTTTCTCCTCCTTTGCACATTCCTCTAGTATTTTACTCTTTATATCCTTATTCTCATTACTTGTTACCCTTTTGACCTATCTAGTACACTAGG
>JARHVA010004570.1:2500-132500 GCA_037957365.1 Torreya grandis
GCCCATGTGCATGATTCCCATTAAAAATTGGACTCATGTGCATGGTAGAATAAAAAAAATAAAAATTAGAGACCCATGATAAATGTGGGAATTCCACAACCCTCATATTTTTACTCATTCATGAACCACATGGAAAATGGTGCCATACTTCTACTATTCCCTCTTTTGTCATGGTTCTTGACAAGAAATGCTACAAATAGCTTCCTCTCCTTCACCTAATGTAAAGTTGGAAGTTAGTATTTGGTTATTAACATCTTGTTTTAGGTATTTTAATGAGTTAATAATTTTTTAGGTCATCCACATCTCAGAGGAAAATAATTCAAAGCAATGAAGCTCAGTCAAAATTTCCATAGGATTCCTTCATCACATCATCAACAACATCAACCACATCAACAAGCCTCAAGGTTACCTTATTTGTTTTTTTTTTATTTCAGTTATTTACTTAAGTTCTTATTTTAATTAATTAATCTCTACCCCTTAATCCACTTTCCATATTAATCCATTTACCTCCTTTACCACCTTTGCCATTGTAATTCTATTTACCTCCTTTGCCCTCTTTGCACCTTTGCCACCTTCACCCTCTTTGATCCTTCATTATTTTGATACCATAGTTACTTAATGTTTTATATTTTTAAACCATAAATCCATATAATTATTATCTCAATAAAACCCAACCAAGCCATTCTTTTGACCCTTATCAAATTACCAAACCCAAAACCACAACCTTGCCTTAACCAATTTTCAGCATTAGTATAATCAAACTAGTTGTTGTATTTTGGTTAACTTAGAAAAGCATATAATTATATAAATTAATTTGATATAATTTTATTTATTTTATTTAAATATTATATTAATTTAATACAAATATATTTCTTTTATAATTTCAACTTAATTGTTTTAAAGAAGGTGGATTGATAGCCTCCCAAACAGCTTTCACTTTTAGGATCTAACTCATGCTAGGCAATCCATCCATCTACTTATCTAAAAAATAAATTTATTTTAGTGTTTTATTATTTATAGGTAATAATAATAATAATATGATATATCCATAATCACTTATATTCAATGAGTGCACATTCAATAGGTATTCTTCCACACCTTTTAAAACTAGTTTCTTCTTTTCACACTTAAGAAAAAGCTAAAATTAGACAGAAACATTTTGGCATGCCCGGTGGGAACCTTGAGTTTATTGGGTTATTATATGTTTTATGAAATTTATAATTAAATTAGTGAAATTAATTTATTTTAATTATTATAAAATTAATCTTCTTTCTTTACAAAAAAAAGTTTTAGTTGTATTTTTCAGAAAATTTAAAATTTATTGCATTTATAAAAAGAAAGAAAAGAGCATTAATCCCAAGATTAGGATTTAATTTTCATGTTGAGTTTAGGTGAATTTTGTTTGTTCTTATCTTCATTAAAATAAATAAATATATTTTTTCTTTTGGTTAAAATTGAGTGCATCCATTGACTGCTTTCTTGGTTTAGCTCACCTAGTTTAATTAAAAGCAATATGAATTAATCGTAGTTCACAAATGTTACACAAACCAAACCACTTGCACAAAAATATATAAAAACACACTTGAAACAAGGCCTACATAATATTTCATCACCTGATAGATCACCTTACCCTTTCACAGTTATCTTACTTAGATTTAATCACTGAGGGGATAACCAACTCAATTCTCTGACTGAGTATAAACTCTAGAAATTGGTGCATATTGGATAAGCACCCACACTGGCTGTAGGATTATGATGTGAGGGGAGCAATCCCCAAGTACTAGGCCACATAATTAGACCAATAAATAATTATATTGAGTTCCTAAACATAACCCAAAAAAAAACTTAGACTACCTTGCTTAGGACCTATTCAAGCCAATTTTCTCTTCACACTTTTCTAAGGCATAAACCAATAGAGAGATTAAAATGAATCCTAGGATTTAATGCACTCTTAGTGAATACATTATTTTCCTTGAGTCTTTTTATTTCTCTTTATTTGATGTTTGAGAACATATCATCTTTTTCTTATCTTCTCATATGGTTCTCACTCACCAACAACAAAAATACCTTGAGGAACAAAACCCACCACCAAATCAACCATCATCAACTTCATCCTCTTCATCCATGAAACACATTTAAAAACCCATAGACTCCCATCACTCTCCAAGAATCCCTACTTAGGTATTCCTAGGAGATTTTTTTTTTTTTTGCTTTCCTAAGCAATAATCATGCAACCTTAAAACACTACCTAAGAACCATGTCTTACCAAATCCCAATTTTGACCCCACCCATAGATCTACCTTATGGCATGCCTCTCCACCTCATGGGGAATACCTCCAATACCATGGGAAGTAATAAACATTTAGTTTTATAAATGTTATCATCAACTAAAAACTCTCTTGAAACTAACCCACCAACCCAAACTACCACTGCCCTTATACCTCTTACTAATCACTCCCCCATAATAGGAGTGCCTACCTCTATTGCTACCCATCTTCCTCTAGTTACCTCCAATCCATCAAATACTTCTCCACTTCCAAGCCTTGTGGTGTCCATACCCTCCATGTTACCACCAATCAACACAAGATTCACCACCCTTCCATCAGCCACTAACCCAACCATCACTCTAACCCAACGTGCAACCTTGAGCTATTTTAATAACCCACAAGGGAATATGACCACTATCCAACCACCCACCTCTACCCAACCATTAACATCCACATAATAATATATATCCTTCACCCAACCTCCAAAGACCACATACCAATATATGGAGTCATCTCAACCATCTACTAGCTATTCATATATTGCTTAACCTCAGAAAAATATATCGTATGACTATGCATCCAAACAACCTCAAGCAAAATTCATGAAGTTGATCATTGATACGATGACTACCCTTGAGTCATCCATCTCTGGATCCCATAATCTCTTATCCTATGATCAAATTTTCAATGATCCCATTCACCCTTTGGTCCCCATTAGACCTTATCTATCCCAGTGGGAACTTCTAAACTTTACCAAGTTTAACAGTAAAGAAGACCCTCAACAACATTTAAGGGCATTTAGGCATTCATGCTACTTGATTTCCCATAATGATGCTCTTCTCCTCCATACCTTTATTATGTCATTATCCAAACCAAAATTAGATTGGTATAGTGCCATACCCAAACATTCCATCCTCTCTTTCACCTAATTAGCCCAAAACTTCTTGGATCACATTTTGATCAATATATCTGAGAAAGTTTTTATTACCGACCTCTACTATATTCGACAATTCAAAGATGAATTTATTGCTGATTTTGTGGTTCATTAGAGGAGTGTAATCAACCAACTTTCCTTTTCATTTCCTAAACTTGAGCTTATAGAGATCTTTGCCTGGGCATGTGCAAAACATATTTCATCCACATTACATGTCCAAAGCTTTCAGACCTTTGATGAATATTTTACCATAGCTCATAAACTAGAGAATAGAGCCATTGATGAAGGTTAAATTTGAAGATCAAGAACTCAAATTACATTCCCAATGATCCCTTTTCTTCCAAACCAAACAACCAAACCAATCCTAACACTAAAAATAAAGAAATCACCAATGCCATTTTCCTCAAAGCCTCACCACTACCATCTACCAATAGATAGAACCCAAAAAACAAAACCTTTAACTCCTCTAATTATTCAAACCAAAACTAAAGGAACCAAACTTGGAGTAATCCTAAGCAATTAACTCCACTTGGGGAGACCTATCCTTCTATTTTGGAAAAGTTACTAAAATACAATATCATCCAACTTCTACCAATTAAACCACCCTAATAGTTTGATTATTTTCACCCCATACCGGGTTAGTATAATGAGAATTAATATTGCACCTTTCACCGAGTCATATAACATGACATCAATAGGTGAAACACCTTCAAATACTTTGTCAAATCCCTTATTGACAAGGGGGAGCTTACATTAGACAATCCTAATGCACCATTGAACTAGGCCTTTGACATATTATGCAAGCCTTTTCCTAATCATGCTCCTTCTACCCCTTATCATGACAATAAACTAGAACCATCCCATGAGGCACAAACTATTAATGTGGTTACTAATGAACCCATTGTTGAAGAAAACATCATGTTGACCACCTCTTTCCCCATCCCCCTAATAAAAGGGGATAAATTTACTTCTATTCCTTTGGACACCCAAACAAAGGGAGTGACCATATCCACACCTATATTGGAAGTTACCACACCTACCTCCCCTATCATAGAACCATCCACTCCCTCTTTGGAAGCTAGATCACAAGAGAAGATAATTTCATCCACCCAACCTCTGATTTCAAAACCTTCTATCAAAAACCAAGACAAAGGTAAAGGAATCATTCCTTCTCCTTTACCTAAGGGCTTAACCATTAAAAATAAGACCCAAAAAACCAAACCCCCTTCAAAATTGGTAACCAAAATAACCAAAGAGGTAAAACCACCAAAAGGCCCATAACCTCAAATTTTACCTCCCTCAAACTTGCCCTCCATTTTGGGTCCTCATCCCTCTACCTTGAGCATAAAGCCCATTATTTTTACCAAAACCCTTCCACCTTTATTATTCACACATTCATACTTGCTTTCTAAGACACCTCTCCTTAGTACACTAATGATTCCTAAGTTACCTATCTTTCCATCCTCTACCCCTAACTCATCAACCATCTTGCATAAACTAAAACTGTCAAAATGTACCACCTCACCTAAGATACCTATCACTAAACCCATGTCCAAACAACCTTCTACCGCAGCACCCAAATAAAAAAACACTAAATATTTACCACCTTTATCTAAGTCCTATTAAACCATTCTATAAAGGTTGTTGTGAATCTCTTCCTTGGCCTTACCACCCATAAAACCATTCGACCCTTCACATCCTAAACCGTCATAGTTCAATGATAATTTTATTTGCCTATATCATCTGACACCTGGCCATGACACAAAGAACTATAAAGCTCTCCAAACTCTTATCTATCAAATTTATGATGAGGATGATATATTAATAAATGAACCTCCTATGTCACTCCTACTAACCCAAATAATAACCATACCTATCCAACACCTACCCACTCTTCCACCTTCACCTAAGAATAAAGGTGAGTCAGACAACTCCACTACCTCAATCTCTCCTATTATTCATATAATCAATGTAGTCACAAGATCACAATAGAAGGATAAAGGGAAGGCTAAGGTGTCCATTCTTTAGACTTATCCCTCCCTAAACTCCCAAGCCAACAATACCCAACCATATCCATCATCAAATAAACCCAAGGTGTCTATCTTAGGTGCCTCCCCATCTAACCCTCCATACCCTAACCCATATGTAATATCCATCCAGAAAGTTATCCTCAAGTAGCTTCACCAAACTCCAAAAAAAATGATCTTGTATGATTTAGTCTCTACCTCTCCCCATCATCACCAAATGCTCATAGAAGCCTTGAAATCCATCAAGGTCCAACCCAATGACCCTCAACCTCTAGCTGCCTTTGTTGGTTCCCTTCAAACTTCTAACCTTGTCACCTTCAAAAATTCAAAAATATCTTTTATTTATCTAGAAGATCCTGATCCCCCCTCTTTATTATGGTATACATTAATCAAACTTGCATCAAAAGAGTGATGATTGATGAAGGAGCCAACACCAATATTATCTCCTCTCACACCTATGACCAGATACACTTACCCATGAATATCATGTTTGAAAGAATATAATTCCTTCGCTCTTTCAATGATATCGTGGCTACTACCTTGGGAACAATTATCCTCCATATCTATGTAGGGCCTCGTATTATTCTTGAACTTTTTTATGTTGTAGAAGGAGAATTCTAATACAATGTTTTACTTGGGCACCTTTGGATTTGTGTCATGAGTTGTGTCCCTTCCACCTTACATTGATGTGTTAAATTTGAGCATGAAAGGCAAGTTGTGACTATCCAGGCTGATCCTAGTCCTTTCACATCTTGTAATATGACATATCAACCTAATGACATCCTTCTTCTTCCTTCATCCACCTCAAAACCATCTGCTAATGACATAACTCCACCAACCAAAACCTATGAAAATTCCACACCAAATGTTGATGAACCTTATAATAGCTCATCTATCCCTTCTTCCTAGAATTCTTGTAGAGAACCCCATGGCAACCACATTCCAACATCTTTCCCTCAAGGAATATAGACTCTTAACCTTAGATGCCTTCTCTACTCCTCAAGATTATGAGAATCTCAGACATGAGCCTTCCTATGACCCTATCATTGAAACCATCATCCCCTTTGAGCTCCCTAACCATAAAAAAAAATTTAATTTATGGTGGACTTGATTAGCCACTTCTAGCCCCTACCACTACTTCATCCATCCAACCATTTACCTCTAATTCTTTTTATATTAGCAAACCAAAGTTTGCTAAGTTGTATCTTCATAGATGTTCTTAGAAAGGATTTGGATTTGATCTCTATGAACAAGGACCTCATGAGTTACCCCATATCAAAACTTTGCTACCTCATGAGTCATTTAGCCTTGGGTATGAACCACTTGAAGAACCCACTAATTCACCCAAACCCATTGCCACCATGGAAGAAGATATCCCATCCTCACTAACCTAACCACTTTCCACAACTATAAATATTGACATCATCCCCACTAAATTTTTCTTTTCTAGTCAATACCATTAATTTGGTCCCTCTCATCTACCAAAAGGGTGGCCAAACCAAAGTCCTTCCACTCATACACCATAAAATGATAGAGAATGATTATCCTACCATAAACATCATCTAACATCAAGATGATGATTCCATTCTTACCTACCTTGATGCAGGGGACTATTCTATCAACAAATCCCTTCCTCTTCAGGCCTCAACCATGTCGAATGAATCCACCATGGATATCAATTTGGGCACTCTAGACAACCCTCACATTATCAAATTGGGCTAATCACTAAATACCGAGGAAATTTAGGACTTCTCCTCTTTCTTCTAAGACTGTAGCATAGTATTCACTTGGTCTTATAGTGATATGTCTGGGATTGACCCCACCATTACTACCCATAACATAGTCACTCATCGTGATGTCAAGCCTATTAAATAGAAACTTCAACACATGTATCCTCACATAGCCCTTCTCATCAAAGAAGAGCTTCAACATTTCCTATCTATAAACTTAATTTAACCTATTGACTACCCGTAATGGGTATTGAATATCGTACCAATCACCAAAGTAACTAGGGGTCTATGCATTTATGTGGACTTTTGTGACCTTAACCTTGCTTTCCCCAAGGATGACTTTTCTCTACCTAGCATTGACTAGATTGTTGATATTACATTCGGCCATGATATTTTATCTCTCATGGATGGGTTTTTGGGTTATAATCAGATCTTGATTGCTCCTAAAGATCAACTCAAAACTACCTTTACCACCCCTTAGGGAACTTTTTTCTATAGAGTCATGCCTTTCAGGTTAAAGAATACTGGGACAACTTACCAATGTGTCATGACTTATATCTTCCATGATATCATCTATAAGATTGTAGAAGACTATATGGATGACCTTATCGGGTAATCCAAACTCTAAAAAGATAATGTGACTATTCTTATGATCATATTTTAATGCCTCATCCCTTATCATATTCACCTTAATCCCAAGCAATGAATTTTTGGGGTCCTTTCAAGAAATATCCTTGGATTTATCATCTCTCTTCATGGAATCAAAGTAGACCTACTAAATTTATATCAATTTTAGACATACCTCCTCTAACAAAACTTAAGAAACTTTGTAGCATGTAGGGAAAAATTCAATCCATTCATCATTTCATTTCCCAACTTTTAGACTGGTGCCAACCTTTCCATCACCTTCTGAAGAAGGATGTCTCTTTCAAATGTAATAATAATTATCAAAAGGCCTTTGATTCACTCAAATAGTAAATTTTATTACCAACTATCCTCACCCCTCCTAAGGATGACCACCCCTTTTACCTATATATCTCTACAACTGATTATTCCCTAGGGGTAATGTTGGCTCACTGAGATAAACAACACAAAGAGCAAGCTATATACTACATTAGCTGCACACTTGTAAAATATGAAACTTGGTATACATATACCAAAAAAAAATATTTATTATTGACCTTCATGGCCACCAAACTCCACCACTAACTTTTAAACCATAAAACCTATGTTATAACTAATACTAACGCATTCAAGTACATGCACTCTAAACAATACCAAAATCAACATATGGCTAAGTGGCTAATAGTCCTAGCTGAATTTGGCCTTGAATTCCTCTTGTATAACTTAATTAAAGGGTAGGTTATTGCTAACCAATTAGCCAAAGCTTCTTTACCAAACACCCAACCAACTCCTCTTGCCTTTTTGGACGAGTCTATTGTGACTCTTTTTCAAGAAGATGGCATAACCTACCAAATGAACATGTTCTTTGATGGCTCAAAGTACCAACAAGGAGGGGGTGCTGGAGTTATTCTCATTCCTCTAGATGGTGAACCTCTTCCTCTCTCCTTCAAACTTGACTTTAAATGCACCAATATTATGGTTGAGTATGAAGCCCTAGTGATAGATCTATGAACTACTCTAACCTTGGGAATTAAGACAATCCATGTCTTTGGTGATTCCTAACTTGTGTTCAACTAGGTCAATGGATCCTATCAATGAAAGAATGATGTCTTGCAAAAATATAAAATCTTAGTTGACAAACTTTTAACATCATTCAAACATTACTTGGTCCAATCCATTCCCTAATATACCAATAAATTCATGGATACAATGGCCTACCTTGCTTCCCATATCCCTTCTCAACCTTCTAATTCTAAAATATTTATCACCATTCATCATTTTACCACACCTTTTTATATCCAATATAACCTCCCTACCATTTATAATGTGGAAGAATTCCCATCCAACATTTGGTATGACAAATTTCAACTACCTCAACCTAGGCATCATTCCTCCAAATCTCTCTAGGAACACCCAAAAAAAACTTGTTTAGAGTATATCTTGTTGTATCATACTAGGGGGAATCCTTTACAAATGTGGTTTTGATGGTCTCCATCATTGCCTCCGTAGCCATGAAGCTTCTCATGCCATCAGGGAAACACATGATGGGATATGTGGGGGGTACTTTAGTGGTCTGGAAGTCACTAAATGTATCCTTCACCTTGGTTACTATTAGCCCACCCTCAACCAAGACTATTGTGATTATGAAAAAAGTGTCTTAAATGTCAACACTATGCTAATTTTCATCACATACTAGATAATGGCCTCTAAGTATCTAAGGACTTTTGGCATTTCTCACAATGGGGGTTTAATCTCATTGGGGAAATTAACCCCCCTTCTTCATAGTGGCATAGATCCATCATCACAACCACTAAATACTTCACCAAGTGGGTGGAATTTATTCCTCTTATCTTGACCAAAGAAAAGAAGATTGTCAACTTTATCAACCATCATATCATCTATCACTTTAGCATTCCTCATAAGATCATCACTGATAATGACAAATCCTTCAAAAATAAGTAAGTCTAAGGTTTATGTGATTCATTTATAATTGATTTAAGATTTTCCTCACCATACCGATCACAAGAAAATGGATAAGTGGAAGCCTCTAATAAAATTATTAACAAAATACTAACCAAAGTTTTTAGTGCTTCAAGTCAAGATTATAATTTACATATCCCATTCTCCTTATGGGCCTATCATACTAGCATTAAAACCTCTACAGGTGCCACTCCCTAATCTATAGTATTTAGAGTAGAAGAAATCTTGCCTCTTGAAGTCCAAATTCCCTATCTTCACATATATTTTCAAGATTTTATTTTTGAAGAAGATTATCATCAACACTGTTTAGCTCAGCTTGAGCTACTTGATGAGAATCATTTATCAACCCTTACCCACCTCCATACCTATCAAGAGCATATAAAATGCACTTATAATAATTATCTCAAACAATGAGACTTCAATATTGGAGACCTCATCCTAAAATAAAACCAACATGGAGAAGAGTAAATGAGGTAAGTTTTCTTTCAATTGGCTTGGACCCTACATCATTACCCATAAGTATGGATCATGAGCTTATCATTTGTTTTCTATCAAAGGCAAACCAAAAATTGAGCCTCTTAACACTTTGAATTTGCATCCATTTTTTTGTTACAAAAGGATCAAGTTCACTCTTTTTGTCTAACTTAAGCTCATCCCTTGATTATAAGATTTTAACCTTCACCCATCTTTTTCCTCTCCTTTTGAGGATAATTGATTACAACATATAACCATTTGATTAATCATAATAGTCATAGCCTAATCATAAATGTGGGTACCATGTATATACCCATATCATGGTTCTTATGGATACTTTTCATCTTTGACAAGATGGAATCCCATGGTTATTATCTCTCAAAAACCACACCTTTTCATATAATTAACCTTGTGTTAAAATTTTACCTTCATAAAGGTAAACCTATGAACTTGATTAGAATTTTACATGTCTAAAAACATTGCATCCAAAAATAATTTGGATACCAAAATACTACTTGGGTCAATATCTTAAGCATTACAGACTGTTCCCTTGAAGGACAACTACTAAAAAAATTGCCAAATATAAGGTAGGCAACTCCCTTGAAGGAAAACTATCAGGAGCACTAAACAAATCCGATAAGCTTAGACCAGTTCCTTGAAGGATGGATAAGTTAAAATTTTCAAAAGTAGAGTAATTTATTGGAATCTTCTTGTATTGTCAACTTCCTATATACAAAAATAAAGCAAAAGACCCACTATGACAACAAAATCTTAAGCCATAATTAGTTTTATATGTAGAATTCTCACATTGATTAGTCTACATCTAGCATATGACATAGAATTGCATATTACCATTATTATACCACTTATATAAAGGGAAAACTAATTCACATGAGGTTATCATACATATCACCCATTACCCTTCACACCACCTATCATCCATTCCCTTTAGACTATATATAAATCAAGGGATTTAGAGCTTACTTGACACCCTATGATTAAGAAACCTTCTTTTTATAAAATCATGATGCTAATGCACAATGTTTGAAGGGATTATGTTAATTAAGCTAATCTCACTTTGGGTCTATTTTTAGTCCTTGTCAAAAACAAAACATCATGCCCTATTTTTATCTTAATGTGCTTGGTTGATGTTTTCATCACAACTTTTACCATCTAGTGTTGCAACAATAATAATCATTCTTTTTACATTAAGTGAGATTATAACAACCATAACCATACCAATCATAACCATAACCATAACATTCATAAGTATCTACACAACCTTAAGCATGATAACATTTGACCAATGACATCTAATAAATTTTGTGCATGTTTATATTAAACTATGTAATATTTTATTTAGGGTGTGAGGAGTTTCATGACACATACAAAGTTATCAGACTATCCACACTTCACCTAAGGCCCATACATATATTATTTTCCTACCTAAGCACTAGGCTGATTGTTTGGTGACTCTAGATTTGTGTTCATCCATCCTTCTACTTGATTTCTCCTTAAACTAACATCTATAACATTCCCTATGTCAGTAGTTTCTAAAGGGTGTACTCTATTCTCCTCTTCTACATTCATCCCCATATAGCGAGAATCATATACCACTCTAGGTCTTTCAACCTTCTTTCTTATTGTAGCCATTGCATCCCTCTACTTTGGTTATTTTACTTGTATAGGTACCATTAATTTTTTCCTTAGTGTACATCCCCTTAGATAGTGAGGGTTCCCTCTATAGACAAGCCAATGGTCATTTTCTCTAGCCTTGCATCTTGAAAAATGAAATTCTCACCTTCTTCATTTCTATAGAGGTAAGAGTTTAGGCTCAAGCTTGAGTGATGGGTGCCTTTCCTCTTGTTGTTGATATAAAAATGCTTCCATTATATCCATTAAATCTTATAGTATCTGGTAGATCTGCATATTTACCATATTGATTATTTCAAGTCATGAGGACTGCTGATTATCTCCACCATTATTCCCATTGTTTTCCATCTTCAACCTTGTGTAGTTTTTTGTATTCTTTATAACCTACAAAACCAAATAACTCAATGATAGACATGCATCCTTATCATGATTCTTTAAATAAAATACCTGACCATTCTTCCTCACCAACATGATTCTCCATTCCACTGATGGGGAAGGTCATATGATGTCATTGATTCCCTTGAATAGTCTTCCCACTTGAAATAGTCATGTCTTCTTACCTTTTTGTATGGACACATCACCCTTGATCTAATTGATCATCTTGATAAAGCCATTATGTACCATAATGATATTTTTTTGTTACCCTTATCATCTGATCTACATTTGATGTATTTACTTTCTTTGTCATCTTTTGGGCCTAGTGGTCATTTGTGTCATTATCACCTTTAGCCTAGTTGATGTAAATTGGATTTCAACCATGAGCCATTGTAATGTTCACACCTTTAAATTTGCCACTATTTATGGTGGTGGTAACTCCCAAATGCTTGTCATTGTAGAAGCACCCTCATTTGGTCCAACTATATAACCAATATCCTAGACCACATAGTTCCCTGCTACCAGGGCCTATTCTAAGTGGAACCCCAAGTCATTAATTTCAAAGAACTGGGATAGAGGATGCAAACATGACTACCTTTCATATAGCCTAACCATGCAGCTCTTGGGTCAGGTATGGTCTATCCTCTATCACTCACCATGCTTCTAATTTTCTAACTCATATAATATACTTAGCCATCAAATAAATTATTTATAAGTCATCACTTCATTACTACCCTTAAAAATTATCTCGTAGCAATGATGACCTTTCACCAACATGACTATGCAGATCTTGATAGACACCCACCTCCTAAAACACATCTCATAATGATAGATGCCAACACTATAATTATACCCTCACATAATTTTAGAAGGTATAACCTCCTTATAATGGCACCTCTTCTTTGGATTAGCTCCATTAAAGGTAATTTGTGGTGTTTAGCATTTTTTTCCCTTCTAATTTATCCTACCTTTCCCATCAATGTCTCTCATCCTACTAAATGTGGGATCACTATGGTAACTATTCACCAATATAGACCATGCAACTTCATTGCCACCTTCACCAAAACCCAAAACCTCTATTTTATAAAACCTTCTCCATCAGCCCAAACCAACCCATGTGGTCCATCAGATTGGGGTAACCAATTTGAGCACCATTTTCCAACACCAATTGTACTACATTATCATGATGTCCATCAACTATGCAGGTGCTACTTGACTTCTAAGGGAAGTTTGGCCACTAACAACTAATTACCCTCCCATTTTCTTTCTCATTAACTTCCATTGCTAACAATTCCCTCTTTCTTAGGGTGTCCTATGTTAGGGAAGGTTTGGATTCTTCCAAGAATCCTTGTATTTTAACATCATCTAATAATTCCTCTTCATTTCCCCCCCATTAATGGGAGAACTACATTGGCTAGAGGTCTTTTGGACTATGTAGGTAGTGCTCATTTACTAAGGTTAGCTCAACCACATCCTTTACTTTATTTACCCTTCTTACCTAATATCTTTTCCTCCACCGCTCTACATATCTCCTCACCACCTCCCTCCCTTTAGCTTGTCAATATCTTTTAACCACTTTTCTAGCTTGTCAATCTCTTTTAACACAAGGATTGATAACCTTCCTCATTAACCCCTCTTATATCCCATAAATCCACCACCTACTCTAATTTATTGGCCTCTCCAAAACCTTTCCTTATGCATGCTTCATAGCTCATTTCCATACCCACTTTTTGCATTTTTTGCCACTCTCTCTCCACTTTTTACCAACCTTACCCCTATCTGCTCTGTCTTCTTTTTCCATCCTCATCATTTCCCCTTGTCCTTGGTAAATTTTTACACCCTCTTCATCACTCTCATTTCCTTACCAATTCCATATCATATCGTGCATTTTGCAATATTTTTATTTCATCTGTTGCTATAGTTTTTATTTATGTGTACCATCATTCTCTATCATTTTACCACTCTTCCCACCTTTCCCATTTTCCATTCTTCATGTTTTTTTTATTTTCATCTTTTCATCCCTTTTGTATTATCTTTTTCCTCCACTACTAGTTTCTACCTAGGTATTTATCCTTTGAGAAACTTTCCATAATTTCCCCTTTTCTTCTTATCAGTTCTTTCCTTTTTCCATTCAAATTATCCTTTTCCTCTTTCCATCTCGATACTCACTTATCTTTTGCATCTATGTGAGTATACATGATTTATATCCCTACTTCAATTATTCCTTTTTCTTTTTATCATCCCTAATCTTCATCCTTTATCTTCAACTCATTCCACTTCATTATTTTCCACCATCCTCTCCCTTTTCTCTATTTCATTTCATTCTTATCATCTTGAGGACACTCCTTGTTCTTCTTGATCTTATTTTTTTCCTCCTATATATCCATGCTTAGCTTCTTCCATCCTTCTCCACCTTCATGTTTATATGTGACCTCTTTTTTTTCTTCACCTATCTCTTCATCCATGTTTTGGTCTGTTGGGTGAATATTTTGTCAACCAGCTAATTGGTGAGCAAAATAGGTCTCTTAAACCACAACATAGGGAGATTGGTCAGCCAAATGTGTAGGTTTACTACATCAATAGGGGAAAAATCTCTCCTCTCATCAAGGGGAGGTTCCCTATAAGTATGAGGTGCTATATAATATAGATATAAGAAAAAAATAACACTCAAGGGTAGGATACACCATCCATCTCTCTTATTTCAAAGATGATGTTCACAAACAAAGGAGAAAATCCTAGTGAAAACACTGAAGGTACTTCTCTTCTTTCAGAAGTGTTCTTGCAGGGAACAACAGGAGTTCTTTCAGGGATGTGATAAGTAACCAGTAATAAGGGCATAGTAAACAACAGACTGAGATGTAGCACAAAGTCTCCACCTTGACTACCCAAAGAGTGATATACGAAGAACAATGGGGGCAAAAAGTCATCCCAAGGTCCTTTACATAGAAAGAAACTAAAAACACACTAAAAATAATTATATTAGCACAAAGTCTGAAAGTAACTAGTTTTAGGACACCTTCCTTGTCACTTCCACTAGCTCTGCTTGTTAAATTACATAAACAAGAATACATTTAGGAAATAGACATAAGAATAATCTCTTAGAATGATACAAGTTATAACAACACAAAGTCTGAAAGTAACTTGCTTTTTGATTCAAACAAAGAAATATGATGAATAATCTGAGCTCAAAGTATTAGTAATGCCTTTCAATTTGGGTAGAGTTTTGTTTCTGGTAACAAGAAGGTCTCCCTTGCATAAAATGAGAGATTACAATATATAGCGCTCCAAGAAAGACTTGGGTGCTTGTTTTCATGAAAAAGGCCCATGCTGAATTGAATGCCTTAAATACCTATGAAAGGGCCATGCTAGAACAGGTCATCGACCTTGACATTGGCATTCTAAATCATCTCAAATGTCTCCTCCTAAGTATGGGTTGTCTGGTCTTCTTTCTAACATCTACACAACTGTCTAATTTGCCATTAATTCTTGGAAGAAAAATAGGCTATGTCCTTGATTTGGTGTGCTTCAAAAATCCAATTGATCCACTATTTCACCTACTAGAAATAACTCCCTTGAAGATATTTTGGCCTTTCCCTCTTTTTGATATGATTTGAGACCTCAGGCTATCTTTTCCCCTTTTTGGTTTTGTCTTTTCTTGGCATTTGAGCTCTCAAGGCTATATCCTCGGCCTTGCTAGCTCTCTTCCATCAATAGTTCTTCTCTTTAGCATTTTGGCCTTTAAATGCATTTGAGTCTGTCATCCTCCTTAGCAATTCCTTTGTCTTTCCCACTTGCTTTGGCTACTTTTTGCTGATCTCAAAAAGTGACACATGGCGTGTTCAACTGTGAAATAGGTGAGGACATGTGGCACCATCCACTTACTTTATCAACTCACTTGGGACCCACCACAGTCTTTACAAAATGAAAGGGAGAGACTATGGATGTTAACACTTGGTGGCTTACATCGAGCTTTTCAAGGGACACATGGCATGTTCTGCATAATCTAGCAATCACATAGATGATGACACTTGGAGCGCTCTGCTCTTAGTCTTTTTACTTTCAGGCATTCCTTTGGTCAGACTTATTTCCTTCAAACAAAAGTCTGAAGGAATTCCTTCGAGCTTTGCCTTAGTCATTTTCCCATGGAAAATACTTCTAAAATAATTCTAATGGCTCTTTCACTTAATAATTTCTTTTAGATAAAAAGTCTAAAGGAAATGTTCCCTGTCAACCTTTAAACAAATCCAAAGGAATTCTATCTTTTCTATCTTCTCTTTGACCCTTGAACCAATGTTGCCTACCCTCCGTAAGGGTACTTACCTCTAGTTCACTACCCCTCACAAGGGCATTTGTTCCTTTAGCTTTGGGGCAGCCCCTTGAACCTACTGATTGAACCAACCTTGGTTCAATGGTTCAATCAGTTCAATCTCTTTATTTGGCCAAGTCCTTTTGATCTTTTTAACCAAATGAATTGAACCATTTGGTTGTTGAACCCATTAAACTGATGAACCAAAATGGTTCAAGGTTAAATGGTTAAATGGTTCAAGCCTTTGTTTTTCATTAAGTGTTCACAGCTGTGGAACCTTAAAATGGTTGAACTTTGAACCTTGACAAAGTACTTAACTCTTGCTAATGATGTTGAACCTTTAAACCCATTGAACCCGTTGAACCAAAATGGTTCAAGGTTCAACGGTTTAATGGTTAAATCCTTGCTTAGATGCTTGCCAATGGACAATTTTTATTGAACCAAGTCATTAAACCAACCTTGAAATTTCCTAAGTGTTAGAAACTTGCTATTTTGAAGGAATTTACCTATTAAAGCCATTGAACCTACTAAAACTACTAATTTCAAGCATGTTGAGTCCATAGAAACATATTTGCAGAGTCCATATATTTAAGCCTACAGAGTCTATAGATTTATGGAAAAGCTTTGAAAAATGAAGAAATTGACTGCTCAAAATAATTTTTGAAAAGGGGAGAGAGGATTTTGGTCTATTGAACCAAAATAGTTCATAAGTTGTCCCAAAAATGAGTGACATTTTTTGGGGACAATAGCTGGCTCCAGTTGGGGAACTTCCTTCAGTTGAAAACTTGAAACAACTGAGGGGAGTAGAAACTAGAATCTCTAGTGCCTTGAAGTATGCCATTGGGCTATGGAGTCATGCTACCCAAAAATAAAGGTCCCAAATAATAAAAATAGATGACATAAAGTAGAAACAAAGACTATACAAATATACATATGTATAGGTGAACTTATCTGATACTTCAAGAATTGAAGTGATTCAGATGCTGCCCATTGTGAGACAATGAAAATGGTGTTCCATCATAATAAACCAGTAGGAAACCATTTTTTCTCTAGAATCAGTGATGGGTGAATGGAACTCTCCACTAAGAATCACATTTTCTATGCACTCCTTTTGGTTCTCTCTTCTTGCCCCATTGTAAGGCATGGTCTTCAATCTGAAAACTGTAACTCCTTGCTCTCTTGGAAAAAAGTTCTTTGTGCTGACTTTGGAGTACAACAATATGGTACACTACCATAGCTTGCTATTTTATTGGTTCATTCTAGCACATGTTTTGATTGTTAGCATCAAACTCCTAACAAATCATCAGCTCAACATTTCCTTTGGTGTGAAGCAGTTTGACATCTTGGTCTTGAGCAGCCTTCAATCTGAGCAACATAGATTCACATTTAGCTATGTTATTAGTGTTTCTAAATTACAACTTGCATGAAGGAAAAATATCTCCTTGAGGATATATCAACATAGTCTTGGCTCTAACATTGGTAAAATAATTTCTACCATCAGATTCTAGGATCCAAACATCATCAGAAACTGATCTTCTATCAAGTTTCTCTTTATTAGAAGTAGAAGATGCTTTTTTATTTGTACTGTACCCTACCAATTATTTTGATGTCTTGTTTGAATCAATTTTCAGATTACCACTTACAGGAATTTCATCTATAGAAACATGAACACTCTCTATGATTAAGAAGTAATTACCCCTACCTGAAGACTCAAACAAAATTTGACGCTGTAGGGGCTGACGTTTGGGTGACCACATATTTTGCCTCCTTTTTAGGGAGCAATCTCTTCATTACACATTTGACATGGATCCTTGCCTTAGACATGTCCATGCTTATTTCTCCTCCCACATCCTTGTAGAAATTTTGTCCAAGTAGAATGCCATAGGATGCTGGGATGTCAGCCACCAAGACAGTCATCTTGATTCTCTTTTCTGAGAATGCTGCAAACATAAATTGGGCATCTTTGATTTGCCCCCCTAGTGGTAATTTCTTATTATCCATATATAAACACCTAATGAATGTCTTGGTTAATGTGAGGCTAAGGGATTTATCCACTTTGGTAGGCATGACATTATTTGAAGCTCTAGAATCAATGATGCAATTGCTTAGCTTGTGACCATTTATCAACAGGGAAACATATAAAGGCTTTATTTTCTCAGGGGCAACAAGAGGAGTAATGACAAGGTTGTTTGGGATGGGCATGTTCTTTGGGGAATCATGAGTTATCTTTCTAATCTCTTATCTTTTAGGGATGACTTTATTCTTCACACACTCTACCAACCTATCCAACTGCTCAGGATTGGCTTGTAGGAATTCAAATTCAGTCATTTAGATTTTAGTTTTCTTGACATGGTCGACTATGTCAAATGACTAAAATGGACTAGGAAGAGAGGATGGGAATTCATCCTTTTGGTTTTTTGGAGGGGGAGGACTGGCTTTGAAAATTTGAAGTAGAATGCATAGGGACATTTAAGGCACTTACCTTTCTAGAAATCATCGGGTCCTTTGGCTGGAAAGGTAGAGTGGTTCCATGCTTAGAAATTATAATTACTAGTTGAGGTTGCTCCTCTATCTTATCTTTTTTATCTTGCTGGTCTGACTAGTTCTTGGATTGGGTGAACACAACATATTGTCCCTCGACTACTTCACCTTTACTTCTGGGTTCATCCTGGTAATTCAAGAAACCATTATGGGAGTCACCAGCTGATTCTTCTTGATCCTCTATGAAGAGATCGACATCATTTTATTACTCAAACTTAGGTTAGAAAGAGAAATGATGTTCTATTTCTAGATATCCAATTGCTGAGTTGATTGGAGGTGCTTCAAGGGTAAGGTTCCTATGTGGGGGAGGAAGACAATTTGGTTGCCCTTGACTTCTAGCAGCATTGCCTTGATATGGCTGGTTCTGAAATGTCCTCTTTGGCATATCTCGATAAGGAGGAGCAAACATACCTTGGGACACTTGTATTTTTAAGTCTATTAGTTCATTTTCCAACTTTTGCACCATTTGATCCATGGTGCCTTTAGATGAATACTCAGAAGATGAAGAGGATTTACTTCTGTTTGGATCTCTCCTTATCTTTCCTACCAAGATAAGGTCATCTTCAACTTTAGTAGCCAAGTCTTGAGTAGCCTCAAGGTGTATGTGGCAAACATGTCTTAGCAAAAAACTCACTTCAAGTAGCTATGAGCTGATGAAGAAGCATTTGAGGTTTTCGGGTGTTGGCTGAGTAATTACAGGAATTCTATTCCTAAGCTTGTCAAAATTGGAAATGAAATCCATCATAGGTTCATGAGGTTCCTTCTTCATCTATGTAAGCTAGGCCAATAAGGAATGTGCATCTTTTTCAAGCTTGAACCTGGTTTCAAATTTAGCTTTAAGTGTGTCCCAGTCAGTCACTGACCTAGCCTACAGATGGTAGAACCAATCTGTAGCAACACCTTGTAGTGTTTACATGAAAAGCTTGACTGCCATGTCTTCAAATTCCACTCCTATCACACCATAGGATATGATGAAGGCTGTAATGTGTTCATTAGGGTGAAATTTCCCATCACCAAAAAATTTGTGGAAATTCTTCCTTGAACTGTGTGGAAGCTCATGTAGAGGTGGGGCCAAATTTAGTGGACCAAAAGAGTTACCACATGGGCCTTGAGACATGATTTGATTGTGGAAAAGAGGGATAACAAATTTGGGTGGTGTATGGATAGGCAAAGCTCTGCTAATAATAGAAAAAGAAGCTCTACCTTGTATTGGTGACCTGGTATGGGTAGGAAGAAGACTCCTAGTTCGTTGAAGGTGAGGTTGTCGAGGGAACAAATCAAAATTGCTCTGCTATACCAACTCAAAAATAGGGTCAACAACACCTTGAGATTTATAGATTATTATATAGCATGGAGCTACTATATTGTAGAACAAAAATGGAAAAGAGTAGGATTTGCTTTAGCTTGAAGCTTGAGACTTCAAACTACATGCTCTTCCCTAGTGGTTCTAGTTTTGTAGACTAGATAATATAATGGAGATAGAGGAAGATGGTAAGGCTAATGATAATGGGTAAGACATGGAATAGAGTCACCAAAATATGTAATGGATAAGGATAGGAACTGCTTATTTGAATCCCCAGTGGAGTCACCAAAAACTATTGGGTGAATATTTTATCAACCAGCTAACTGGTGAGCAAAATAGGTCTCTTCAACCACAACATGGGGAGATTGGTTGGCTAGATGTACAGGTTTACTACATCAATAGGGGAAAAATCTCTCCTCTCACCAAGGGGAGGTTCCCTATAAGTATGAGGTGCTATATACTATAGATATTAGTAGAAAATAACACTCAGGGGTAGGATACACCATCCATCTCTCTTCTTTAAGAGATGATGTTCACAAATAAAGGAAAAAATCTTGGTGAAAAAATTGAAGGCACTTCTCTTCTTTTAGAAGTGTTCTTGTAGGGAATAGCAAGAGTTCTTTTAGGTATGTGACAAGTAACTAGTAGCAAGGGCATAGTAACTAATAGACTGAGATGTAACACAAAGTCTCCACCTCAACTGTCCAAAGAGTGAGATATGAAGAACGATGGGGGCACAAAGTCATCCCAAGGTCCTTTACATAGAAAGAAACTAAAAACACACACTAAAAACAATTATTTCAGCACAAAGTCTAAAAGTAATTGGTTTCAAGACACATTCCTTGTCACTTCCACTAGCTCTGCTTGTTAAATTGCATAAACAAGAATACATTTATGAAATAGACATAAGAACAATCTCCTAGAATGATACAAGCTATAATAGCACAAAGTCTGAAAGTAACTTGATTTCTGATTCAAACAAAGAAATATGATGAACAATCTGAGCTCAAAGTCTCAGTAATGCCTATCAATTTGGGTAGAGTTTTGCTTTTGGTAACGGAAAGATCTCTCTTGCATAAAATGAGAGATTACAATATATAACACTCCAAGAAAGACTTGGGTGCTTGTTTTCATGAAAAAGGCCCATGCTAAATTGAATGCCTTAAACATCTATGAAAGGGCCATGCTAGAATAGGTCATTGGCCTTGAATTTAGCATTTTGAATCGTCTCAAATGTCTCCTCTTTAGCATGGGTTGTCTGGTCTTCTTTCTGACATCTATGCAACTATCTAATTTGCCATTACTTCCTAAAAGAAAAATAGGCCACATCCTTGATTTGGTGTGCTTCAAAAATCTAATTAATCCACTATTTCACCTACTAGAAATAACTCCCTTGAAGATATTTTGGCCTTTCCCTCTTTTTTCTATGATTTGAGCCCTCAAGCTATCTTTTCCCCTTTCCAGTTTTGTGTTTTCCTGGCATTTGAGCTCTCAAGGCAATATCCTCAGCCTTACTGGCATTTTACACTCTTCCATCAACAATTCTTCCCTTTGGCATTTTGGCCTTTAAATGCATTCAAGTCTGTCATCCTCCTTAGCAATTCCTTTTTGTCTTTCCTGCTTGCTTTGGTTGCTTTCCATTGATTTTAAAAAGTGACACTTGGCATGTTCCACTGTGAAATAGGTGAGGACACATGGCAGCATCCACTTACTTTATCAACTCACTCAAGACCCACCATAGTCTTTACAAAATGAAAGGGAGAGACTACAGATGTTAACACTTGGCGACTTCTGTCAAGATTTTCAAGGGACATGTGGCATGTTCTGCATAATCTAGCAATCACACAGATGATGACACTTGGAGCGCTTTGATCTCAGGATTTTTCCTTTTGGGTATTCCTTTGGTCAAGCTTATTTCCTTCAGACAAAAGTATGAAGGAATTCCTTCAGGCTTTGCCTTAATCATTTTCCTGTGGAAAATACTTCTAAAAGAATTCTAACGTCTCTTTCACTTAATAATTTCCTTTGGATAAAAAGTCTAAAGGAAATGTTCCCTGTTGGCCTTTGAACAAATTTGAAGGAATTCTATCTTTTCTGTCTTCTCTTTGACCCTTGAACCAATGTTGCCTACCCTCCGCAAGGGCACTTGCCTCTAGTTCACTACCCTCCACAAGGGAATTTGTTCCTTTGGCTTTGGGGCAGCCCCTTGAACCTATCGATTGAACCAACCTGTTGAACCAACCTTGGTTCAATAGTTTAATGGTTCAATCAGTTCAATCTCTTTATTTGGCCAAGTCCTTTTGATATTTTGAACTAAACACATTGAACCATTTGGTCATTGAATGCATTGAACCGATGAACCAAAATGGTTCAAGGTTCAATGGTTTAATGGTTCAAGCCTTTGTTTTTTGTTAAGCGTTCATAGCCACAGAACCTTGAAATAGTTAAACTTTGAACCTTGACAAAGCACTTAACTCTTGATGATAATGTTGAACCTTTAAACCCATTGAACCTGTTAAACCAAAATGGTTCAAGGTTTAATGGTTCAATGGTTCAATCCTTACTTAGATGCTTGCTGATGGACATTTTTGATTGAACCAAGTCATTGAACCAACCTTGAAATCTCATAAGTGTTAAAAACTTGCTCTTTTGAAGGAATTTACCTGTTAAAGCCATTGAACTTACTGAAACTGCTAATTTCAAGCATGTTGAGTCCATAGAAACATATATATAGAGTCAGTATATTTAAGCCTATAGAGTCTATAGATTTAAGTCTACAAAGTTCGTAGATTTTTGGAAAAGCTTTGAAAAATGAAGAACTTGAATGCTCAGAACAATTTTTGAAAAGGGGAGAGAGGATTTTAGTCTGTTGAACCAAAATAGTTCATAGGTTGTCCCAAAAATGAGTGACATTTTTTGGGGACAACATGGTTTACCTTCACCTCATCCATTGTTGTATCCCCTCTATTTTCTCCCATTCAACCTCCACCTCTATAGAGTGTAGTTACCAATTGTACCAATTCTACATACATCTCCTTGTCTTCTTCTTTGTGTCCTTCATGGCCTTGCTTTAATGCACAAAATCTGGTTAGGTTCATTACTTCAAGTGCATCCCTTTCTTCCTTTAATGACTTTACATATTGATCCTAGATCCTCCTTTTTGTCCCTCTCTAGCTACTCCCTTCACCCTACCTATCACCTTTTTCCATTTTAAACCCTCTACCCATTTTGAGCTTATATGATCACAACATATAGCATGTTATGGCCAAGAATGTCTTCCATTAAATTTTGGTTTACTATGAGATATATACCAATATTATGACTATATAACATAATCAACCACCCCCACAAGCTCATACAACCCACAAATGAGCATGACACCACTAACTATTAGGATATAGATTCCTTCCCCATCTCCTCTAGTCTTGCCTATTTTGAACCCCATTTTGGAGATGTTAGAATCAAAACTAAACCCACCTTCAAATGGAAGATTTGGGGTACCCACATGTGGCTACTAGCTATACCCTATCATGCAACCTACCTCTCAACCAATAATATTTGTTGATTTTTCCTACCGAGCCTACATATTCCTATGCACTTTAATATCCCTAATATTTAATCGTATTTCACCCAGTAACTTATTATAGGAGTCCCCTCTTCCACCAAACTATTTTCCTCCTTGGTCTCTTTTAGACCTATTTCTCCCACCTTCCTTTTCAACTCCATAATCTATTTATATTCATACATTCTTCTTCTATTTTCCCTCTCAATTTTCCATTTATACCATTTATTTTCCTTTCTATTTCAACCCGGTCCCTCATTTAATTAATATTATTATTATTCACCTCACTCCATATTCCAAAACCCCTCAGAGTCTTTCTTTGAATTCCCTCAAAAATCAATGCTTACTTATTATGGGGCCCCACTAGCTCCAAGGTCAAGGGCTCAAATCTTTGCCACTTCTTATTTACCCACACTGCTATTTTGATTCCCTAAATCATTGAATAATACCCTTCCATATCCTATTAATGATATTGTTATGGAGTGTGCATAATGTCAGCTTATTTAAATGGTGATAAAAGAACCCATTGGGTAACTATGGAAATTTGAGTAGTGCTATATTTTCTAAACCTTGGTAAAGCATATTTATCCCTTTTTTAACAAATAATGGCAACAATTTCATGCTTGAACCTGCTTATTCATGGATACAAATTCCTTTTGCATAGTTGAATCAAACATCTAATTGCCTCATAGGTAATCTCATCTACCATTTATACCAAACCAATCAATAAAATATTTGATACCCATCTTTTCCACCCTTTAGAGCTTCCCTTTCTCTAACATCCTTCAACTAGACCTAACTGCATGATACATCAAATTGGGGCAACCAAGTTAACTAACACTCCCCACCTCATAAGAACTATATTAGACCTAAAGTTCATTTTGGGCATTATGTCCATGGAACTATGTAGATAGTGTCCACTTACCCATTGCACATGGAGTCCACTCGACCACCCATTCTAACCAACCAACCCACTTGCCCATGCCCACCTCAACGTTGGCCATTTTTGACCTGACCTCTTTGCATGTTCTATGATTAGCTTGCCTTGGTATTTTTGACTACACTGACTATGATTTCCATGTTGTAATTTTTATTCCCCACCTCATGTGTAACCAAACCATTTATATTGTTTTTTAGGGTCACTTCCTACCTTGGATACCTATAAACAACACTAACCTTGTCTAGATGACTCAATAGGCTTAATCTGATCAACTATGACTAACATTATGCACTAGTTACCCTATCATATGTCCATCTAAAACTTAACCTTATTTTTATCAACATTGGTCACTTTAGTCTTTGCACAATCTTGACTATCATGCTTAGTCACCTTTTGTGAATCCATTGGCATTTCATATGCCCAACTACTTTGTGGCACTACCTCGTGCCTCTCCACCAACTACTTATCAAATCTATACCTAATTTAGCCTTTCCTCATTACTTATTAGTTTGAGGGGGAACACCTCCTCACATACTTGATGCACCCTGACCTTCAACTAAGTGATTCATTTTTGTTTTATAGATTGTTAATTCAAAGCTATATAACAAAAAAGGGCAAAATATAGACACTAAAAAATTGCACACTTACAATTTTTGATGACTAAATGCCTCAAGACCCCCTAAACCTTCTTAAACAACCCCTCTTAACATAACTAAATCACTATTCTCCTATTCACATAGTAATATTCAAATGTACTATTCACTATGGGACCCACTATCACTATTCATGATGACATGGCAAGTGACATGGAAAGTGACATGACATGTGACATGTAAAGTGACATGAAAGGTGATTTTGGAGGTGATATGGAAAGTGACATGGATTAGAAGTGAGGTGGCTTGATGTGGGACATCATACCCCACTTGAGACCTTTTCCCAAGGTGCTTAATGACCTCATTTAAGCATCACAAGGGTCCCCCTTGAAATATGGTGAATTTATCCTTAAGAGGACATAATTCAAAATGTATTTTGTCTTCAAATATGAAAGTGGCCTTCAAAATGGGATTCCCACCTCTTTAGTGCTTTAAAAAAAATAAAGGGCACTATATCTACCCATTTTTGACTTTTTAACCCAAATAGGAGACCCATGAGCAAGGTGGGTATCCCACCACCCTTATATTTTGACTCATTAATGAACCCACATGGAAAATGGAGCCACATTTTGTGGGTCATCTCTTTAAGTTCTTGGATGAAGACAAGAAGGGGTGGTGAAAAGTCTTTTATCTTCATTTAGGCCCATGTGCATGATTCCCATTCAAAATTGGACTCATGTGCAAGGTGGTAGACACACCAACCCAAATAGGAGACCCATGATCAAGGTGGAAATCCCACAAACCTCATATTTTGACTCATTCATGTACCCACATGGAAAATGGCACCACATTTTGTGGGGCATCTCTTTAAGTGCTTGGATGAAGACAAGAAAGGGTGGTAAAAAGTCTTTTAGCTTCAATTAGGCCCATGTGCATGATTCCCATTCAAAAATAGACTCATGTGTAATATGGGATAAACATCAACAAAAATGGGATACCCATGATTAAGGTGTTAATCCCACCACCCTCATCTTTTGGCTCATTCATGCACCACATGGGAAATGGTGAAATATTTCTACTATTCCCTCTTTTGGCATGGTTCTTGACAACAAATGCTATAAATACACTCTATCCTTCACCCAAGGTTAATTTGGAAGTTATTATTTGGTTATTAACATATTTTTGAATATATTTTAAAGAGTTCATAATTTTGGAGGTCATCCACATCTTGGAGGAAATGAATTCAAAGCAACGAAGATCTACCGAAATTGCCACAAGATTCCTTCATCACATCATCAATAACATCAACCACATCAACAAGCCTCAAGGTAACATTTTTATTTTATTTTATTTATTTAATTACTTCATTCCTTTCATTAATTTTAGATCTACCCCTTAATCCACTTTCCATCTTAATCCATTAACCTCCTTTAGCACCTTTGTTGTAATTCCATTTACCTCCTTTGCCCTCGTTTCACCTTTGCCACCTTCACCCTCTTTGCTCTCTCATCATTTTTATACCATAGTTACTTGATATTTTATATATTTAAACCATCCATTCCTCTCATTTTATTATCTCAATCAACCCCAACCAAACAATTCTTTTGACCCTTATCAAATTACCAAACCTAAAACCACAACCTTGCCTTAACCAATTTTAATCATTAGTATAATCAAACTAGTTTCTTCGTTTTGGTTAACTTAGCAAAGCATCTAATTTTATCAATTAATTTTATATCATTTTATATATTTTATTTCAATTTTACAATCATTTAAGGTAAATATATTTATTTTATCATTTCCACTTAAGTGTTCTAAAGAAGGTGGATTGACAACCTCCTAGAAAGCTTTTGCTTCTAGGATCTAGCTCATGCTAGTCAATCCACCCATCTACTTATCTAATAAAAAAGTTTATTTTAGTGTTTTATTATTTCTAGGTCATCCTACCAAGCCAAATATGAGCTCTCCATAATCACTTAGATTCAATGTGCACACATTCAATATGTATTCTTCCACACCCTTATTAACTAATTTCTTCTTTTCACACTTAATAAAAAGCAAAAATTAGATAGAAATAGGTTGTCTGATTAATTAAAAATATTTTGAATAAAGTATAAATTAATGAATAGAAAATACACACACACACACACAAACTTTTATATGTTATAAATATTTAGTAATATTTTCTTAAAAACTATAAACTAGATGGATCAAATGAGTATTTAACATGGTTATGAGGTTGTACTCATGTATATTAACTAAAATATGAGATTTACTCATGTAATACAACATGATGTAATTGTATAAGGTATTTATAAGATCTTAGGGAACTATTTTGTGTTCATAATATATTTTTAGGTTGTCTAAGATATATTATTTGGAATGGTCCCTTGATATATTTATAATCAGTACAACAATTTTGGTAAATAAAACATATATAGGCTGTACTTTTGTATTAGTTAAAATATGAGAATTTATTTAATTAAGGAAAATATGGAAAAATATTAGAGTGAATAAATTTGTCATCAAATCATAAAATAAGCTTAGTTTTATGAGCTATTTGAGACTCATTTGTTTATATTGTTCACTGTGTTTTATGCCATCATATATATATATATATATATATATATATATATATATATATATATATATATATATATATATATATGAATTGTTTTTAAATAGAGATATGTTGTATGAATATACTGTTCTTGAATTTTTTTTATAGTCCTTTATGTATTTCTGGTTTCAACGTAGAAGAACCTACATATGACTTTCATGCGTTGAAAACAAAGAGAATGTTGAATAATGATTGCTTGTAATTTACATTATTTTTGGATTGGTGTATATTTTAATTTATATTTATTATGCCTTGAATTTATATATAAAAATTAGTAGGAATGCATCAAATTATTATAGGTGATGGATATATGAGGGTGTTATTTTATAACTCATATATCTACCCCTTGATATCATCTGATAGTTTGTGATTCATTATTAGAGAGTTTGTGTGAACGGAATTCACTTAGATATATGTGAGATATTATTTATATAATGAAAACTTTGGCTAAATTAATGTTATAGCTGAGACATTTTCATTCTAATGTACTTTCTAGTTTACATGCATTTTTTGATATCATATTAGATAGAATATTAGTTTCCATGGTTTATTGTATACACACAAGTTCCAGTTAATTTATTGATATCCACACTATTATTATCTTCCACTCCATGAAGGGAATGGCCACTCCTAGTGGGGGTGTGTGGGAGACCATTGGTCTATGTTTTAAGGTAAACCACTCAGATGATGCTTTCTATTTGTTCATCTATTCAAACATTTGGGATCATACTCATGGATATATATATATGGATCATTGAGTTGTTTTTTAGGATCATTTGTACTATTATACATGATATATTATATATTATACTTTATACTAAAATTAAATATGTAGTATACTATTATTTTATGGTTATTTATCACAATATTGGTTGTGATATTTGTAATTAATTCTTAATAGTGAGAATAATGGTTATATGCTTATTTATAGATGTATTGTGGATTATATTAGTTATTTAATGTACTTGAATCTTTCCATTGTTAATTTATGATAAATATTCATCTTCTAATATATTATAGGTTGTTTGAAAACTACATGGATTATTTTATTAACCATTAGTTTGATCAATTTTTATATTTATTACATTTGATACATTTATTAGTAAAATAATGAATTTATAAATAGTTATGGATGATTTTATAAGTATATTAATTGGGACAAAAAATTAGTGTAACTTTATGTAACCCATATGGGGTTATAACACATGCCCTATACAATACAACCAACTCATTGATTGTCAATAACCCTATAATCCTATGAAGCCACTCTTGATCCATCACTCAACTCCATCATATGTATCCAACATGAAAAAGAGAAGTTAAACATCACTAGTCATGTTTTTGGCCTAAAAATTTGCCTAAAACTATTCTTTGCTCCTTTTGTGATGAAATTATTGCCTTAAAAAGAGGGAAGTTACATAACTTTACCTTCTACATGTAGTGGTTATGTAATTATTTCCTACATTATCTAGAGTTATGTGATTTATTCAAGGTGTTTGTGTAAATGTCAAAACCACCAATGGAAGTGTAAATGTAACCCTACATCACATGATGGTTACAGTAACCAATATGATGAAAACATAACTATCAATCTATGAATACTATAAGTTTCCTGCTAACACTAGTTGTAAACTACTAACACTAGATATGATCATCTCAAAAAAACTCACAAAATCCAAAATTTTAACTAAAATGCAAAAATCCCCCAATCCCATTCATGTAATTTATTTCTAAATTCATTTGTTCAAAGTGCACTTTCAAGGAATTTTCAAAATTAGGGTAAAAGTGTAAAAATTAATATAACTAATATATGCCTATCCCACTTTTTTTTCCATTGGTATATTCACCATCCTCTCCTCATACTCATTGATTCATCTACTATTTCACTCAAATATGTCACAACAGATCCAAACCCCAAATTTTACCAATATCAAATACACAAATGAATTCCATTTTTGGTAAGTTTTTAAATATATGCTAGATGTTATGTTTTAAAAACTATCTAATTTTTTTCCTTTAGGGATTTATTTCTCTCTCATCCTAACTCTAATTTCATGCCTAACTAACCAAAATGCAACAAATGCTAACAATTTTAATAGTTTATTTTATATATTATTTTTTTATGGCGTATTATTTTCCATATCACTCTTGTAGTTTCACACTATTTAAACCTAAGATCGGTCACTAAATTATACCATTTAGATAATATATTCATCCCCACATACATCATAAGTAGAATTTTCTATCTTTTGTTTAGTTACCATGTTTTCACTTTCTCATAAAGTTACACTTGATTCTTTTTTTAAGCTCATAGGTCATGAGGGTGTCTCGACTAGCTTTGTTACACCTCATAGGTAAGTAAGTTAAGTTTCATAACCATTATATTCCATTTAATGTGCAACTACAAAATAAAAAACCTTACCAACTCATGATGATGCATCTACCAAAGGGAAAAATATGTATGCACCTAGAAATTACATGATGCAACATTTCAAAAAAATCTAATGATGATGCAAGGACCTCCACCTAAATATCCTTAGACATGGTTATCTTTAATTTATTTATAATTTTCTTCATTTTGTATTTTCCTAAGCCTCATAACTATCAATTTTTTGTCTCTTTTGCCTAAAATTTTAGTGTCCCTTCCTTCATGACAAAACCATCACTTTTCATGATGAGATCACCAATTTTGTAGTGTTTCCACCATGACAATTTTGTAAACCATCATTTTAAAAATGTTTTTTGCATGGATATTACATTAATTGTCATGGAAGTTTAGTTACCTTATGTGGTATATGTGTCATGATTTTCAATAATTTCATCTTATTCACTTGTATAAAGTCACGATTTCGTCATTGTTTGATTGTTTTAACATTAACATTTGAGACTTTAGTTTTCATGTGTTTTACATGATTTTAGTTTCATTTTTTTTTTAAATTTTTTTTCACCTTTTATTTACCATGACATTGTGTATAGGCTGTGAATTAATGTAGGCACATGCAAACAATTCCATATTAAATAATTCATCTTTAGCAATATCATGATAATTGAATGTGATAATAGGTATATGTGTTTTTATAGTTTGATGTATGATAATAATACCATGTAGAGGATGATCCTCCTCAGTTATAATAAGAAAATGGAGGAGGGTGTGTATTTTAACTCATATACACCTCATAGCAAGGAGTTTAACTTCTTTGTCCTTGACCATATGGCATGAGTCATCAAAATATTGGAAGAGTTTAAGCATAATCAACTCATGGAGTGGGGCAAGTGAAATTTGCTTTAATATATCCTTAAAATAATTATCCTCTATTGGATTTCTCATCTTATATAGCATGATTTTGTAATGATGTGCATAATATTTGATGGGCTCATTATATATTTGCTTAAATTTTATAATCTGAGCATAAGAGTCTTCTCATGGTTGAAAATTTTCCTAAGAATTGATTCAAAAAAGGTTTGAAGGCATGGACAAATTGTAAGTGGAGGTCATCACACAAGGTATAGACATTGAGAATCTATGTAAACTTAGTCAATAAATTATCATTGGATGCATAACCCAAACCAATATGTGAAAGGTTTGACAATGTTGTTTTAGATCACCCTTACCATCATATAGTGTAAGCTTAGGTGACACAAAAATTGTAGGTAAGTGATACACTGAGATCTCAAAGGTTAATGGATTATGTAATAATGTATGAAAATTAATTAATGGACCACTCTCTATAAAAAACTTGTAATTTTAAAACCTTAGTTTGAAGATGAAGAACTATTTGCATAAGGGTATGAGCATTAGGCATAACAAACTATGTAGTAATGGTTGGTGTGACATGAGTAGAAACCATATAAGGTATCATAGTATGTTGTGAAGGGAGAGTCATAGTAATATGATAAGAACCTTGTGTTACCCACACCATGGGTGGGCACCACATGTAACCATAGGTGTAAATAAGGAATAGTAGCTTCAATAGTAGTCTAGACACCTATATAAGAGTCACTACCTCTAAAAGGTACATTAGTGTTAGTTAAAGGCTCATATTTTAGTTCCTTAGACATAATAACCTTACCATTATTTGCATTTTTAACTTTTAGGATTGTTTATAAGACCTTATATAGATAGCATGGTTTCACACAAGTTCATTCTCAAAATTGAGAAAGAAACACAACTTGTTCAAGGTGTACACCATTAAGGTTATAAAGATGTATTCTATCATGCTATTCACTATTATTTTCAATTTCATCTTGATAAACAATTTCAAGTTTATTCTATTTTGAATTGAATGAATCAAACTAATAGATGTAAACTATTCAAATTGATATACTTGAAATATAAATATCTAAAAATAAAATAAATAATTTGAAGAATTAAAAATTAGATAAAAATAATTAATTAACTATTATATGTGCAAGCCTCCCTCAAACAAATCTTATACTGATTATGATTAGAAAATGCTTAAAAAGACTTGCAAAATATGTTGTGTTTGAAATCAATAATTTAAATTGTGTTGGGATAAGGTTATACTAGGAGGATATGGCCACACTACAACCTTGTCTATTGACTAAAATTGTGACTTGATTGACTATGTGATTTATTTTTCAATATGAGTCTATTGATTGTCTGTGAGGGTTTATTTATTTTCTGTGTGTAGATTTTTCACATGGAGACCTATAAAATACAAAACCCTAGATCATGCATAATAAACACAATAGAGATCAAATTATAACATGGGGGAATAGGGTTAGGGGAGTAGCTGAGCTACGTTCAAAAAATATTAAGTAACTTGAGTGTTGTCTACATAGCCCAAATAAGCCTCAGATCGATGTAGTTATTCCTCCTAGGGTGAATGTGTGATCTATGATTGTGTAACTATATGAATATAATTAAAATACTGATTGAAATAATTGAAAATGGATACCCTTGACCTATAATACATTGAATTAAAATTTGACCTATGAATATTATAATGTAATAGAATTGAAATTAGAAGAAATATTGCTCTTTTGTTTAGTGTCTAGTATAATTACCAAGTGCTTTATATATGTATTTTGAGAAGCATTGATGTGTTTATATAGGGGAATATTTCAAATAGTTTTGTTAACCAAATTTTATAAAATCATGGGAGGTCTTAAGTGAAACATCTCAAATTAAAAAATTTACCGTTGAGGTGCAGGGTACAAGGCCTATAAGCAGATTAGGTATGGCTAAATTATGTTCTAAATGTTTTCAATATAATTCTTAGAGTAGTGAATGATTCCATATAGATCATATAGATTTCAAGTTAATATAATTATGAATAGGCCATCTATGGTAAGGATGTCAAGTAAGACATTTTCAAGTACTTAAATGATTGATTTTATGTGTCTACATTTGCCTATAATTTATTTTAATGATCCAATGAAGTGAAATGGCTAGAGTAAAGTAGATTCAAACCTAAGTGTGCATACACACTTTATATTTTAATGTGAAGATTTATTGTGTTGGATATTTTATAGTGATGTCATGGAGGTGTCTTTGTGAGTGGATGAAGTGCTTTGATATCCTAAGTAACAATGACAAAGTGTGCAATGTGCTTGTCCTAGTATGCTTGAAGTATGATTGATTGATCTTCTTTTTTAGCATGGTTAGAGATGTTAAGGGATGAGTATGGAGTATTTAGGATGTTCAAGAGGTCCATATGATGTTTTATATGCTTTTAGCACTTTTTTGTATAAGTTTAATTCATTTGGTTATCCATAGTTTTCATTTGGACACTTTGGGTCCAAAGGCAACAAATTGGAGTAGGCAGTTTGATGACATCACCATTGCCATGTGTGAAGGATTCAAGATGAAATGGTCATATGGGTTTGTTTAGTATTGTGCATAGTTATTATGTGATAAATATTAGGTCATGAACTTAAGCATGTCAAAAGATATGAAATTAAAAATTTTGGCTCCCAAGCATTTTGACAGTGTTTTCCCATACTTATATAGATTTACATGAGGTAAGAAACAACTGAGTAAGTAGTTTGATGGTGGCATACCTCACACATATGGAGGTTTTAGGAGATGTTTATAATATTAGTTTTTTAATTTTTATTCATATTTATTATGCTCCAAATATTAGGTTGTGCAATGTAGCACAACAAAAGATATGCATGTGCAAATTTGGGCTCCCAAGTATTTTGATAGTGTTTTCTATGTTCAAATAGAACCAAGTAAATTTTTTTTTGAAATCATATATAAAATTTGTGAAAGTTTAAAGAGAATATTTATATATTAATTAAATCCCCTATGTAAGAGGATATTATGTACTAAATTTTAGATCATGTGACTAAGTGCAATGAAAGTTATGCAAGAACAAAGTTGGCCTCAAAGGCAAATTCTAAGCATAGTTGGCTCTGTGATAGAAGATTTTGAAAAAGTGTTTTAATGGTGATATATATAAATAATATGAGGGTTATGGGATAATTTTATCATATGGTTGGATTTTACTATGTGAGGAGATCATATGGCCTAAATTTGAGATCATACAAGTGAACAAGGCAAAAGTTATTATGGTCAAAAGTTGGCCTTCCAGGTAGATATCAATGGTCCCCATACTTAGTCAAATATACAAGAGGTAAAGTTTGAGTAAGTCTCAAGGATATAGATAGAGAATATTTTCTCTAATATGTCAAGAAGCAGTGAGATGGTAAGAAGTGCACATTGTTTAACGACTGAGAAAAGGTAAAGGATAAAGACCAATGATGAGTGTGTAATCATACAATTGAAGATCTATGATGTGTGGTAAGTCAAAGTGGTCAAATTTTTTGATGTTTAATGACCAAATTAAAAGTTAAAGAGAGAAAACCTTCCAAAAATATTGATGGTGCATGATTGGCTAAGATGAGTGAGAGCACAAGATGAAGGCAAGTGATCGAGGTTTACCTGTGACCATTGGCATTTGAATATTTGAATTTAACAAAGGAAAAAATAGTGCTCTATAGTTTTTCCATAAATTTTGATCCAAGATGAATTTATTGATGAATTAAAAATAAATGATGAAGATGAATCCATAGCACATCCATTGAACCTAGTTAGGTGGTCTGAATGTTTGTAAAATCAAAGTTATGGTTCTCCAAAGATGATTATGTGTTTGACTATGTTCTGAAAGTGACTTACGAGGTTTATTTAAGCTTATGTAGATGTTGTTTTGATGTTTCATGGTGAATTAACTATTGGGGAGTGTTTTATACTCCGTGAGGATGATTTGTGTGCATTATGAAGGTTTGACTATTCATATGTAGTATGAACAATGGTTTAGAAGTTGACTATGTATTCACTCATAATGACTGTGTGCACAACATTTTATTTGTGTGAATTATGCTTAAGTATATGGGTAATATGTTGGTTTTTGGTACTTAAAATTGACCTATATATCATATGGAATGGCTCCATTCATTTTAAAGTGGTCTTGTGTTCTTTTTTTGTTTGATGAAGTGTTAAAAGAGTGAATGGGTTCACATGAGACCTATAAGGGCGACAAGGGTCTTATTAAAAGGTATAGTTCCTTAAGGGTTAACCATATATGATATGGATAACCTATGGAGAATATTTTGAGATTTTTATTGATGAGATAGATGCCTTATGGGTTAATGTATGACTAACGACCAACCAAGGTGGTGTTGATAATAAATGCTCTATAAATAGTGACATAAAAGATGGAGATTTCTAGATTTTTGATGAGTGACTTGGGAGATATTTGTGAGAGGCTTCTATGTGTGAATTGTGGAGAGAAGGAGGGGTAGAGGGCCCTATGGATGAGTTTAAGAGTATAATAGATTGAGGACTATTTGTATGCTCTATAGGTCATAATTTTGTTGGCAGAATAGTGCTCTTGATATTTAAGTATGAGTGAAGGTAAAGAGTGATATACAAAGGTCCATCATCAAGTGTTAAAGACATAAATTCATAGGTGTATGTGTTCATAGGTGTTGTTGTGGCATATTAACATCTAAGGTGGTTATAACCTCCTTTTAAGGTGAAACTTGCTAAAAGTCTGGTTGTTATTGCAGCTCAGCTAGATAGTTGTGGCAACACCTTGTGGGATTATAGTCTAACTTGGCAGGGATTATGGTTACTTGATCAATTGTATTTGGTCTAAATTGGTTCTTAATTTTATAGGAGAGTATTCCAATATTAGGTTTCAATGGTTTTTCTCTCCCAAGAGGGTTTCCCATATATGTCATGTGCTATGTGATTGATCTTGCATTGTCTCTCTTACTCATTGCTATGAATGATGTGTATGCTTCATGAATGCTTGAGGTAACTGATTAAGTGTTTGTAAAGATAAAAATTAAAGTTTGATTATTTGGGCTCATTGATTCAACCCCCACCCTTCTCATTTATTATACCTCTAATAAATTATGCAAGATGCCTTAATGCAAAACTTACAATAATTCCACTAAAATTAATTATTGTTCATTTTTAAAGTTGAAAATATTAAACTTAAAATTTGAATTTTCAAAATAAATCAAGAAAAGAATGCCCATATAACTTGAAACTTATAAATGCTAAAACTTGTAACTATTTTAAATTTTCCACTTGTAACTATTTTTACACATGCCCATGTATATGATTTAAAACTATATATTTAAGTAATTGAAAGAACGAGTGCACATGCATAACACATGCCCCCATAATCTAAATTTTTTAAATCATGTTATAATTTTTGAAACTATATAGTACCATACATGTGAAATTTGCTCAAAATGACTTGATTTCTCAAGACAAACCCATTATGATACCCCTCTTTTGAGATGAGAGATGTAGCCTACAAGTCACTTACCTCAAAATAAAGCATATGTGAAAAAGAGAATCATGTAGTAACATTTTGAATATTTGAATTGGATTGCATCATAATATTAAATATAACATTAAATTATATATGAATCATGTGTTATATAGATATGACATTAAATTACATAATCAACATGTGGATGATATGTATCTTGGCACCAAAGTAAGAGCAAAGAGTATGAGTATGCACAATATGAATCATGGCACCATAATAGAAATTTTTTAACATACAAGCAATGTCATATGCTATCACATAATTTGTATATAATGTCAGACGTAAGGCCCAAAGTCTATGTACAAGGGACATGTGACTGACACACAAATATACCAGTCCAAGGGCCACACATAAACAATATGAGAATACCATTCAAGCAAGATCATGCCAATATTTTTTGCATAAAAGGCCAAGGTCCGTACACAATAAGAAAATAATTCCTAACTTATCTATAGTAAAGTAAGAGTGAAACATAAATAAAATGAGACTAAGTTACATCCACTATATATATCAATGTTAGTGTTAGCAATTAGTGTATTCATGTAACACAATGTAAAGTATGAGTGATTAGAAAAATATTTATTTGATATATAGCTCAACATGGTAGAGAGGTTATGTATATATATAACCTGCTAAAGTTTTCATGGAGAATGAAGAGATGCCCCCAAATTAGCAATGTTGTTGAGTAATAAGGGAAAATCAACATCAAATAACCATGTAAAAGTATGTTTTGTATCACACTCAAATACCTCATGAAAAGCAATGTGTATTGAAAAATTAAATATGTTACCTACCTAACATAGAATAAATAACATATGCAAATAATTTAGATACATTTGAAATACTTCAAGGTCCTAATTTTGAATTTTTGATATATATTATTTTTTTGGGGGAATATTTGAGATAATTAAAATTAAAAAGAATTTTAAAAGGGCCAAGAAGGAAGGCTTATAAAAATAGAGGAAGTGGGAGGGATTCAGATAATCCTATAAAAGGTGTAAGCATATCATGTAGTAATAAGGAACGCAAGGAATGTTCCCCTAATGTATGTGTGAATGGGTCATAACAATGTAACACAAATTATTAAGATAGATAACAATGTACATTTTCCTCAATGGGCAAGAGAAAAATATGATCATGTAAGTGCAAGGAATGCTATAACATGATAATTATGCAAGAGTGATCAAGAATGAATAATGACATGATAGGTATGAAATAGTGATAATAATGAATAGTGAAAGTATTTGTAAGATAATTGTTTTGGATTATTCAATGAAAATAAAGAGGGCAAGTTCCCAAAGTGAAAAATAAATCCAAGGGCTAGAATCATGCTTGAAATGGGATACAAAAAGTAACAATGAAGTACAAGAAAATAATCTATGTACATAGAGAAAATGCATGTAGATAATCAAGAGAATCAACCCACTTAATAGATTGGGAGGAAATATAAAGTTATATCCAACCAAATATCTCATCAAGAGGATGTACATATGATGTAGAGGGAAATAATTTATACTTCAAAATTCAAGTTTCTTAAATTAGGACCAGTCTCCTTGTAACCCTTCTTAGGTACAAAGATTGTACGTTTAAATAATACAAATAAGCTAAAAATTTAAAAAATATATATTTTAAGTACCTATTAAGTGATTATAAATTTACAAAAAGTTTCAATTATGAGCTCTTGAAGGAGATCTACTAACTTCACAAAACCTTTCTGTAATTAGGCCTCAATTAGATCTCCATAACTAGTTTGACTAAGTTTTTGATGTAAAAAAATCCACACATGACAATATTAAATGAAACATATTAAATAAATTTAAGTAAAATTATAATATGATACAATCATAATTTAGACTCTTGAGAAGTTCTTAAGAGTGCACAAACTCAACTTTTCTCATAAACCCTAGACAATGTTTTACACAGGCTTGAGAGAGTGAAATTGATGTTTTAAAACTCAATTAAATGTTTAAAAGACTATAAATATCAAGGTAAGGTATATACAATCAATTTTTAATTCTTTAATTTAAATAAAAGCCAAAACTAATGGGAAATGACTCAAAAATAGAAATTACTTGTCTGACTGTGCATAGAATGATTGTCTATAGAACTGTATAAGATGAATTTTGAGAGTCTTATTTTTCAACACCTAGAAGGGAATAAAAATAAATCTCAAATGATCAATAATCAATAAATATTTATCCACTAATAGTAAACATCCAATTCTATATTGTATTGTATTGGCATTCATCAAATTTGTATATAAAAACCATGTTCTTGAACACAACCTAATTTACTCAATCACAATATTATCTCTCCTTTCATGAGGAAGGAACCCATATAATGGTTAAAAAAACTTATTTTAATTATATTTAGACCCATAAATACCTAACTTATGCATAAAAACCATGGTTTGATGATCTAATTCGCTTAACCGTTGATTAGCATGTGAGAGGGGGCAAAGTTAGTTATGGATTATTTGAACATTATATGAAAATATTAAAAACATTGTGTAAAAACCTAATAAATTCCCTTAAAAAGGTTAAAAGTCCTTAAAATTCATGAAAAGACTCAAAGACATAATTAACAAATCCAAAATTGACCAAAAGGCAAGATTTCTAGTCTAGGAAATTTATATTCAAAAAAGGGTGATAAAATGTAAAATGAAATCAAATTCAAATTTTATACAAAAATAAGACCTATAACCAATTAAATACACTATATTATACATATTAACATGCACTAAGACATAAAATTTAATTAAAAAAACTTCTTAGGTGATGCTCCTACATCATACTCCCTAGGAACAATTTTTTTGACTCATGAACACTTGTTCATGAGGTCTTCAAGTGTATTTCCATGCTTGATGATTTATTATTCAATAATACAAGTGGAATAATCTATAATATGATGTTTCCAATTCATCAAATATTGGTAATACTCCTTTCCTCTATTTCTCTTTCTAACTTTCTTATCCAATGGATTCAAGTTCCTCTTTCTTGGCTTGTGATAACTGATTTGCCAAACCATCCTATAACATGTAATTCATCCAAGACTCTCTATTACTAGTATTTATATGTTTTAAAGCCTCATATTCTTCTTGTAAGTATAGATTATTTTCAAAAACTCCTTGAGTTCCTCTATTCCTCCACTCTCAATTTGAATTTTTATTAAGAGCAAATCCCTTCTGCTTAAAACATTTGCTACTTTATTGGTTTGACATTTTTTATGCTTAATGATAAAAATTGAAGTTTTGAAAATACTCCACCCACTTCATATGCCTTTAAATTAGCTTGTGATGAATGATTATGAATTAAAGTGCATGATTATCTATGAATTTGATAAACTCCTTTGACATTAGATAATGCCTCCATTTCCTTAAGGCTTGAACCATAACATAAAACTCTAACCCATAAGAATAATACTTTTTCTTGGCCTCATTTAACTTCTTACTGAAGTATGATACATATCTACCTTATTGACTTAGAATAACTGTAATGACCACCCCACTTACATCAAAATCAACTTAAAAATCTTGTTGAAATTAGGAAGTACTAATACAGGTTGTTCTGTAATTCTCCTCTTCAAAAATTAAAATTTCTTCTCAAAAATATCAGTCCACACAAATTTATTTTTATCTCTTATTATGGTGTAAATAATGGGTGCACAAATCCCACTAATTTTTTTGATAAAATTCCTATAAAAAATTGCTAAGCCATGGAAAATTCTTACCTCATAAGATATCTTGGGAGTTGGCCAATTAATTATGTCTTTCATCTTGTATTTGTCCATATTCAAGACACCTTTAGAAATCACAAACCCAAGATACACCAGCTCTATCTTCATAAACTAACACTTCTTAAGGTTAATAAATAACCTCTCCTCTTACAACTTTTACATTACCATTCTAAGGTGTTGAAAATGTTCTTCCTTATTTGGGTTGTAAATCAATATATTATCTAAATATATAATAACAAATTTATCAATGAAATGCATTAAAAATTCATTAATGATTATCAATAATGTGCTTGGGGAATTGGTGAGACCAAATAACATAACAAGCCATTCATACAGTCCCCCATTAGTCTTAAAACCAGTCTTCCATTCATCTCCTTCCCTTATCTGATAATAACCACTCTTGAGATAAATCTTAGAGAAATAATTGAAACCACTCAAACAATCAATTAAATATTCAATTATTGGAAGAGGGAACCTATACCTTATTATTAACTTGCTGATTTATCTAAAGTCAATGCACATTCTCCAATCTCCTTATTTATTTAGCACTAATACAACTAATACTGCAAATGGGTTAAGGCTCTCTTTGATTAGTCCTTTATCTAAGAGGTATTATATTTAATTATTTATTTATGCATTCTCTTGAGGGGTCATATTGTAGGCAACTTTTTTGGTAAAAACTTTCACTTGATACAAATTCAATATGGTGACTAATACTCTTGATAGATGAAGGTTCATTGGGTAGTTCATCTACCAAAATATCAATACATTCTTTTAACATGTTTTTTACCTCTTGAGGTAACTCATTCAACTTGGTGGATATTATAATAGTCCTTGGTCTGATTACCACTCCAAAACCTAGCTCTTCCTCTTTCATAGCATTTAATAACTCTTTCTCACTCACCATCATAACACTTGAATTAATCTTTTGTCCATTTTCTTTTTCCTTTCAGAGGCAACAATGTATGACTTATTTCATCCTTCTCCAAGGTATAGAAATTATTCCTTTAATCATGAGTATTATTAATATCATATTTCCAAATCCTTCATAAGAGAACATGACACACATCCATTGGCATTATGTCACATATAACCTTGTCTTTGTATCCTCCAATCTAAAAATTTACCCAATATTGTTCATTTACAAGAACTTGATGCCATTTATGAAGCCATGAGACTTTATAGGGGGTTGGATGTGGTATTATCTTTAAGCCAAGATTTTATACCATCTCTACTAACACTAGGTTATCAGTATTACCTAAATAAATCATCAATTTACAACACTTGCCTTGGGGTTTTCAAGTTGTCTTGAATAGTGTCTTTCTTTGGGCAGGCTCTTTCTCTTTAGGTGGTTTTATCAACACCCTCATTATCAATAAGGACTCACCAACTTCTAGCTATTCTATGTGAGAAGGATAACCCACACTTTCTTCCTCTACTTAGACTAATTGATTTCTAATTTCTGTCCTAGAGTTGCCACCTTGAGGTTCATTTGGACACTCCAAAAACCTATGACCTACAAATTTGTTGTATTTAAAATACTTACCAGTGAATCTTATAAATCCCCTTCCTCTTTGTGTGTATCCTCATATGAAGCAAGGTATCATTCCTCTAAATATACCTCTTGAATTAGATTATTGTTCTTAAGAGGAACTTGATTATGAATTTATCCTTTTATATGTAATTATTCCTCCTTCTTGTCCTCTACCTTTATAACTTCTATCCCTACCCCTATTTTGGTTATTTTGCCTTCTATTTAGTTTATCCTCTACCTTCAAAGCATATTGATAGCATTAATCAAGTGTCCTTGGTCTAACTAGGCTAAGTTCATTTTAAATATTATACCTTCATCCATTAAGATATCTAGAGATATTCTCCACATCCTCTTCTACATATCTCGATTTGATTTTCAACTTGTAGAACTCTTCAATATACTCCTTAACACCCATATCTTTTTGCTTCAAATTCTACAATTTTTTAAAGAGGTTTGTATGGTAGTCACTAGATAGAAATTTAATCTTCAATTTTTCTACCATCCTATCCCAAGATTTGATCTTGGATTTGCATTTCTTCCTTATTTCATCTTGTATATAATCCCGCCAAAGGGATGCATGTCCCTTTAATTTTGTGCAATTGAATTTGACCTTGTTTTCTTCAGGTAAATTTTCATTGTCAAAATATTCATCTATGTAATCCAATAAATAATTTTCTTACCATTTATATTACCTGCATAGGTAAGAAGCTCTATCTTTGGTTTAGACTCCTATCCCATCACTACTTTCAATTGTCTATCAATTCCTTCTTTCTCATGCTCTTCAACTTCTTCTTTTTCTTTTGGAGTTTATGGTTCTTCTTCTTTATAACTTATGTCCCCTATTATACTCATCTTCTTTTATTGGCCTCTACTACGATATTCCTTGTAACAAAACTTACCCCCAGGTTTATTAAATCCTCCAAAATAGCATCTCCCATTTGGATACTTGCTCTTCCACCTCCTCTTGGATTCCTTCTAGGTGAAATTTTGGCTTCTCAATCCAAATAGTCAACAAACAATCAAACTTTCCTTGAAATCAAATATTTTCACCTTTCTTCAAGCCTCCTTCAGGTATAAAACTTTATTAGATACCAATTTTATGTATAAGGATAAAGTTTGCACTTCAAAATTCAAGTTTCTTGAATTAGGCCTAGTCTCCTTATAGCCCTTCTTAAGTACAAAGATTGTAGGTTTGAAAAATACAAAAATGTTCAAAATAAACTATTTTTTTTTTATTACCCATTAATCAATTACAACTTGAAAAAAAGTTTCAAGTCTAATCTCTCAAAGGAAATCTACTAACTTCATAAACAAATTATGTAATTAGGCCTCAATTAGGTCTTTATAACCAGTCTGATTGAGTTTTTGATGTAAAAAACTCCAAGCATGAAAATATGAAATGAAACATATTTAATCATTTTAAGGACAATGATAAAATTTTACAAGCATAATTTGGACACTTGAGAAGTTATTTAGAGTCACAAACTCATCTTTTCTCATAAACCTTAGGCATGGTTTTACACAGGCCTAAGAGAGTGAAATTAAGGTTTTCAAGCTTAATATAATGTATAAAATATTATAACCACAAATATAAGGTTTTTAAAATAAATTTTAAATTGTATTAATTTAAATAAAATCCAAAAACAATGGAAAATGACTCAAAAATAGGAATTGCCCATTTGACTATGCACATAATGACTATCTACATAATTGTATAAGATGAGTTTTGAGAGTCTTATTTTTCAATAGATATAAGGGAATAAAAATAACTTAAAATGATAAATAATCAATAAATATTTATCCACCAATAATAAACATCCAATTTCATATTGAATTAAATTAGCATTCATCAAATTTGTGTATAAAAACTCCATTCTTGAACACAATCTAGTTTTCTCAATAACAATATTATCTCTCCTTACACAAGGAATTAACCCCTCTAATGGTTAATTTTTTTTTTTAATGGTATTTACACTGATAAATAATTTAATCATACATAACAACCATGGTTTGATGATCTAACTCACTTAATCCTTGATTAACATGTGAGAGGGGGCAAAGTTGGTTATGGATTCATTAAACATTACATGAAAATATTAAAAACATGGTGTACCAACCTAATAAACACCATTAAAAAAGTGATAATTCCTTAAAATTCATTAAAATACTCAAACACATGATTAACAAATCCAAAATTGATCAAAAGACAAGATTTCTAGTATAGGAAATTTAAATTAAAAAATGGATAGGAAAATGTAAAATGAGCCCAAATTCAAATTTTATGCAAACCTAAGACCTATAAGAAATTAAAAACACTCTGTTAGACCTAATAATATGTACTAAGACACAAAATTAAATTCAAAATACTTGCTAGGTGATGATTCTACATCAACATATGTATAAATGAATGCATTGTATGAATGTGTGACTTTTTTTGAAGAAGAATTACCAACTATAGATGCCTTTAAATCTCAATAAATATCATATGATCTAATATAACCCTATAAATAAATACTCATATGACCATGTAAACCTATATAATCATGTGAAATAATAGAATATGTAATTACTTGTACCTATGATAAAGATCTTTGAATAACCTATTGAGCCTTAGGATATGAAGACCTCTTTTTAGGTGCAAATTTTTACTTAGGAGAATGCACCATGCTCTTTAGAACTAACAAAACATTTTAATTTGTAAATTTATCATGATCATAAGTATATGGAAAAGATGATTTTGTAATATTCTCATGCTAATAAATAGTTGGATAAACTGATTCTATAATATGGTTTGAAATATGTAGATCATACTCTTGAATAGTTATGTAGACTATTTCATTACCATGTATATCAATGATTGTACCAATAAAATATTCTATAAGATAATTAAACATAATTTTTTCTACAAGATATTTATATTATATTCCTAAAAAATTTAACCACTTGATTATCATGAACATATTTGAGATATTTATACATTGTATAATGGATTGATTAAACTTTTATATCCAAGGGAATCTTAAGAGCATATCAAAAACCAATGTGCTTGGTATAACTAATAATGGAGTTAGAATTATGAGAGGGACCACTTTGAAAGGTAATATTATATGACCAAGAGTTTCTTGTGTATGTCCATCAAATTCTTTGACAACTATAGAAGTATCTTGTAAATATTGCTTTGTATAAATAAGACAACAAAAGAGTGTTATTGTGCACACATTATAATTTGATCCATTGTCTATTATAACATTGTATAAATTACATGTCAACATATGCTCAAATAAAGAGTGCATGTCTATTTAAATCATCATCAAAAACTTCACTATCATCAAATATAATCATAAGACATGATGCTTGTTTGCTTTATCATTATATCAATGATGCTATCAAATGGATGTCCATATGTGGGAAGAGGATGATAATTATATGCATAATGTACTTTATAATTGTTCTTGTTATTTTTTGCTTCATGATTTATAATAAGTATCTTTGTACATTTTGAGGTTTGTATTATCATTTACTTGTGGCTTATCCTCTTTAGTAGGTGTGCTGATATCAATAATTTTATCATCAATAACATATTGAATATGTGCTTAAGATTGAAATATCTATTTGTAGCATGCTTAATACATATATGGTAATCACAATATGCCTTACCATCCATTTTTTATATTGTGGTCTAGACATGTCCACTTATATTGGTGGAGGAAGAGTGATAGGATTACATTAAAGTAACTTTTGAAATAATACATGAAGAGATGAAGGTAACCTTGAGAATTTATGAGCTTGTAATAGAAACTTTTGTGTTGGTTATGAGATAACATTAACTACAAAATTAAATTCATTATTACTCTAATTTGGTTTTATTTTATAATTTAGATTTATTTGAAATTAGATATTTGAAGTATAAGGAACACTTTAAGTATCGTTAAACTTATCCAAAGTAATCAATTTGGCTTCATGTACATTGAATGTATGTCATAGTTCATTGAAAGATTTGAACTTATCAAACATAACTAAATCTTGAACTGGAGATAGAAAACTGTGAGTGATGATATCTTGAAGATCATTATCAACCATTTGATTTGTCATTTTTTCTAGCATAGTCTTGTATCTTAACACATTCATTTATTATTTCATTAGACCCTTTTTTGAGCTTTGTAATTTGAGCATATGAAAGATTTTGACGAAAGTTGATAGAAAAGTGTGTTAAAAACTAATATGTCAAAGGATTGAAAGCCTTCATGGATTTTAGAGGAAGATCATAAAATCTATTAAGAACATATTATTTGAGAGTTGTTGGAAAGATATTTGTCAATAATTTTTTATTATTTGCATAGGCTAGATAAACTGCATGGAATGCACACAAATGTTATTAAAGATTACCTTTGCCTTCATATAAAGGAAGCTTATGAGACACAAATTAAATTAGTAATGGATAAAATGAAATTTTTGGTGCCAAATGGTTATGTGGTAGAGAACATGAGTCCATAGAGGGTCTACCATCAAAGACAATTTTCTTAATATGAGATAAGTTAGCTTGTAATGCAAGGAGTGCATGCACAAGAGTAGCATTTATAGAGGTAATTGGAGGAGTATAAGTAGCATGAGTAGGCATAAACATAGATATATTTTGGAAACCAAGTGATGTTCCCAAAATAAAAATGGTGTTATAGAGGTAATTAGAGGTGTAGAAATAGGAATGGATACAATTATAGAAGTAACAACATTGGAAAAGCTATCCTAGGCACCATTTATTTTGTTAATATATAGAAACATATAAGAGTGAATAAATATTTTCTATATTTTCATGAAGAATTCCATAAATTTTGCTTCATTAACTGGATTAGTTTGTTTCTGTGTATTGGGTTCTGAAATAAGAGCCATAATGTAACCTTGAAGAGGGTGTGGAATAAGTGAGGGAAGATCATTTGAAGTTGAAGATTTTAAACAATGTATACCATATGTTTCCTCTCATTCCCAAGTAATTTCATATTTAACAAAAGCTATTAGAGAATAATAATGACAGGATATTGTAGTGAAATCATTTGTAATAGGAAGATCACAAGTTTTAACATTATTTAGTATAAATTATGTATTAATTTGACATTTAATCCATGTAAGAACATAGTGAACAACATGCTAAGTAGTAATAAAAGGTGTAAAAATTAATTTCATAATCCTATGCAACATATAAATAAAAATTCATTCATTAATCCCATTATGAATACAATACAAGTATGAATAAAATATGTGAATGACTATAAATACAATACAAACAAAAATTAAGGTCTAAGGGTTATCTAGGCAAGGTTTGAATGATTGTGTGGGCTCTAAAATATAATTTATTGTTCATTAATTAGTGTTGGACCAATGTTTTATATCACTAAATATAGATGCAAAATTGTGTCTATAGTCCACTAACACCATTTTCAAGGATACAATGAGAATACCTTTTCTGGGTGATATGTTTCTCTTAGGTGCACCAAAAATCAAATGGATATAAGAGAATACATATGGTATTAAAATGGGATCTTGGGAATTTATGATATACCATGAGGTATGTAAAATTAAATTATATGTTTAGTGTTATGCAATAGATATGAGTATTTGGGTAAACCCCTTACACTACAATGTCTATAAAAATATATAACTGCATAGACATTTATGATAATCATTAAGTAGTTATAAAATCACCATAACACATTTTATAAAAAAAAAGCACATGCAAATAGAAAATAAAGAGGAAAATAAAATAAAAATATTTTTGTGTATAATTGTCAACACAGTTCCACTAGTGGTTCAAAGAAAGAGCTTTAATGTCAGATTTATCCAAGGTGACAAGATAATTTATTCAATGTTGGATTAAATCCAAGGTCGATGAAGTAGAATTATTATGTGTCAAATTTTTATCCAAAATTGAAGGATTTTTTATTCTAGTGTTAATATTTTATAAAAATATGAATGAAATCCCAGGACAAAAATCAATCAAACAACAATTAGTGTTCAAACATTTGTGGGTTCACTAGGATGTTTATTCTATTCTGAATTAAATGAATCAAACTAATAGATATAAACTATTGAAATTGATATAAAATAAATATATAGATATAAAATTAAAATACTATAGACACTATTTTATGTATTATATAGCACCTTAGTCTTGTACACTTGGTAAACTTAGACCTGACTATTCTCATTAATTCTAGACTTTTCCTACTTTCTAAAGTCTCACATATGCTCTATCTTGTGACCCTTGGCTTATATATTTGTCCAAATAGTCTTATATTGATGACCTGGACATTATATCTTTCCAAAAATACTTAAAACCTTATTATCTTATACCTATATAAATTTTGAGTTTGTACCTACTTTCCTACTCCCTGGATGCTAGTATTTTGGATAAACACTTGCATCGATGTCAGTGCCATTCTCTAACGCAAGTTTCCAATACCCTAAAGTCATCTAATTTTTAAAGTAAACATATCCTAATAGTCAACCTAAGTGATTTGATGCAATTTACTTCTTCAAATGGATTGATATAAATACAAGATCAATCCTCATTCATTCATAACCTAAATAATTATTACTTACTCACTAAGTAACTTATAAAAGACATTCAATCAAGAATCAAGTGAGAAAAGATTCCCTATTTTCTCCTATTTCCATATCAGTCATAGGAACAACAAATATTAATGTATAAATAATGAAGGAACAACCCAAGAGATATATTTACCAAGTTGAAAGTTAAGTCACAGTTGTACTTACTTTGCACATATTACATGATTCACACACAAACCAACATGTAGGGGAGAACTACATCATTCTAAAGCCCTTTAAAAGTATTAGATATGTAGGAAACACTAATTGATAAATGAGTTTTGGGGTCATCTTGACACCATGTACCTACTAACCCATTTTTCTCTATCATCACTATGAAGATGAATAACTAGGGTTTTATAAATTCATAAGGAGTGATAATCCATGACTCAGATCTGAATACACTAGAGCAAAGGTGAAGTAAAGCCCAAAAAAATCCAAGTGGTCACATAATTTTACAATAGGTATTCTATAAAATACTTTTTTTTCAAGCTCAAACAATAACATTGACATAACTATCCCAGGCTGATTTTAGTGTTTGTGACTCTAGAAGCATCCAATCCAAAATCTGATGACTATTCTAGAATATTTTTTTAGTCTACTTTCTACCTATTCCATATCTAGAACTACATTATCATCAAAAAAAACATAAGTACATTAATTATTTGTCATTTCTATACTTAGCATAGTTGTACTTACTATTTTTAGCCTATCTTAGTTTAATAAATTCAACATATGTTATATCTAAGTTTAGCAAATAATTGGCCTGATGTAAATATGATCATCACCCTTGTGTATTGTAATTTATATATCATTAAACATATCTACCTATTGATAATTTGGCCTCCCAATCTAAATATCAACCCTTATAGCTCAAAAATTTCTCATAGAGCCCTCTAAGAGTGTATTTGGCTACCTAAACCTTGTCATGGTGTTCTACATGCCTTGTGATATCCTCATTTGGTCTCATTTTAAGCCTTCTATCATTGTTCAAAGTTTTACTATATGTACTATGGGTTGTTTGAAGATATCCTCATCTGATAGCATGTTTTTAATCTTTAGATTATGTGTTAGGATTTCATGAGTTGTCCTTAGGTGAGTGTAAGGGTGTCAAGTACCTATTATGGCCTAAAAAGTGGCCTATCCTTGTTTGACAAAGTTAAGTTATTTTAGAAAAAATTAAGGTTTTGAAGAGTTTAAGGTTTGATTTTATCCTAGGTCCTCAAATCCTAAAAATAAATATTGTTTCCACATGCCTGAATTATGTCTAAATGGTGCCTAGGATAATTTGGAAGCCCTTGTGAAAAGATCTAACCTATAAAATGAATTCATCAAAACATAATTAGGTCTCTCTAAGCTTAAAAGTCATAAATTATCACTTGTAATGTTTTTTAATAGGTTTAAAGTCATGTTTTAAGTATTTAAATAAATGTATCTTTATGTCATGCTTGAAGAAGACTAATACAATGTAAAATTGTTGTTGGAGCTCACAAGAATGAAAAAGGGTTGTTTATAACGTTAAAAACACTTGTAAAAAATCATAAAAATAGGTTTCAATGTTTAAGAGTGGATATTTTCAATGTGGGATCATGGTTCCAGCCTTGTCATAGGTTTTTACTATAAAAAAAAATCTTGAAGCATTTTCAAGGTCAAATAATGTGAAAACCTACTGTCTTATCCATCGCCCTTCTTGGCAGCTTGAAGAGGCCCAATAGTTTTCATTTAGTATAGGAAGGAGAGAGAGTGTGTGTGTATAGTATAATGATATTATGGGGAATAATTAATCTCTATCCACTTCAAATCCATGGTAATAGTTCATTCATTTATGCCCTATTATTTATGAATCATTGTTAAGAAGTCAGGTTGCTCTTAAACCCTATAGGTTTAATTTTGGACACTTTCAATGAAATTGTGAGTTATTTAATGATATAAAATGGTTTTTAAAGTATATAAATGTCTCCTCCAATCCCATAAATCCATATCTATTCATATTCATGCTTGTACAAGTCACAAACAAGTAGCATCCTCCAAAATGGTGAATTTGTAGGTTGCATTACAGGGTTTTGAGTTCTCCAAGGAGTTTGATGTGAAAAATTTACCTATTATGGATTATAAAAGTATCTCCGTTCCTCATATAACTCAAATAGATATTTCAATATGCCTTCAAGTTCCTATTAAATGTCAATGCCTCAAACATGCCATCATATGGAGTATACCTTTACTGTTTGCCAAGTTGATCAGAAACTTATCACATTTTTTAGGGTATACCATGTAATATAATAAATAATACACATAAAATAAGGTGTATATAATAGTTTAAGATAATATAATAATATTATAAATTATTATATAATCATCCTTGAAAGGAAATGGTAAGGTTTTAGGTTTGTTATGATCATATTTGTGAAGAGGTATGCTTGTGTTGAGTGGATGAAGCACCAAAGAAGATTTTATAAGGATGAAAATGGATATGACACACCTAAAAACATATATATAACCCTAGAGCATCCTTCAAGATAAGAAAAGGGCTTTAATGGGTGTCAAAACTCTAATCTCCATGTAAAGCAATCAAAATAGTGTAGAAGGAAACCAAACACTCAAGGAAGGTTGTAAATATCTTTAATAAGTAGACATAAAGTGAAAATTATGGTAATGGTGTCACTAGAAGGTGATAAATTATCCAAATGGCCTTCATATATCATTAGGAAATTGGTTACATTAAAAAAAAAGATCCAACCTTAGACTCAAAATCAAGATTCACAATGTAGTCTATATGCTTGCACCTTGAAATGGAGGCAAGTGCATCTTTGTGTTAAAAATGGTAAGATTTTCAAATGTGATATGGAATCATAAAGGTGTTGAAAAGATGATGAGTACCACAATGGATCATATCATGAAAATTTGGACTCCTTGAATGATGAAGACAAATGTTAGGCAAAGTCATTTAGATCAAACATGAGAAAAAGAGGATTTGCTTGTAAAGATAGGAGGTATTAAGAAGATTTAAAAGTTAAATGAGAGGTAAATAAGTATTTTTAACTATTAAAAGTTTCATTTAAGTACTCATTGACTTTGAAGGATCTCTAAACTCCCAAAGTGCAACCAAGAAGCTCATTGATCACCTACATGTTAGGTTGGGTAGTTAGAGTTGGATTCAAGCTTAAGGAAGAAGATACAATTAATAATAATGAGTTTAGTGTCTATAATGTTGTGACATACTTAGAACATTCAAATGTTTAGAAGGATGACAAAGGCTTCAACCAAGACAAGGTATAGTCATAATAGACCTAAGATTTATCCTTCAAATAACCTAAGTATATGCACATACACCTATGGGCCTGATCTTAGGTCATGAAGTGGGATGAAGTGTTAGGAAGCTGGTATAGGTTAGGGATGGAGTATGAGAAAAAACTATCTCCACTAGAGGTAATGAAGAAAGAAAGAGGCCTAGTTAGAACTAGTAGGCCTAAAAGATCATACATAACTAGGTGAATGATGCATTTGTGTACATAGTGAAATATTTTAAGTTAGGTGAGTGATGGAAGAGTATAAATTTGGATAGTGAAAATATATCCTAATTGAAATTGAGGAGAGATCCATTAAGTGAAGAAAATCTGGTCACCTACAGTCAAAACAACCTAATAGTTACCTACATACAGTTTGAGAACAATGCGATCAAATGGTATTTGTTGATGCTGATGAGAAGTGATAGAGAGATATAGGTAAGATAAATAAAATCATGGAGTCAATATATAATAATATATAAGGAATCAATAGTTCCAACAAAGAAAAGGCTTGATTTACACTTATAGTGAAGAAATGAAAAAAATCATACATAATTTTATGTATGAAGTGTGGAGAAAGTTGTGTCTTCTTAGGTTGTTGGTCAGTTGAGAGGTGAGGTTGGATGAGTGATAGGTGTTAAGATAATCATATATATTGGACTCATTTAGGGACAATGAAGTATGAAGAGGTCTATTTTGGGTTAATTAGATAGGATTGAGCATCTATAATCAATCAAACTCAACTAAGACCATAAACCTATCATTGAATATGAGGAAGAATATAGGTATAAGGAGAATATGAGAGGAAAGGAGGATATTGAGAGATGATGAATACTTGGGTAGAGAATGTTCTTGAGGTTTAGACTCAATGTGATGAACATAAGTGCCAAACTAGGCCATTAGGGTTACACATGTTGAATTACCTTCAAAACCTTGTAGTATGTTTTCAAGTTGCAAAGATCTATTGGAAGATTATTTTATATTAAAATTAATTGTAAGGAATTTATAAATTGTATCATACCTTTGAAAATTCACTCTAATCAATAATGAATATTGGGAAGGTTTCTAGGCCAAAATTAGTTTTTGAACCTAAGTGCACACAATTTCATGCCCAAGAGGTCATTTGAGGAATCTTAGAGCTAATTAGAGAACATGAATGGTGGAAATTAAATATGTAATAAATTAAATAAGTTTTCATACTTCAAATTAATACCATTAATTTATGATTTAAGATCCTATACAACATGAATCATCACTAAGAAGTCTAGACACCAAAAAACCCTATTTTGCTTGAAAAAAGAACTTGAAGATCAAAGTTTTTATTGGATCATGAATGAGGCTTTGTATAGAGATAAATGGTGTTTGGATATGATGGAGGGGTATATATAATTACACCATGTGTAATTTGGAGAGAGGAAGAGGCTCTATCCTCTATGAATAATTATTAAGACCAAAAGAGCCTCGAAACCCTCCTTAAATCCCTCATAGTGGCGTAATGGAGGAAATATGATTCTTAGTGAATTAAAATGAAATGTTTTGACATTTAAATTATTTTTTTGATCTCAATGTGTCTCATGTGATTCGAGGAATGCTTTTTGGTAGCATGTGAAAAGTACAAATTATACAGACAAGGGAAAAAATGATTGTTGCAACCTATTTGGGATCTTGAAATATGGTAAAAAATCACCAAATTAGACGTAGGGAGTGTTGATAAGGTCCTTAAATTTAATCCAACATCATTCCATATGTTCACATTTATGGGGAAATTTTATAACCAAAACTCAATTTTCTAGGCCAAGAGGCCTAATTGAGGGCTAGTAGAAGGATAAACAAGTGAAGAAAGTACACTTATGCTTATAATCTAGTCATGAAATTTCACATAGATCTATGAGATAATAAATTATATGTAAAAATATGCTTGGTTCTCTTGGATTACCTATATATTATTATAGAGAGGGAGCTTTGCCTATATGGAGGGATATAAGGAATTGAAGGGATAAAATAGGTTTAGGTGCAAAATGAGTCATTAAAGAGTACTTGAATCTTCCAAAAGGGTTAATACAAGTATTTTAAGGTGAAAAGATTTAATCCATAGAGAAATATTACCTTTATTAAGCTATAAACAAGATTTTAGGTTTTTAGCCAAAAGGGAGAAGCCTTGAAGGGGTCAATAATAATAGGGAAATTTTCCAAGAGAATATGGGTTGCTACATAGTAAAGAAGTAGTGGAGAATAATGGTGCATGGAGGCAACATGGAGGTCAATATTTCAAAGGAATATCTTGGTAAATCCTCACTTAACCACTAAGCCACCTCATTAAAAGACCATTAACCAACTAAGGCAATGCATGTGAGAGATTATGGAGCTATTACTAGTCCTTATTCATGTTTTTAACTAATGGTGGAGTGAATGAGGATAATAATGGCCTCTACTCCACACTTATATGCCACATTATCCTTATTTACCCTTCTCTTTTTGTATAAATTTAGGCTTAAAATCCATTACATGCATCCCTTGGCTAGGTATAAAGAAACTCTACCAAAATTATAGCATATAACCTTTGAATTAATATAAGTACTAGTTTAGATTCTCTATGTTAAATACTGTGTTTTATACTTGTTTATTTTCACAAGTGATTGAGTCTTATCTTCCTTTATAGGTCCTTGTTCTCACCTAGTTTTTATAAAATTATTTTAAATAGGTCATATGGTGTGTTAAAGTGTTGATGATTATGCTTAGAGTGGAATCTGATTGGTAGTGTCATGAAAAGAGACCTCCCATTCATCACCCTCAAGTTTTTATCATCTAGCATAGCCTCCATATTAATAATTAATGCTTAGGAGTCACTTGGAGAGAGTGGTCTAGTCATTAATCCTTATCTTATTCACAAGTATTATTGAAGGGTCAAATAGAGTGGATATAACATGTTAGTGCATCACCTCCCATGACTTAGGTTTGTTTTATGATTTTTTATATCCCTTTTCATCAACAAGTTAGTGGGTTTAGAAATTTAGCCTAGATTATGCATCATGGGATATAGCCCCAAAAATATAGGTTCATCTCACTTAATAGGCTACCCATTCCTAGAGGTGATCTCATTATATTAACTAGATGAGTCAGGTCTAAAACACCACTGCCTCAAGGGTACAATCTAGAATAATAATAGTTTTCAGCACACATAATGGGACCAAAATTTAAGGAGTTTTGAGTAATCACTCTCATCATTTAGTGACCTTAAGGATCTGCAAGCATTTTGGTGTAAAATAGCACTCAAATTTCATGATAAAGGGCATTATAAGGTCTTCATCTAAGGGTAAGAAAAACTTGTTGTTGATAGTTCACTTTTTTCTTCATTTGTCTCATGATGTTTAATGGTTGTATATGAAGGAAAATTATATTCTAAACCTCCCTATTATCAACATTATGACTTGTACCAGCCCCACCATGAACCTTATCAATCCTATATTGACCCTTATCAGTAGTCTAATGAACCATATCAGTCTTACATTAATCCACATTAGAATTAAGATGAGTCTTACCCTATAAATGAATTAAATCATCCATAAGATCAAACTTACTATCAACCTCTTTGGTATCCTTGTTATTAGGAGTACTACCCCTCTTTTCCTCCCTAACTACCCTTTCAAACTACACCTAGTTACTCTAATGAGTGGAATGAGATTAGAAGAATGAATCAAATAATTGAGAACAAGTTATTTAATTTTAAGGATTAGTAAGCTCAATTAAACTAGTATTATAAGCTTCCCAATGCCCCATGTAAATATTATTGGACCACTAATCCCATGCCAAATCTAAACTAATAAGAGAGAAAGGTTGTAGAGGTTAAAATAAGGAGATTCCCAAGCTTTCAAAGCCCCTAACCTCTTCCTCAAACTGAAGTTATCCATGGATGTCTAGATATGAAAAGAGAGAAAGAGGTTGTGAGTAAAAATCCTAAGAATTTCACAAGATTTTAGAGTTCCTCCTCACCCCCTAAACTCACTCAATATCAACCTATAAAGCTTTATGTTCCTACTCCACCAATTAGATATTCTTTCCCTCCTACTATCTCTCTATTTGAAAGAGGACCTATGGTTTGGAGAGTATATGAGGAACATATAAATGAAGAGAAGTGTATGGAGGGTAGTTCAAGAGATATTTGAAAATTTTCAAGTTATCTATCTATCCTTCATAATCCAGTCATTAATGAGAATAAAGATACACCTAAGTTTGAAAAAGTAATTAAGGAGTGGAAAAAGGAGAATGTAGTGTATTTAACTGATTGTATCTCTCCATATATTCAAAAATATCATGATTAGCCTCATACTCTTAAGGATCCAAGTTATAAAAACACTCTAGCATCTATCAAGCAAGCCAACAAGACTTATCTCCTTCCCACCCTCTACTTTCAAGAGAATCTAATTGCATTGAAGGTATAATTGGAACATTTAGATGTGAGAAGGAATTTGATAAATAGAATTGATGAGGTGGTAGTCCTTCAAGATATTGATTATATTTTAGCTATAAGTGAGTTTTAAGAACACCTTGAAAAGGATACTTCAAACATGTATGATGAAGATACCACTATTGATACTCCTATTTATCCTCGCAGATCTGAGTTTGAGCCCAAAGGGAAGTTTGATGATGTAGATCAGTCACAATGGCATGACCTTAATGTGGATTAAAAACAAGAAACATCTCCTCTAAGATACAACCATGAAAACAACCCTCATTAACCCAATGTTGAATTTAAGATCACTTGAAGTGATTTGGATTATCCTTGATAGTAGTTTACCATGAATCCTTAAATGAGATTAAATAAATTAGCATTACAAATTTGAATAATGGAATATAACATCATGTTGAGGTCTCAAGTGAGGGTAGCACTAATGTTTTTAAACTTGTAGATCTAGAGGAACTTGATCAATATGCTACTCCATAAGGAAATGGTAAGATCGATAGTGAGGTTTATGTCATTTTGATTGGTCATGAAGAGATTACCTTTTGGGAAGACCTATAGAATTTATATTCAATTTTAGATGATACATCTCCACCTCATTAAAAGAGTTATAAAATTATCAACTAGGCTAATGATCATTGTGAAGAGATTAAGAAGAGTCTTAAGTAAAACACTATGAAATTTAGTCTTATTGAGTCTCAATAGTAGACCCAAGGTCCTAATGACATGAGGTAGTCCTACTTGGACATGGTCAAGGAGGTTTAAGATATTGGTAGGAAATTAATTCAAGAAGAACAAGATGAAGTTGTTGAGGAAGAATACAAGGTTCTTAGTGAGTCAATATGTCTTAAAGATCATCTTCAAGAGGTTCAGTTTCAAGGTCTAATAGAGTATGATGAATATGGTACCTTCCAAGATGAGCAAAAGATTGCTTTTGAGGAGCCAACTAAAATAGAGGTTGAGGTTTTTTCCCCTATCAACCAAGAGGTAACCAACTTGGAAAACTCTCACATTTCCAAAGATAAACAAAAATTTGAGGTGAAAACTGAAATTCAAGATGAATATGTATACATTAGAGACATATTAGCTATTGTAGTGCCATCTAGGTTCAATAAAAAGACAATGGTGGTTAAATAAAAAATTAATAAAATAATAAAAAAACATGATCAATATATTGTACCTCAAATTGTAAAAGTATGAAAGTATGATAAGGTATGTTTTAGGTTAATTGGATAAGACTGAGAATCTACAGTCAAATCAAACTCAGCAAAGACCATAGACCTATCCCTGAATATGAGGAAGAATATAGGTTTTAGGATAAAATGATAGTAAATGAGGATATTTATAGATGATGGATAATTTGGAAAATAATTTTATTTTGGTCTAGACTCAATCTGATGAAGACAAATTCCAAACCAGGCCATTAGGGCTACACAAGCCTAGTTACCTTCAAAGCCTTGTAGTATGTTTTCAAGTTAAAAAAATCTCTTGGAAGATTATTGTATACTAAAATTCATTAGAAGTAATTTATAGGTTTATCTCAAACCTTTAAAAATTCACTCTAATCAATAATGAATATTGGGAAGGTTTTTAGGCAAAAATTAGTTTTTCAACCTAAGTGCACAAGCTTTCATGCCCGAGAGGTCATTTGAAAAAGATTAGAGCTAATTGGATAACATGAATGGTGTAAATTGGATATGGGAGGAATTAAATAAGTTTTATTACTTGAAATTCATGTCGTTATTTCATGAGTTAAGAGACTATACAACATGAATCATCACTAAGAAGTCTGGACACCAAAAATCCTTATTTTGCTTGAAAAAGGAGCTCAAAAAGATCAAAGTCTTTCTTGGATAATTAATGAGGTTTTTTATGGAGATGAAAAATGTTTGGATATGGTGTAGGTGTCTATATAATTCCACCATGTGGAATTTGGAGAAAGGAAGAGGCTCTATCCTCTATGGATCATTGTTAAGACCAAAGGAGATTTTGAAGCCTCCTTAAACCCCTCATAGTGACCTGATGGAGGAAATATGATTCTTAGTGACTTCAAATGAAATTTTATGAACTTTTAATGATTTTTTTAATCTCCATGAGTCTCATGGGAATCTATGAATTGTTTTTGGTGGTAGGTGTAAAGTATAAATTATATAGATAAGGGTAAAAATGACTATTATAGCCTATTTGAGAGCATGAAAGATGGTGCTAGACAACAAAATTAGAATTGGGGAGTGTTTATAAGGTCCTTAAAATAAATAAAACATCATTATGGATTTTAACACATGTGGGGAAATTTTAGATCCAAAACTCAATTTTCTAGGCCAAGAGGCTTAATTGAGGGATAGTAGAAGGAGAAATAAGTGAATAAAGTACACTTATACTTGTAATATAGTCATGAAATTTCAAATAGAGATATTAGAGATTAAATTATATCCAAAACTATGATTGGTTCTCTAATATTACTTGTAAATTCTTCTAGATAAGAAATTTTGCCTATATGGAGGGTTACAAGGAATTAAAGGGATAGAATAGGTTTAGGTGCAAAATGAGTTATTAAAGAGTAATTGAAGCTTACAAGAGGGTTTATAAAAGTATCTTAAGGTGAATATATTTCATCCAAAAATAAATATTTCCTTCATTAATCTATAAACAAGATGTGAGGCTTTTAGCCAAAAGGGAGAAGCCTTGATGGGGTCAATAATAACATGGAAAATTACCAAGAGAATATGGTCTACTATGTATTGAAGAATTAGTGGAGCATAATGGTGCATGGAGGTAGCACATAGGTCAATATTTAAAATTAATATCTTGGTAACTTCTCACTTAACCACTAGGCCACCTCATTGAAAGATGATTAACCAGCCTAAATAATGCATGTGAGAGATCATGGAGTTGTTACTAGTCCTTATTCATGTTTATAACTAATGGTGGAGTGAATAAGTACTATCATTTAATCTCCTAAAAAATTATATGCCACATTTTCCTTCTCTTTACTTCTCTTATTCTATAAATTGAGGATAAAAATCCATTGTATGTATCCCTCGGTTGGGTATGAAAAAACTATGCCCAAATTGTACCTTGTAACCTTTAAATTAATATAAGGACTGGTTCAGATTCTCTATGCTAAATTAGTGTGTTCTATACTTATTGGATTTCACTAGTGATTGATTCTTATCTTCCTTTTTAGGTCTTTTTTCTCACATAGTTTCTATGACATTATTCTAAATAGGTCATATAGTATGTGAAAGTGTTGGTGATTGTACTTGGAGTAGAATCTGATTGATAGTGTCATGAAAACATACCTCCCATTCATCACCCTCTAGTTTTAATAATCTATCATAAACTCTATTTGAAGCATTGATGCTTAAGAGACTCTAAGAGAGAGTGGTCTAGTCACTAGTACTTGTGTTATTCACAAGTGTTGTTGAAGGGTCAAATAGAGTGGATAAAACGTGTTGGTGTATTACCTCCCATCTCTTAAGTTTGTTTTGTACATTTTTTCTATCCCTTTTCATCAAAAAGTTAGTAAGTTTAAAAATTGAGCCTAGATGATGCATCAAGGGAGATAGCCCCAAAACTAGAGGTTCATCTCACTCAATAGGCTACCCACAATTAGATTTTATCCCATTATATCAGCTAGATCAGGTAGGTCTAAAACACCACTACCTCAAGGGTGTAATCCAAACTGATAACACTACCCAAGTAGGACCCTTATACAATTTGGGGTTAAACATTTGGTGAACCCAATCTTTGAACATAAAACCCTAGGTAAATTAGGGTTTTCTAATTTTTCTTGATTGTTATACTATGTTGCAAATTCTTAAATATTCTTTTGTGAAGTAATGGAAAATGTTAATGCAGAAAATTGATTCTAAATGGAAGATAAAGAAACATTGATACATATCAATAATAACAAGAGCTTAATAGATGCATTTCTATATGTTATGAGAGATGAAACAAGTAAACATGATATAACTAAGATTTCTTCACCTAGTGATGGTGAATACTTAGAGTATACTACAAGTGATTCCATACCAATAAATCAACATACATCTAGTGGAGGCATAAATTAAGTCTTCCATTTTTTTTCTTGAAACTACTATTTTCACATCTACCATGGGGCTGACAAATGTTTTAAATTAAATACCAATTTTTGTGCCTATTCAAATCAAGATTACATCTTCTTTGGTGACTAGTCAACTTGTTAATATAAATCCTAATGGGTATACAATTTAAAAAATACTTGAAGTTATAAATATATCAGAGGACAAGGTTAAAAACATTGAATGAAATGCTTTAAAGTCTCCTCATGATATTTATCCCCAAGATGTGTTTCATAACCATATTACACTTGTGATATCATTTCACCATTTCCAACTAGTTTTATTTCACCTAAGTTCACATTTTATGATGGCAAGGGTGATCTTGAAAAACATCTTCAAACATTTTATGCGACATGCATTGACTATGCCTCTAATTATAAACTTTTGATCAAGTTATTTATAAGAAGCCTCAAGGACTATTCTTTGAGGTGGTTTTATCATTTACCTTTCCAATCTGTGAAAGTGTTCAAACCTCTTGCAAATCAATTTTTACCACATTTTTCTATTATTATTTCCAAAAATGTTTCCTATGCTCAAATTGCAAAAATAAAGTAAGGAAAAAATAAAATTATCAATGAATATGTCTTAAGGTACAAGATAATGCTAGCTAAAATGAATAGTCCTATGAAAGATAAGGAGTTACAAGAAGTAAAGTTTACTTGATCCTTTATGTGAGTCCATTGTTTTCAAAAGTTAAAATATTTTTGTGACTTATGACACATTGTATGTGAATGTAAAATGAAGTTTATTTCATTAAATAAGCTCAAGTATGTAGCAAACACATCAACTACATTTAAATCTATTGACAAATTTACAATCAAACCAAGTTATAAGGTAAAACCCCTTGAACCTAAAAATGAAGTAACTGTCATAGTTAAAACATTTTCGTAGCATCCTAATTAGTTTGTCCTATCTAATACAACAAAAATTCAATTTACATGATTAACTAAGTCTCACGCCTCATTACTCTTATGGTTAGTATAATGTCAACTTATATCTCTCCCTCATCCTATATAGGTTGATATAAATAGACCTCTACCCAAAGGATATAATGCAAATTCTTATTGGATTATCACTAGGGATCAAGAGATTCTATGAGCATATGTTTTACCTTGAAGTATAAGATACAAGACCTTATTGATGACCAAAAGATTATATTTGATAATCCTCCAAAGGATTATATTTCAAAACCTAGTTTTCATTGTAAACAAAACATATTTAACAATCCTTTAAAATATCATTCTAAGAAGGAACCATAAATGAAAATGGAATATAATGCACATCATCCTCCATCTCATTATGGGAACCCATTATATGGGATTATTGGTACTTATACATGACATACACCTCCTATGGTTCAAATACCTTAAATTTATTTCAATAACAATGAGATTAAGGATGATGAATATGATCTCCTTTCTTTATTATTTTGAGTATAACTTGATAAACACCCTATACATAGTGTTACGATTGAAAATGATGCAAGTAAAAATGTTTTCATGATGACATTACTTACACACTTGGGTTTTACTCATCATGATTTACATCCTTCTACTAGATTAGTTAGAGCATTCAAAGGGACCTCCTAAAAGGTTCTTGATGATATTGACCTACATTTATAGGTTAGTCTCATACATGTGGTTAATAAATTTTTAGTTATACTTTCCACAGGCATATTTGATATGTTATTGGGAAGAACTTGTATCCACACACTTACATCAATACCTTCTATATTGTATGGGTGTTTTAAATACCTTCATACCAATTGGGTAATTATAATTTATAGAATAACATATGAGCATCCTCTTGAACAAGACAAAATTATACCCAAGAAGTTAACTATCAAACCTACTCAGTTTAATACACCATAGAATGGCAAACAACATGAAATATCCTTTAATAAAGGACTAGTACTTGAGAGACCATTACATTAGAGACATATAATGGATTCCATAGAATCCTCATCTACTATGCACCATGTTCAGATATCTTGATCACCTATACATGTTCCTAATTATGCTATTGAAAATAAACCACATATTACCCAATGATGGGTTCCACAAACCCCTAACCCTATTACTCCTATTTCTCCAAGACCACATAGTCTTATTTTGCATACATAGAGCTTTACAAACACTATAGTGATAGATATTACACCTGAACATGTTACTTTATAGCATCACATAATTATTACACTAGGTTAATAATGGGGATATATATATGATCACTCTTTAGATGGGATCATATAATAGCCTTTCCCTTTCATATTCTAAAAATACCAAAAAAACATAAAGAATTAAAAAATCCAAAAAATATTTTCATCACTTACATGTTCTATTGACTCCTTCACATATATATGTTAGTTATATGTTGATGGATGGCACAACAATTAATCCTACATACACATGTGTGTCATGATTCTACTTAAGGGTGATACATGCATAGACATATACATTATCTATTCCTATTTTGGATGTTGGGCATTACCTCTACTCATGTCATATGGACATTGGGGGCATCCACCTCTATGTTCACAATACTTATAGGTTACATCACTATATGTTTAATCTACATTGTCATGTTTTAATATCCTATATGTACTTACACATGCATTTATCCATGATTATATTTGACATAGGGTGCTTAATATGTTATACACTTGACATTTTTGCTAATAGATTTGATCCATGGGATACTATAACATGTTTATGCTATTTATTTATGATTTCCTTTATGCATTTCCTTGAGTGTCTTTCCTTGATATTGTCTTGATTACTTAATAATTTGAATATGATACTTTGTTTTTGGCCCCCGTGCCTATGCATTATTTATTTGACATTTGAACATATCATTAATTATTGTGTGGATGTTTAAACATGTCATCCTTGATTTTATGGACATTTGAATAAATTATATCCCTTTGATTATATGTAAATTAAACATGCCTCTTGTTTATGTAGATGATGTCTATGGATTATATAGCACCTTAGTCTTGTACACTTGGAAAAATTAGATCTTGGTTGTTATTATTAGTTTTGGACCTTTCTTACTTTTGTAAGTCTTGCATTTGATTTATATTGTACCTCTTAGCCTATCTCTTAGTATAAATAGACTTGTTTTGATGATCTGATCATTATATCTTACCCAAATTTCTTAAATATACTCATCTTCCACATATGCAAGTTTTGAACCTGTACTTACTTTCATGTTTCCTAGACATTAACATCTAGGACAAAAAATAACATCAATGCTAGTGTCCCAACCCAACACAAGTTTCAGTGACCTAAATTAATATATTTTTAAAATGAAATGTATCTTAATAATTATACTAAGTTATTTAATGTGAATTACTTCTCCAAAGGGATTGATATAAATATAAGATCAAACCTTATTCATTCCTCACCTAGCATAGACCAAGGCAACCTATCAAAAACATCCAATGAAGCACTCAGTAAAGCAAATATTTATTATTTTTTCCTATTCTAATATTAGTCATATGAAAAACACATACACAAGTATAAATTACTGAAGGAGAATCTCAAGATCCCAATTTTACAAGTTACAAGCTAGGTCACTATTGTACTTACTTTGCACATATTACATGATTCACATAGAAACCAATAAGCAGGGGATAACTACACCAGTCTAAGGACCTATTTAAAGTATTGGATATGTAGTTAATTCTCAATTATAGAGGGTATTTCAGGTCATCTTGACACCATATGCCTACTAAACCATTTTTCCCTAAGGTCACCATAAAGATGAAGAACTAGGGTTTTAACATTTCATGAAGAGTGACACTCCATGACCCAAATCTGAATGCACCAAAGTGAAGGAAAATACAAACCCATAAAAATCTAAGTGGTTGCATATTATTTTAGTAGGTATTTCACATAGGAAACTTACGTCGAATATAGACAATAACATCAACACAACTATCCTAGGCTAATATTAGTTCTAAATCTCTAAAAGTATCCAATCTAGAATCTATTTTTTTCCAGAATCATATGTAAGTCTAATTTATGCTTATTTAAATATAACATCTTGTTATCATTAAAAACAATTAAATATATTATTTATTTGTCATTTCCATACATAGCTTAGTTGTGCTTTTGATATTTAGCCTATTCTTAGTATAAGAATTTTAGTGTATATCTATATCTAAATTTAGAACCAATTATCCTACTGTAGATATGATTACCACCATTATAAATTATCATTTCTATATTATTAACCCTATTTACCCAAGTTAAGGATTCCTAGATATATTTTAGGGTTAAACATTTATAGAATCTGATCTTTAAACATCAAACCTTAGGAAAATTAGGTTTTTTTTTCTATTACTCATCCTTGATTGCTATAATTTTACAACCATGTTTTCCATGGATATATCTATAAATTAATTCATGGTCCAATACCTTATAGTTTTTATGGTTTTCTAAATTAGTTACCTTGTTAAAGTTGTTAAGAAAATCCATGTCAATAATGAGAGGGTTTTAAAGAAGAAACATCACTTGATCTCTCTTCAAAATTCTTTTTGTAATGTTATGGATCAATTCATTAGATGATAATGTGCATGGTCTCAACCATTTGTTCTACCTAAGTATTATTTTAATAATGGATACCATCCGCACCTATCATTCACCATGGTTTATATTAGACTCTGTGGTTAATGTTGTTACTACTTGAAAAGGTAATATTACTCAACCTATTCACCCACTGTTAATATACAACATGTGACTTATAAACCTAGATTGTAGTAAAATCTAAGGGATATGACATTATTGACCAATTGAATAATACACATGCAAAATTTTCAATCCTTGAGCTCCTAAAGTGATCTAATGTTCATAAGGATATCCTCTATGAGGCATTGTATGAGATACAAGTTCCAAGTGATATTAAGCCTGCTTGTTTTGTAGATATTATGAAAGATGTCAATAATAATAACAAGCTCATCATATTTGATCTAAAAAATTTACCATCCAAAGATATTATTGACCAAAATTTTCCTTTATTCATATAAGTGATAATGCAAAATAAAGGTTTCAAAAGGATGCTCATTGATAATAGGTCGGGCCTAAACATTAGTTGCATAAAATTTCTAGCCACCATTGTAATTAAAACTAATATTCTTCAAAACATAGTTATGAACATAAAAGGGTTTGACAATTCACATAGCCCTCTGATTGGTAAAATCACATTTTATGTCACCTTAGGACTAAAAATTATTTCAACTAATTTTCAGGTCATGTCTCAATCATTACATTATAATTTACTTTTGGATAGATATTAGATACATTAAATGAAAGTTGTCCCATCTACACTTCATCGATGTGTTAAATTCATACATGATGGGAACTTATTATCCATGTGTATTGATGATGAACCTTTCAAATTTTAAAAAATGATACATTCTAAAATTGAAGGCATACATATAGTGGTATCATCTAAATAATGCATTCCTCTTGATCACATACATAGATATGAAATAGGTGAGTCAAGTACAATGGATCCTTTATATCCAAATATAAATAAGATATTAAATATTGAGGTAAACATAGATTCACATAAATAAAAAAATTATTACTAAAAGGAGCTAATAGAACCACAACATACCCCAACATTGAGCTTTCTTTATTGGTTGTTACTGAGTAAAATAATGGCCATATTTTATATCACTATAATAATGATGCTAATGCAACCTATGATATGATAGAAGATAAAATGAAAAACTTAAAATTTGATCCACTTGATCACTTGTCACATAGATTATTCAAACCTATAGCTGCCACATATAAACTAAATCCACTTATAGAAAATGCAAAACTAGATCCAAATAAGGGCAAAATAAAAATAAGAGATGAACATGTAAATGATTGTTATTCCATACATCCCTCTTGGATGAAAAAATTAAGTCAAACTTACAAGGATTAAATGAAAATTCATCATATGAACAATGTGGAATATTCTCAAAAGTCTTCACAATAAATTTTATAGATCATGACACAATAAGGTATCTGCTTTCCTCATGAAGGAAAATTAATACATATTCAAAATTATAGTATTACTTCTTCTATTACACATGTAAAATGTGAGTCACATGATATGTACCTTTTTAACCTATTTAATCATGATGCAAATAATTTAAAAGATCCAACTTAAGGTTGTCAGGAACTAAATAAGGATATACCTATGACTATCCATTGGATGAGAACATAGAATAGTCTCTTCAAACATTACAAAATACCAAAAAATTCAAAAACATTTAGGGAAAAAAAAATTGTCACCTACTTATTCTATTGGCTCTTTGGCATCCATGTGCTAGTTTCATATTGATGGATATCATACCTATTAATTCTACATACACACATGTGTGTCACACTTCTATTTGAGAGTGACACAAGAATACACAAATACATGATTTATTCCTATTTTAGATGTTGGGCCTTCTATCTACTCATATCATGCAGATATTAGGGGCATCTGATTCTTTGATCTTGATACACATAGGTTATATGGTTTGATAATAACATTTTATTATCATGTTTGAGCTTACATATGTATTTATAGATACCTTTATCCATGATTATATCTTACATAGGGTACTTAATATGCTATACACTTGAATTTTTTCCTAACACATTTGATCCATCAGCTACTATGACATATTTATGATGGTTACCTATGCTTTCCTTTATGAAATTATTTGAGTGTCTTTTATTTCTATTGTATTCCTTATTTGATCATTTGAATATGCTCCTTTACTTACATTGCCTATGCTTATGTATGATTTCTTTGACATTTATATATGTAATTATTTTTTGTATGGAAATTTGAATATGTCATTCTTGATTTTATGGAAATTTGACTAAGTCATTTTCCTTTAATTGTGTGGTATTTGAACATGCCCCTTGTTTGTGGTCTCATAGGACCATTGTCTTTTGTATTGATTTTGAGTGCTCTTGTGTGTGTACTTGTTTACGTATTGAGATTATACTATTAATATATAGAAATTTCCATGATCCTTATCATGAATATTAGGCATTCATGATATCACATTGGTTCTATGTGTTTTAATGTTATATGTACCTAGACATGCTCCTTCTATATGATACAAATTTCTATTCACAGTTTATACAATTATCTCATCCTTTTAAAGTGGGGTAAATACCTATTTATATATTTCCCTCACCTTAAATGGGGGAATTCTATAGAGGCATATTCTCCACACTTGGCATGGTTTTTAGATTCAATGGGGGTATGATTTGGAAGCATGTTCTCCATACTTATTTAATATCTGGCAGTTGTATTAGTTTTTAGATTCAGTGGGGGTATGTCACATAGGCATATTTTCTATCATAACTCAAAGATACATCCTATGAGAGGGTGATTCAATCCATATCAACTTGAGCTATGCAATTTAATTGACTAGGTTGTGGGTTACCGACAAATGAGTCAAATCTCTATATTTTGGGCTAGATACCAAAGTACAACACCTAAACTAACCAAGTACACTATTTTATTAACATGTAAAAAGGAGAAATAAATATTAAAACTAGAAATATAACTTGAAAGTGATGCACCAAATATGAATTCCTCATCTTGTTGGAGATGCACTATGAAACATTAGACTACAATCTGATTATGCTACTCCAAAACAATCCTAATCACACTAGTGTTTCAATATGAAGGTTGGAGAGATTGTAAAGTCACTAAGATGATCAACCAAGAGGTGTTAGTAGGAAAAAACTAATGGTTTAGCAGTTTTATAGCTTATAAAACTAACTAAAACACTTCATATGAACTTTGAGAGGCAAAAATTGCATAAGGAATGAAAATGAAGGACAAATGCAAAGAATAAAACACTATCTCTACATATGCATTAATACAACATACTCAAATTCACTATTTAAAAGGAGACATAATATCTAGCTTGAATTCATTTCAATACACAAGTACAAGACTTAATTTTGGTATTTGGATGAATTTTATGCAATAACTCCTCCTTTAGGTTTATTTTAGGGTTTAAGAGAGGTTTAGGGAGGTTTAGGTTCTTAACAATAGTTCATAAAGGTTAGGACACCAACCTATGAACTAATTTCACTAGTTTAAAGTATACAAGGTCCATAAAATTTTACCACATGATTTGAACTCCATGGAACTACTCTATATAGTTATGATTTCACAAAGATGCTTCTCAGGTGACCAACATGCATTTTATGTAGTCCTAAAGCCATTTTAGGCCAAAATAGCCAATTCCAAGTTATTCCCTACAAAATAGTGTCACTGTCATCTCTATAATTGCCATAGGAACACTTATAGGTTGTATTTAGGTCCACATTCAATTGTTTATTAATCCTAACCTTAATATATAAGTAGTGATACTTTAAGAAGGGTATTAGGGTAATAGGCCTAATGACTACATTTTATGTGTTTTGCCCACTAATGGAGACTTCCTCAATATTTTGTCATATTTTATTAGTATGAGACACTCTTAAGGACTCCTTTGATCATGTTTTTTTAGCTTAATAAGGATATTTTACCTTCCTTTCTTCACCATACATAATCAACAAGCAAGGCATAAGGACATTGTTATAGTTGTCAATTTTGAGTTTGGAGATTCTTGTAGGTGATCATGGCACCTGAGTGTCTATGCTTCACTTATCCACTTGATCCATAATGTTTTTAGGTCCATATGCATGTCTATAAATATAAATCACTACCTTAAACCCCTTAATTTGTCTTTTATTTCTAATGACTGACTTTAGGTCTTGGCTGTAGGGTTTTATGACTTCTTTTGACATTTGACACTGCAATTTTTTGAGTGAACTCATCAAGACCCTAAGTGTATTGAAAACCTATCCAACCATCAATTAATATTATTCTATCAACCTCCTCTATATAATGAGATATTTCCTTCAGGTTTGATGTGTGAAAAGAAGCTCTTAAGCCCATTTAGGCATTTTAGGCTTTCCTCATGAGATGTTACTGTGAGAGGCCAATTCCTTATTTAAAAAAACTAAGGTAGATTTTCCTTTTTCTAGTAACTTTCATTATATACTTTATCACATCCCTCATTATTTATGTCACTAAGTATATTTCATCACCTAGACTGGGTAAGATTGTAGGTGATGAGGATTATGTGGTGATAGGCATATGTTTAACTTATATTTTGTTATCTCAACAGGTAGATATTAGAATAATATTGGTATAAAATCAAGAATTTTATACTTTGAACTCCACTCAACTTCCTCACAAGAATGAAAAAATTTGAAACTCCATCATTCTCTATCTTAATCCATTTAGGCTTGTCTATAGGTAGTGATCTCCTTGAGATTTTTGAGTATCTAGTTTTAACTTGGGCTGACTAATGGTGCCATTTGATACTAAATATAACATAACCTATTACAAGTTCAAAAAATTCACTTGGTTCTTCTTTCAAACCATTGACACCTTCACTCTTTGAAGTGTCTTTAATCATTTCACACCTTACCTGTAGGCCTATTTCTATTTGTAGGCCTTCTTATTGAGATCCAGTCTTCTTGAATCCTTAAGACACCTTCAACACTTTGTCATTGTTAACCTCATTCAATTTATTTATCACTCTCTAAATAGATTGTATAAATTTTGACCAAGCATTGCACCATATTAATCTTTGAATATCCTATATGAACTATCTGTATAGTGAGTTTATGTGTAATGTCTATGTGTTGAGAATTAGATTATCTCAAAAGCTTATTGTTATTTTGATGATAAAATTATGTCTTGGGACTCTCTGATATTATTTATCATTATTTATTGAGCCAAATTTGGCAATCAAATGTATAGAGGATTGTCCATGCATTGGCAATGTCTCCAAAGACCAATCACTTGAAGACTATGGACAAGAATCACATATCAAAGAAGTAGAACATGAAATATATGAATTTGAGGGATCCTACATGAATGATGAATCACCTATTAATATATAAGAGTGACAAAAACTAAAACAAATTATAACACTTAAATTAGGAGTGGTTGAACACCTTATACTTGAGACATTTTCCCTCCTATTGAAGACATTTCATAGAGATGAGTTAGATGATGAAGACACCATTAAAAGGATTTATTTAAGCTTATGAAAACATCCTTCAAATCCATTAATCTATATATAATTATGAAGTGGAGAAACATATGCAAAATTAGACCCTACTTGGATGTACAAGGTATAGCGACCTACTGTCACTCTTAGCGATTATTCATAAATAATGGGCCATGAATCTACAAAATAATGCCACTAATTTTAATGTTATTAGGAAACCTAACAATGGAAAAATATTTATCTCCTAACTCTCTATCTCTCTCTCCTAGTTGTACCATCCACTTTAATTTTGCTTTTCTAAGCTTGTAAAGGTAATGATGGAGGAGAGACAATGCTTCAAGCATATGTACATCCTGAAACATGGTCTAAAGATTAAAAATGATCTAAAGGATCCAAAAGGACACTATAAAACTATATTCAACTAAAAAATGATCTTCTTAGGCTGTAAAAGTGCTTAAAATTTCTTGTGAAGTGGCATTTTGTTCATTTTTTGAACCAAATTTGGCAATCAAATGTATAGAGGACTCTCTATACATTGGCAATGTCTCCAAAGACCAATCACTTGAAGAATATAGAAAATAATCACATATCAAAGAATTATCACATAAAATATATGAATTTTATGGATCCTACATGAATGATGAAGAACTTGGGAATATCTAAGAGTGACAAACTAAATAAACTAGAACACTTATAGTAGGAGTGGTTGAACACCTTATAATTAAGACACTTTTCCTCCTATTGAAGACACTCCATGGAGATGAGTTAGATGATGAAACCAACATGAAAAGGAGTTATTTTAACTATGAAAACATCCTTCAAATCCATCACTCTCCATCAAATTATGAAGTGAAGAAACAAATGCAAAATCAGACCCTACTTGGATGTACAAGGCATAGTCACCTCCTATCACTCTTAACAATTATTAATAAATAATGGGATATGAATCTACAAAATAATTACACTAATTTTAAAATTATTATGACCCCTAACAATGGCCAAAGTTTTAGCTCCTAACTCTCTCTCTCTCTCTCTCTTGGCTGTACCATCCACTTTAATTTTACCTTTCTAAGCTTGTGAAGGCAATGATGGAGGAGAAAGAATGATTGAAGCATATGTACATCTTAAAACATGGTATAAAGACTAAAAATGATTTGAGGGAGCCAAAAGGACACTCTAAAATTAATTTCAACTAACAAATGATCTTCTTAGGCCATACAAGTGCCTAAAAGTGCTTGTAAAGTGGCATTTTGCTCATTTTATTCATTGAACCTACAATTTTATCAGTATCTAACTATTCCTGAACATTCTCTAACATCAGGTACATTAGGTAATCTTATTTAAACATTTGAATTTGAATATAGGATGCACAACTCCAAAAAATAATCTTAAAAGGTGATAAAATGACTTTTAGCACATAAGGACATAATAAAATGCTAATACATGATAATATGACCTTCAAAACTCATTTATAATGACCCCTAACCATGTAAAAACTTTGAACACACTTTAAAACACCAAGACCTATAAATGACCCCTAAGACTAGATAAGTCATATGAGATGAAACCTGGGCAAATCTAAATAAGTAAACATATGACCACATGAATACCTTTCAAGACCATAACAAGACACTTGTAATGACACATAAAAGTTTGAATAACCCTATGGAATTTTCAATATATAGGACTTAGGAGTCAAAATTGGTCAACAAATTGGTGATTTCATAGGGTTAGCATGCCTACAATGTTGATAGATTAGTGGCCTTATCCTTTCTCATTGGGTAATGGGGTCAATCTAAACATATAACTTGACACTTACCTTGGAACAAACTAAAATTAAAAAAAATAGCAAACAAAAAACCACACCTAACATGTGTCATAAGACACTTAGAGGAAGGAAAAACACAAAATAAATAAGGCAAACACTTATGCATGAATCACTTAGGTAGCTAAAAAGCATACTCTAATATGTATAAAAAGATAGAACTAACCTCAATAACATGAATTCAAGTGTATCACATTGATTGGGATACTTAATTATTCTCCATTTATTCTTTCTAGTTGAAAGACATTGTGCTTCTTGCAAGCAATGATGATATAAAGTCCACTCCATAATGCATCAAACATGGTATGTTTACCAGGATTATCTCTATCAACATCCCACTTCAAGTCAAGATCCCATTCTCGTTATGGTCTTTAGATATCTCTCTTGTCAAATTTTATCTTCACTTATGCTTGGTGACATTCCATGATGTACATAACATGATTCCTCAGTTACTCCAAGGCTATTAGTTCTACCCATCTTATCTCCATAGGGTCATTCTCCATCTTCTCAAGCTGATGTGCCAACTCAAGAGTTGGTAACTTAAGTGAAATAGGTAATTAACTTCTCTCCTATAGACAAGCATATAAGGAAAGTTACCAATAACAACCTTGGGAGTGATCCTATCAACACATAGGGCTGTCTTTAGTTTAGTATTCCAAATCCTTTGATTATCATCTATAGTTATCTTTTTCATTTTGTTCAAGATCTTATTAGTGGACTCAACTAGCCCATTACCTTGGGGATAGTAATTAGAAGATGTACTCAAGTATATGCCATATTGTAGATCCCATTCCATTGTTCTCACTCCACTAAAAGCCATGACATTATTAAAAATTATGGTTGCAGTGTTAAGTAAAGGCTTATACTAAGAGGGACAAGTGAAACAGTATAAGATAATATTTTAATCTTTTAAATTCAATCAACCACAACAACCATAAACATTCAAGATCTATAAATTAATAACATAAGAGAACACAAGATTTATGTATAAACCCTTTCGAGAGAAAACCCTGGCAAAATATTACTTATATATATATAATTCTTTTAAAATGTTTTTAGGAACCAACCTATTGGAGACACCAATCCCTAAACTAAACACCAACTTGGTCAATTTGTGAGCACCCACCCACTAGAGACATTGATCCCCTTCGCCAAGCACCAACCTAGCCAAGTCATGAACACTGAACCACATGAGCACCAACCCCTAGACTATGAGGTATTGAACCCAAGCCAAATTGATTTCACCAATCTGTGATTGATTCTTCAATCTAATGATGGATTTACTTCTCTTACACTTTCTCTCTCACTAATTTTATTATATACTTTTTTCTCTCCTCTCTTTCACAATTCTAAAATGATATTCTTCATTAAAATAAATATACCCTTCACACTTATTTTATTAAGAGATATTCTATTTCAATTTCTAATATTTTCTTCTTCTTCTTCACTTAAATGATATGCATAAACAAAATTTTGATCTTCCTCTCTTCTTTCTATCTCAAACTCATATGATCTTCAATCAAATCAAATTCTTATAATACTTCCACATCTCTTATCCCTTATATAACCTTAAACACTTCTAAAAATTAGGCCTCCTATCCAAGAGGCACCTCTTCACCAAAATTTGTGACCATTAACATTTTTGTCAATATTTACATTGATAATTCTGTTAACATTTCCATTGATATTTTGACATTTCCATTCACTTAGGACAATAATTCCATTTGACACTTATGTCCACCTCCAATAATAATTATGTTTGACATTTCTATTCATATCCATTAAATTATTTTGACATCGATGACAATTATTCCAACAATCTCCCCCTTTGTTATTGATGGAAATACCCATGAATTAGTATATGAACTCCCCCTTGCTATGGTTCTCCTCCTTTGCTCCCTTATCTTCAATTCTTCCCCTTTGACATCAATGGAAAATGGTTGTCCATAGTTCTCCTCTTGTTGTAGTGATGTTATTTTATTTTCTCTCTCCCCCTTTGACATCAATAGTAAAGGGTTATACAACCTACTCCCCCTGAGCTAATACTTCCTCTCATAGTAACTAGATGAAAAAAATATTATCTTATTCTACTATCTTCATTGCAATCTCAAATTTATTTTATACCACTTATTGTAATATCTTCTTTTATTATTCCTCTTCATAACATCTTTCCACTATGCACATCATATCTCTCTTACTTCAACATCATATTTGCTACAATTTCTCATTGTGCTTTGTGTTCCATCATGTCCTCCTTGTCATTGCTCCTTGTGCCTTTTGTACAAGCACATATTACTAATTTTAATTGTCAAGCTACTGCATTTGCTTCTAAAATTTCACAAATTCTCTTTTGAGTTTGGTTTGAGTATCCTATTTCTTGTTATGGTCTATAGGATTACTTACACATTGTGTCATTATATGTCCATACTTATTACATTTATAACATATAATGCATTTTTAAAATAGAATAAATGAATTTATACTTGAGAAACCATATGAATATTTGTTTTCATTCCAACCATGCCCATTCCTCTCACATCCCTCACTTGTGCCATAATTCCATCCATACTCATTTATTGCATGCCCATTCCTCTTATCTACATTTATGCCATTGTTCCATACATATCATTTACTCACATGCCTCTTACACTCCTTTTCTCTATGACCAAAAATGTTGAAATTAAAGAAATAGCCATGAAATTATCCTTGGTACATGTTGGACCATTTTAACAAGAAAGATCTTCTATCATGCCAATGGTTATTTCCTTTTTCTTCTACTTGTGGAACTTCATTCTTCGAGGAAGTCTTATCTTCTATCTTCACAGGTTTAACAATTTTAATATCCTCCTTGGTAACCTTTTGTTCATCTCCATAACCAAGACCTGACTTGTCAAATAGTGATCTTTGACGATCTAAAATCTCATCTAGAACCTCGGTACTCTTCTCAAATCTTAGGCTACTTATCAACTTAGCATTCACCTTTTCTAAATCCTTTCTCAAGGCAACAATCTTAGCTTCTATCTTTTCACATTATTCTTTCTTTGCCTTCAGTTTGATTTTATTCTTTTCATTTATTTTATTTGCCTCTTTGACTTGAGCATTTAGAATGATGACTACCATTTATTACTCCTCTCAAATTTTTGATAACTCTTCTTCTTTATCTTGATCATCTTCTTCATATTTTTGAATTTGTCACTTTTGTTTCTAATTATTTTTATTGAGCATTTTTTTTTCATTCAAGGCACTTAAGAGTTCTCCTTCAATATCTACTTTTGCTTCTATAGCTTCTGAATCACTCCAAGATTATCCTCTAGTTATCTGGTCATCACCATCCCAATATTATATACCCATGAACAAAACTTCACCTTCATCACTATATTTAACACCTTATTAAATATCCTCACTTGAGCTACTAGTCCTTTTTTAATAAAGGATTTTCTTTTCTTTATCAAATCTCTTCTTTTTCTCATATTTCTTTGATTTATATTTTTTCTTACTCTTATGATACTACTCTCTTTCTCATCATGTTCCTCTTCGTCATTACTATTATCTTATTTTAAATGGGGACATTTATTTGTAAAGTGTCCTATTTTTCCACAATTGAAACACTTAAAATTTAGATTACCTTTATATCTCCCAGATCCCTTTTTGAGATTTATCACAAATAGGGCTTCTTCTTTATCTGACTCTTCATTGGTGCTATAGATTGATTCATGTTGTTCATTTTTCACTTTCTTTGATAATTTAAAAATTACTTCATGATTTTTTTAATTTTATAATTCCATCCTCATTTCATATTCTATGATAATTACATGTAATTCATCCATCTTCAATGTGTCTAAGTCCTTCATTTCTTCAATAGTTGAGACTTTCACATCATACCTCATAGGAAGTGACCTTAGTACTTTCTATACTATCACCGAATATTCTATTTTCTCACCTAACCTTTTGATGGTGTTGACTATCTCATCCATAGGGAGAAGATAGGCTACAACATTTTCTTCATATTTCATCTTAAGACTTTCAAATAACCTTCTATGCATTTTAAGCTTCACCTTATTGACCTTGTCATCACCTTCATATATATTATAAATTTTGTCTCATATCTTTTGATAACACATAATGCATTAATTTTATGAACTCTAATTTTGATAAGCCACATAAAATAACACTCATCATTTTCACATTATTCTCATATGCTTTTTTTCCAACCTGATCCATTAGTTGATTTATTGGTGCTATGTACCCTATCATTACTGATAACCAAATATCAAACCCTATAGCCATAAGATATTTTATCATCCTTATACTCCAAAAATCATAGTTCGTTCTATCAAACAATGGTGTTTTGTTTGTAGAGAACCCATCCTAACCTTGATGACTATCCATGTGTGCTCTTAACATCTACCTTCTAATGGTTAGACTGATTTAGAAGGAACCACTTTGATACTAATTATTAATCACATGTTTATACTAAGAGCAGGGGGGGTGGGTAAATCAATATAAGATAATATTTTAATCTTTTAAATTTAATCAACCAAAATAACCATAAACATTCAATATCTAGCTATTAATAACATAAGAGAACACAATATTTATGTGGAAACTCTTTTGGGAGAAAACCACAACAAAATATTGACTATATATATATATATATATATATATAATTCTTTTAAAATGTTTGTAGGCACCAACCTACTAGACACATTAATCCCAAAAATAAACACCAACTCGGTCAATTTATGAGCACCCACCCACTGGAGACACTGATCACCTTTTCCAAGCACCAACCCAAAGGAGCACCAACTCCTAGACAATGAGGCACCAACCCCAAGACAAATTGATTCCACTATCTATGATTTCTTATTCAATCAAATGATGGCTTTGCTTTTCTTACACTTTATCTCTCACTAATTTTCTTATATGTTTTCTGCTCTCTTCTCTTTCACAATTCTCAAATGATATTCTTCATTAAAATAAATCTACCCTTCACACTTATTTTCTTAAGAGATATTCTATTTCATTTTTTGCTCATCTTCTTCACTTAAATGATATACATAAACATAATTCTACTCTTCCTCTCTTTCTTCTCTCTCACACTTATATGATATTTAATCAAATCAAATGCTTGTAATACTTCCATGTCTCTTCTCCCTCATATAGCCTTAAACACTTCTCACAAAGGAGGCATCCCATCCAAGAGGCACCTCTTCACCAAAATATGTGACTGTTGACATTTCTATCAACATTTCCAATGATAATTCCATTAACATTTCTATTTAAATTTCAACATTTCCATTCAGTTTCAGCCAGAATTCCATTTGACACTTTCGTTCACTTTTAAAAATAATTCTATTTGACATTTTCATTCATATTAATTATAATTTATTTGACATCAACGAAAATTATTCCAACATGTAGGTACTCCAAACCTTATTACTATGATCACATAAAATTCAAGGACTAAAGTTTTATTAGCCTCCTTGAGGGCTACTACCTTTACCCACCTTGTGAAATCATCCATAGATATAATAATCCATTTATAACCAACACTAGATGGAGGGTTAATCATTCTAATGAAATCAATCCCCCATTGCATGAATTGGGTGAAGAGGAAGGGATGTAAGTTTTTGCTTACCTATAAAGAATGCAAACTTTTGACATGCTCTAACCCAAGCATATGCATCTTTTAATAGGTTGGGCCAATAGTAACCATCCCTTATTATTTTTTAACTATAGTTTTAGGTTCAAAATGACCTCTTGCTGGCCCATCATGGAATTGTTCTAGAATTTTATCAACCTAATCTCTTTTTACATATAAAAGTAACACCCCATTGAGATATTTCTTGAAAATATATCCATCCACAAGGACATAAGGTATTTATTTCCATCTCAAGTATCTCCTTTTTGGTTGATCTAATCCCATAAGACACTCACATATTTGAAGGAATCCCACCATTTCTTGTGTCAAACTTGTGGGAGATAAAGTAGTAGCTATACTAGGACCTTCTTGTAATGCTAAAACCATATCTTATTATTACTTTAGGTTTGATGCTATGTGTTCACACAACCCTCTTCATCTTACTATCTTAGTGGACTTAATCTCAACATCATATTATATAAATTTCATTATCCAGACAACCCTTTTCTCATTCAAGTCCTTATTCAAGAGGAAGTCTCTTTTGCTTGGATGGGTTACCATCACATGATTTTTTTATTTAATACCATATGTTTGAATTTATTAAGGATTCTTATCATAACCAACACTTGTTTCTCAACATATATATACCTTTATTTATAGTCTTATAGTCCTTGACTAAAAAATGTTATATGTTGTTCAAGTCCTTCATCATTTTGTTGCATCAACATAGAGGAGATGGTGTTAGCGTTAGCAAAAGCATAACAGAATAAATAATTTTTTTTATATTGAAGAATGATTACTAATATATTCATAAAAAATTCTAAATATACATAATATATATCAAAATAAAAAGTAGTTGTGGGTCATCCCCCACTAACAGTCATAGAAATTGATGGTTCAATATAAAAATGGCTCTAACCAAACAAACCCAAAAAAGGAAAAGATTAGTACCAATAGAAATAGTGCCAAATAGGCAATCAATGAAATAACACCAATAATATCAACCAAGATGATGAAAAATACGTAACCAAAGAAACAAAATCAATAATAACAAAGTCCAATAGAAACAATCCACTAGAAAATAAATAGAGGCCACCCCATAGGTAGCAGGATCATAGATATGGGTCTAGTGCCCTAATAGAAGTAGTGCCTTCTCTATCATAGTCACCATCCAAGATAATCTAAGCATGACCTTTTGAAGAGCATTTGTAAATAACACTTCCCAACTAGATATGTCTAGAGCTCAGCTTAATAGGGTAGTGGTCGACTTTATCTAAAAGTCCTTTCATATTATTCTACTTCACATAATCAAGGACATCTTCAACATCTACTAAGTTTCCACCTTCGATCAGCTTCTCCAAATTTATAGATAAAGTGTTTATATTATCATTAATTTATTTCCAAACATTTTCCTGCACTATTTGAGTAGACACATCTATAAAAGGACCCCAAGAATAAGGACCTACCAATGAATTCTCATCCTTAGTTTCTAGAAAAATATTTAGTTCAAATGGAGTGAATTTTTCCTTGGCTTCCCTAATAATATAACTACCATTCTCCTTGTTGTATGGATCCTATAGAACACTCTCATTTGTAGCTGCCCATTCACCAATGACATTATTGTTAGACTTGGATGGGGTGATCCACTCCTTCACTGGATTATTTACTTAGTCAAAATAGGCATCTTTGATGTAATCCCATTCAAACTCAAAAATTTTAGCCTTAACAACCGTTTGGTGAGACACAACCCAATCTATATGAGGGCTCATTCTAGGGTAGCCTCTTAAATGTAATAAGTAATATGATGTAATCTTTATCAAACCTATCCTTATAAACTTCTTGAGCTAGTCGTATGGAAATTTTAACTAGAGAAAAATTTGTAAGGATAAAAAATAAAGGATGACTTCAATTATGAAGTTAGTAATCACTCTAGCCTTACCTTGAAATATCTCTAGATTCCTTTGCTTCCACAAAAACCAAAGAAATTTAGTAGAAAAAACAAGCTAGAATTTGTGGAAAAAATGGACTTTACATTTAGGATAAGCATAGCCAAAATCAATGTTTAACCATTCAAGCTCAGACTCAAAAACATTATTCCAAGGCTTAAGACATCTTTACCAAAGATTAGAAACATATAAACATGAACTAAAAACATGCATAATAGTTTCAAATTTACTATAGAAGGAAAAAATAGGATTATCAAGCCCATAATTATTCAAAAAAACACTAACAACCAACTTTTTAAACATTAGTAACCAACAAAAGCAAGACTTATTGGGTTTAAGACAAGAGGACCAAATCACTGCAAACCTAAAGGACCAAACATAGAAAGGATCAATCACAAACTAAATATGATTGAGGATGAGGTAGGGGACATTGGAAAAGGAAAGTTTCTTGTAGAGCATCTAAGTTGAATACTCAGGTAGAGGTGGGCCTTTTCCACTTCACACTATCCAAGAAATCATCCTCATCTTCTATAAACACCACATTATTTTTCCCTTTGAGATATTTTTGGAACAAGGTGAATGTTCTTCTCTAATAATCTGGGAATTAAAATTTTCTTTGAGTTTTAACCTTGAATCCCAACTCCTATGGGATAAGAGATCCTTAAAGCTCCTCAATCCTTTAGTGTACCAATCAAAGGTAGAGCACCCCATAATGAGGGCTAGTGGAGTCTTGTTGACACTCAAATTCCACCATATAGATCTATAAAACCAATTGAAGATATATTTTGTAGTAATGAAAGTCTTGATTAAGTCCTAAATAGACCAAATGGATGCAAATATAGGAGAACCAACAACTTAGACTATGAAGGGCCCTAAGAGCATATCAACAATATTTAATCCTTTCCAGTTTGGCTTCCCTTTTGGAAAGCCTCTCAAGATATTATGTCTAGAAAGTATTTTCTAGGGCTCATTCCCAATGGAGGTCTTGAAAATCCATTTAACTCTAAAGTTATTCCCTGCAACCAAAGGTCCTTTAATCTTAGACTACCAATGCTTTTAGGTTTTGAGTAGAATTGCCATGAGATCACATGCCTTTTCTTGCCATCTTTCCCATCAAACCACATGAAGTCTCTAATAATTCAATGGATCATATTGACTTGTGTTTTTCCAAATATCTAGTAGGAGGCATAATATATATTTTATGAAGAAAGATCTTTCTGGCATACTTGGATCCTATTAGGTAAAGATAGGAGGTGGCTCTGCCATTTGCCAATTTTCTTATTTATTTTATCATAGAACCATTCCCACATATTCTTGAAGGATGGGGTTATGGAAAATGGAATACCTAGGTATCTAACCATCTTATTTGGTCCTTTTTCCATCCAAATGTCTCCAACCAATCAGGTGACATATCATTCCACCCCAAAATGTGTGATTTATGCATTACAACTTTAGAACCAGAGGTAAAATAGTAGATGTCAATCCTCTTTACTAAATTATCTAAATTATTTTTTTCCAAGGTAAAAATAATGATGTATCATTGAAAAATAGGACACAAACTAGAGATTCATTATTTGGGAGTGAGAAACCTTTAACCATAGGCCTAATGTTTGAGGACCTAAGAAGGTAATGTAGTGCATCTACTGCCAACACAAAAAGTGATGGGGCAAGTGGACATCCTTGCCTTATGAAATTTTGAAGTACAAGGGAATCTATCATTTCACCATTAACTTCAATGAAAACCAAAACATCCTTGAAGTAAATTTACCATTATGTAGAATCTATCCTAAAACCCAAAGGCACACAACATTATTTTAATGAATGGACACTCCATTCTATCATAGGCCTTCTCAAAATCAAGAAATATCATTCCAACAGCCTGGTTCAAATATCTTTCCTAGTACATACCTTCCCATCTATTGATTAGATTCTTTAAAATGTATATCCATTCAACAAATCCAATCTAAGTCTCTAAGATAATAGAGGGCAAAAATGATGATAATATTCTTGTAAGGTTTTTTTCCAAAATTTTATAGGAGATGTTAAGGAGGGTAATTGGTCTCCAATTTTTAGATGATAACAAGTTACCATCCTTTGAGATAAGCTTGATCACCCCTCTATTAATGTCTAGGCCAAGTGTGCCAGAACCAATGGCCTCATTGAAAATCTCTAAACAGTCTTTGACAATCCATTCTTTATTGACTTTGTATAATTACATAAGGAATCCATCTAACCAAGGTTAATTATCCTCTTTTAATGAATAAATAATATTTCTAACTTCATCAAGTGAGATGAAAGCCTCCAAAAAGAGGCTTGAGTCCATGAGACCTACTTAGGAATTCATAACTCACATAAGGCTCTATTATATTCAATACATTCACTAGACCCATTAGTCAGGAAAAGGTTATAATAGAACACAAAAAGTCTCATTTTATACTAGTAGCATCCTTCACAGGCTGCCCATTAACTTTAATTTCTTTAATATTAGTTTTAGTATGCTTAATTTTTAAGAATTTAAAGAAAAAATTGAACCCTCTATCTTTAAGCTTAAGCTAAATTAGCCTGGACTAGATCTGCACCCCTCTAGCAATGTACTACTATGTCTAGCAAGTTTGGCACTTCAAAAGGTTAAGCTCTTCAAGAAGGGCCCCATTAGTTAGATCAAGCTGAAACAATTCTTCTACTTAGATGAGCTTCTCTTAAGTATCCCTTATAATCTCTCTATGATTTTTAGATTTGATCTATCCATAGGTCCTTGTAAAGTTTTTGGTAATCTTCATACTAGAATTACAAAGGTCAACTTTGGAGCTAGAGTTATAAACATATTTACTAATATTCTAAGAAGCTTGTAGACTCTCCAAGCATACCCTATCTACTAGATGAGAGACATTGAAACCCTTTAAACTCTGATGAATATTTCTTCTCCTCTCTGACCAGTGAGAATATCATTTTAATAGGGTGGTGGTCAAAAATAGTAAAGGGTAACACAATCACCACATTACCATTCATGACCTTATCAACTACCAATGACTCAATGCTCAAATAAAATTTGTCCAACCTTGAGTGGTGTCTTCTGTTACTACTCTTATTATTTCACCAAGTATACTAAATCACTTTACTAAGGCTCTTTCCCTTCTAGAGATGATATTTAATTCTTATGAATTCCTTTGAATTTAGACTAGAAAAAGAGCTCATTACCTTTCAATGCAATATGATCACCTATAATTTTGTCCTCTTTATCTTCCACCATGTTGAAATCTCCTCCAAATATCCAAGGGAAATTTTTGAAATTGATGGATAAGCAATTACATAAGTCAACTCTCTCCCTATAGTCATTCAGGGCATATATGTTACACAAGCCAAAGGTCTAAGATTTTATCAAAACCTAGACCACTCTATTGCAGGGAGATACACCATGGTCAATAATGTAATCTTTCCATACATGGATAATAAAGATAGAGCCCCCCCTTTACCTCTATGATGATTAGTATAAAATTTAGGAGCATTAGGCTAAATAAATTTCAAAATCAATAATAATTGAGTATTGATAGCCTTCACTTCTTGCAAGAAGAGCACATTAAGATTGTCTTTCGAGAGTCTAAGCTACCTTACCACTAGTTTTCTATCATGGGATTCTAGACCTCTCACATTCCAATTGAAAATCCACAAGGGGAGTGATTAGAGGTCAATTAAATTGACCATGGGGCTTAGCCCCACCATTGTATAACTTGTAAAAACAATCCATAAATTTATTTTCCTTACCATTATTTTTAGATGGGGGTTCTTACATATGGTGATGCATCTCTTTAGCCAACTTTTTTTTCTCCTTGGATGTGGTGCATTCAACCTAAACAGGGCTCAAGTCTATTTTAATAATTTTACCTCCCCCTTTAGACATCCAATTATCCACCCCTAAAAATATCTTATTCACCAAATGGTATCCATCTGAAAGGTCCATCTCACTCATGGGAATACTAGAATCCTCTTTCTTTAGAGAGATATTCATTGGAATTGCATCACTAGAAAGCTTGTCTGGCATGTTTCTAGGTGGGGTAGTGGGTGAAACATTTTGAAGAATAGGGGCCTTAGAAAGGATAACCACATATTCCTCTAAGGACTAGTCCTCAAAGGATTTTTGCTCCATAAAATCATCATCTAGGCTGTCAGGGAGGCATTCAACCAGGTTTAGTAAGGGTTTATCACCATCAAGATGCAGTGGAGTATGCACCTAAGATTTGATGGGGGGGGACCTGTAAACCACATTCACTTTCAATTTTAGGGACATGAGTGTCAATAGCCTCAACAGTGGAGGCACTTTATTTCAATGGTAAACTTGTGAACAAAGAATTTTCATACACCTACAAGTTATCCAACATAGTCTCATCTTTTGTGGTGTCCTTCTCATGCTGTCTATTGGGAATATTGATTTTATTAACAAAAAACAATCAGTTTTTCTTAATATGACCATATTTTTTACAAAATAAATAGGCATTCAATACACCCAAACCTCTGAGAGCATAAGTCTGAGAATTTCCTTTAATTTTAAATTTGAGTGCTTTTGAGAAAAAATCTAGGGGTTATAAAGAAATCAAAACCCTAACATTCTTATGTGCAAGGGATCTTTTAATATCCTTGATTTTTAAAACTTTACTAAGGTGTTTCAGTGCATGTGGAAGAAAATTCCATAGCTAAATTAACACTCCCTCAATATCAACCCATATAGGAGAAGTTTTGAAAATAAGGTCATTGCAGTCCATTTCTAGGTTCTAAGGGATTGATTTGAAAATATATTAGACAACATTACATAAGGGATTACTAATTACCCTACGTTGCATATTAAAGTTTTTAAACAAAATCATGGAATCCCCTATCTGCAACATCCTAAAAAAACTAATATATAAACCCAATATTTTTCCCCAAAAAGAGTTTAGTCAGTTATCAAAAAAATTCCTATAAGGGAGTGTATTTTTGTTTAAGCAAACAAAGAAAATCCCTACATTTTTAATCCTAGATTCTTCTTACTACAAGTCAGATTCCATGAAAACATTTAGAGTGATGGTCAAGGTTTTAAGAGGGCTAGGGAGCTTACCAATTTATCCTTCCCTATACTTCTACTTACCATAGTCCTCCCTACTCACCAAAAATTCCACACCTTCTAAATTCCTTGCTACTTCTTCCTATCACAAGATTTCACTGAACAATCATTTTGGAGGTCCAATCACTTCAAATTCCACTTGAGTTGAGATAGATTCATTTCTCTTATTATTACTACCCTTATCACCCTATGTAGCATCAATTAATTCATTAACATCACCATGATTTCCCTTCTCCACCACACACTCTAACCCATCAAATCTGAGGGTTTCCATAAATATTCAATTAATGCATGCCCCTTTGTAACCCAAAATCCATGGGAGTAATAGACATGAAAGGATGCACATGGAAATCATGTGTTCTATTAAAAAAAATAGAGACACCCTCAAAGACAACAAAAACACAAAGCAAACCAAACACACAACAAACACAAAAAAAGAAAACAAAAATTAAAAACCACCTCTATTACATAGAAAAAAGCAATAAAAACCAAGGAGGCAAAGGTGATCAAGGTAAGCCACAAGGAGAAATATTGAATCACCATTAATGGAGGATGACTTAACATCTACACATTTCATAACTCCAATCTTCTCCTTTCTAAGAATAAATCTTTAGAGAAATTCATATTGATTAGTGTGGGTGATTGAGTAATAGCTTTCTTGATGGCCTCAAAACTATTTTTTCCTTATTTGGTCCATTGTAATGCCTGATTTTTATTTAACATGACTATTATAGGCTTCAAAATAATGGAAAATATAGGTATGAACCTTATAAAAAAATTAATCTTTCCAAGGAAACTTTACAAAGACTTCTTATGCTTGGGTAGTGACAAAGCTAGAATGAGCTTAACTCTATTAGGGTCAATAATAAGTCCATCTCTAGAAACAATGTACCCAAGTAACTCACCTTAATGAACAATAAATACACACTTATTTGGATTGAGAGAAACTCCATATTGTATACACCTTTCAAAGACTAACCTTAGATGCTTCAAGTGGTTACTAGCATTTTCAGATAAAATTGTTATGTCATCAAGATATATCAATACCATCTCATTGATCAAGCCTTGGAAATACCTATCTATGGCCCTTTAGAATGTATCACATACATTAGAAAACCTAAATGGCATTCTCTTTTAGGCATATTTCCCCCATTCGGTAGTGAAGGCTATCTTATATTGATATTCTTCTTTGACCAACACTTAGGTATACCCTAAATAGCCATCCAAGAGTGAAAAATGTTGAGAACGTGCTACTACTTGAAGTATTTGCTCCATGGAAGGTAGAGGATAGTGGTGTTTAAATGAGACTCTATTCAAGTCTCTAAATTCCACACATAGCTTGATTTCACCACTTTTATTTCTCATACAGAAAATATTGGCAACCCATGAAGAGTGTTTGATAGGAAATATGATCTTTGACTCTATTAACTTTGTGAGTTATTTTCTCATGAGCACCTCCACATTAAGATTGATTGGCCTTTTACTTTACCTTATAATATTATAATTGGGATAAAGTTTTATGGTATATTGATCCAATGAGGGATCAAACCCCTTGAGGTCACTATACTCCCAAGTAAAGATATCCACAAACTCTATACGTAGTTCAATGAATGTTGCCTTTTCTTGTTGTGTACATACCTTCCCAAGCTTGAGTAATTTTTCCTTGAAGATAACTACCCTCTCATGGTGTTATTCATTGGTGAATATGCTTGATTTATCTCTCCTCATTTGATCAATTTAATTTAATATACTCTCAAAAGTAACCAATCCTTTAGGGAGCTTGTTAGACCTTATTTGTACAATGTATTCCCCATATTGATGCTACAACTTGGCCTAGTTTTTGGAAGGGAACTCAGCTTCATGTTGTAGGAAACATGTTATTTGTTTTTCAATTTTAAACACCTACTAATTAACATAATTATCCAATATGGAAGGCCTTACAACTATCATGATGTGTGACTAAAATTTTGGGTTCTTGACATCATTGGGAATGTTAAATTGTGTTCCAATTACTACCAACCTATCATCATTTTTATTCCTTCCCTTGGGATTGATTTGATGTCAAAATATTAAAATTACTCAATAAGGTCCCACACTATATGATTATAGTATTTGAATAAAGTTTTCTTAGATGCACTCTTACCTCTTACTTGGTGTACAACAAGTTCATTATCTCCAATGGATTTAACTTGTTTGATTTCTCAGTTCCTTGGCCATTGAAGCCCATGAATGATAGATTCATACTCTACTACATTGAAATAACAACTAAACTAAAATCTAATAGCTGAGTAGTACCTTTTATTTTATGGATAAATAAGCATCATTCCAACACCTAGTTCATTCTTGCTTCTTGAGCCATCAAAAAATAACTTCCACAAACCATAATCATCATCATTAGGATTAAAAAGAGAAGGTATGGTTGTACCTTCTTCATGTAAACAAGATAATCTAATACCAACCTCTTCAATCCATCTATATGGATCAAAATCATGATTTTATGACCCCCATTCATTAAAGAAGAGGTCTAAAATGTCTTCAAGAGGAATAATTGGTTCTTGATCCCCAGGGTGATCTTCTTCATCAATAATGGCACAATTAACATTAGTTGCATTTGGTTTATATGGATCAATATGAAAACTTGAGATAGGTTCTAATATTATAGTAAATTTGGTACCATATTTTGTCTTAAAGACCATGTACAACCAATTTGATGATAAGTAGCCACGTATATTTGTTGTGAAGTCCCTTGACAAGCAAAGGGAAAAGTATGGTGGTAGATCAACCAAAACTACATATTAAAAAATAAATAAGGATAAGCATAAAGAGTTAAATTCAAACCATTGACAACAATAGATATTTTAATGGGTGATCCATCTAATTGCAACACACCTTTAAGATAAGGTTCATACTTGAGGCCTAGTTTGTCTGTAATTTTATTTGGCAAGACTAAGATACTAGCCCCAATATTTATCATTCAACTATACACTAAATAATCATTAATGATGACTGAAACATATAATAGAGGAGGATTATTCACTTTATCTTATTGTGGGTCACTAATCTAAAATGTGTTTTCATATACAGTAGTACATTTCTTTGCTGCTCCTAATTATAGATTAAACTTACATATTTGTTATTTTAATTTATCCCTTTGACCCAAAATTGAGAAAGTATTACACATAGGTATGCTTACATGATCCTTTTTCATTTGATCTACTATGTTAAGAGAAGAAACATCAATCCTTGTATGTCCTCTAGTATTCATAGTATCACCTTAGACCTGCTTGTTTTAGTGTACAAAAGCACCTTTGTCATTCTAATTTCTATGAGAATTTTGAGCCTTAGGAGGTACATTAGGCTCTCTTACCCCTTGAGTCATGGATGGAAATGAATTTGAACATTTTCCACTCTCTTGTATCTCTTCAATAGCTCTTCTTTTATACCTAGTGTTTGATGTAACTGAACTATCCACCCCTCTACTTGAGTTTCCCACCTGATTTATTGCACAACAGTCTTCTTATTGGAATTTGACTATAACAATCCCTCATGGATTGTATTAGAATAATGCAATTTTTTTTTTAAATTCATTACTCATCAATTATTCTTTCATTATACTACGCCATGAGGATATAATTATTATTTTTAATATACTACTAAAACATATCAAAATTTTACAAACTAATAATAGTTCCAATCACTAGCATTTTATGTAATATAACATAGCTATATAGAAAGTAAACACATTAAAATCTAGCCATGACTGGTACAATAATACAACTACTATTGTTGAAGTATAAAAATTATACAATTACATTTCCATTAGGTATTTATCCTTAATATAATAAATATATACTATGTTCCACAAAGCTCAAGTCAAACTAACTCATGTATCTCTGATAATCTCAAGTGTCATCTCCAAGTAAGTACTATAGTGGAGAGGGAGATCATCATCTGAGTGCTTTTCCATACCAACCATGGACCATTGATCCCATGCACAATCCCCCATTAGGGAATGGGTAAATAGTAATGATGCAAGAATTTAGAGAGACATGTCAGTATCCGTGTGTTATAATATTTATACTACATGATATGTATCATAAAGAAAATACATTCTAACATGAAATCACACAAACATGTAAATCAAATGTATGAAATGATAATGTTTATCTAACATTAATTTGGACAAAGGTTTCAATTAGAAATTTTGTCTCCAAGATCAGTCAATTTAATACACACCACTTGATCAAATTACCTCCTTTTTACATTCATGATGCCAACTAAGTTAGTGAAGTTCATCTCACTACTTATTTGACATTATCAATGCAAGATTGGTTAAATATATACATAGTATATAAACCAATGATTCAAAATAGATTATCCCTTATAAAAAATATGAAAACATGATAAGTACATAAATAATCATAACTATACATTTAGTCCATCAAATGCATAAAATGAATCTCACACTTAATGATAAAATGAATATATCCTATTTATATTCAAAGATCATGCCATCTGGGAATGAATCATATCAAGTTCATAAATACATAAACATCACAATAATTCATTTAAATCTCAATCAAAATCATATATATACCATATATAACTTTATATAACCAAGCATCCCTATAACCAAATCATATAGGTAATGTTTTAATTGCTCACAACTAGTTATATAAAACTATTGTTGGCATATAAGTTCCCAAATTTGCTACAGGGTTTAACCATCCATCTATCCTATATCTCAAATGTGATATAGAAATAAATTTACAAATTATATACAAAAATATTGTCTATGTATACTAAGTTAAATGTTTAAAAATTGGTTTAAAATAATCATATCACAACAAAAATATTAAACACCGTCAAATACTAATATTCACATTATAAGTTGTTAACTTATCTAAAGTTTATGAATCACTTACTAGTGGATAATTCATGCTATCCTATCAAAGTGAATACTAAATACTAAATATTTATCATAATTTAAACATTTAACAAGACACACACACACACACACACACACACACACACACACACACACACACACACACACACACACACACACACACACACACACACACAAACTCAAGTTCAACGAAAATATGGAAATCTAAGGTAATAATAAATTTCTACCCAAAATTAATTTTCAACAAAGAGGAAATGAAATTTCCTTCATACATTTACTATTTCATTCACAATGGAGTATATGAAGCATCCCAAATCATGGGTTGTTAACCATCGAGGATATACACATATGTTTTTATGTATATCCGTATACACTAAATAGATTACAAAAATAATTGCCTTAAATGGTTTTGACATAGTCAAAAGGTCAACACAACCTAATATGACTTGGCATATAAATTTTTTGTCTTCTATTTTATAGTTTCACAAGCATTTACACATATACTTATGTATAATCCTATACAAAAATATAAGTGTATAATTTATCTTAATACGCATAGTCCATTTAAATACATAATTAGTTTTATATTATTGGAAAATATATAATCATGTATGCATATTCGATAAGAAGAATATTCAATCACTATTAATATTGATGATTTTTTTAATCTATTATAATTACTTAGATTCAATTTACATGGTTACCTATTATGTGAGACTATATTTCACAAATTGACCTATCTCTAATTTTTAACAAATCATCCAATAGTTTTATATTCTTGACTCTTTTTCAAATTGATTCTATGGTTTTTTTTTTCATTTATAATTTAAACATATACAATATACCTATGTATTACACTTAATTTAATTATTTATGAATACACACATGGTGTGTCTAGCTACGATAAGGTAAAACTATAGTTTCAAGTTTGTTTACCTTAAAAATAATTTGTAACTTTATCTAAGCCTATATTTTCTAATTCTTAAACAATTTAATTTCATAAACTATTTTAATCAATTCATTTCCAACATTCTATACAATAAATAATCTTAAATACCAAACCAACCTTTCAATGCTTGAATCAAACCAAATTTTTCTTTTTCTCCTCTAAGTTCTATTGTCATACTCCCTTTTATCTATCTCTATCCTCCTCCTTCTTCTTGTAACATACTCTCCTTCCCTCTTCCCTTTGACATACCCTTATTTTTATCCTAAACACTTATTAAAAAAAATTTATATCCATGCATCCATTCCCATTCTATTCCATTTAGTTTTTAATTCCATACCATCGACTTCTCTTTGAGTTCCCTTTATTTTATTTAATCATGCATAGATCACCACTTTATCATTTTAGTTTTAAAATCTTACCCTACACTTATCTTGAGTTTCATTTTTTTTCATAAATCGTGCATGCTAAAATTTGTGTTTAAAGCCTAGTTAGTTACTAGTTTACGTCCACTTAAGTCATTCTTCTTGAATTATAATTTTAAACCTTATTATTCAATGTAATGCATGAATTTATCTCTTTAATTCATTATTTTAGGATATTAAATTTACTTAATTAAAATTAAACTAAATTAATTACCTTGACCCCTCTTTAGATTAGGCTAAAATTTTAATGAAACAACATTAGTTAAGGTCATCCATAATATAACTTAGGAATTTAATGTATCCAAACAATAAAAAGGTACATGCTAATATCCCAAATAGTTCCATATTTATAAGTGTAGCATATCCGTATGTTGTCATAAAAATAATGTTTAGGCCACATCTCATAACACTAAGTTATTACCATAATATTTGTCAATCTAATAAAATATGTAAATTAATCGTATTATCCTCCAATACCCTAAAAATGTTATATTAAGTCCAACTAAAGGTATTAGATTTTTTAAGACATTACCATTAGTCTATAGCTTACTGCAAGATAGCTAAAAGAATACAATATTGATGGGTTAAGCATAAACTCATCCAAACATAGTCAACACAATAATCATAAAGAAATCAACATACAAAACTATTGCAGGCTTTATCATGATGCAATCACACAATTAGATCAATCATAAGAATATATAGAAAACTTAATCACTAAAAAAATTCACAAACACTCAAACACATACTAACTAGTTAAATTATTCTATTATGGTGTGTGTTGGGTTACTAACAGTTCCTTTATCATCCCCCAATCATCCCATCTATGCCATCCTCTTTGATGATGCTCTCCCTCCATCATGCTCTAAGGGAAGAATCGATCTTGCATCCACTTCATGATAAGTAGGTAGTTAGTCTGAGTCTTCATATATATCAAAAACTAATGATGTATAAATAAAAAATACACATCCATAATGTATATAATAAGAAAGTAACATTATCACATAATTAATCTATCATGTAAATTAATCAACATATAACTATCCCATAACCAGTCTATGTCATAAAGCTCAAATTAAAGAAATAACAATCAAATGACAACCATAATAATCCATGGATTTAAAGATCATAAAACTTAGGGTAAAATCAAGATGTAACATCCTTCCCCCTAAAACTAGCCATCATCTCAATGAATCTTATTCAAACAATAATTCTAAATAACAAACAAAGTCAATAAATCATAGTATCTAGTATCAAATTAAGCAAATAAATGTGAAAATAGCTTGTAGAACTCATCATAGTCCTCCAAAGTAACACTATCTTAGAATATTGGTCCTAAAATATCTTTCGTTATAATACTTCTCTATTATGTAAATGAAGTTTATGAGTGTCAATTACTCTGATTGGGTTTACCATGACCACCCCAAGATCTAGACCCTATAAATCATACTAATCTAGAACATGCAAAGGATAAAATATATACTTTTTAAGATAAGATACATGGAAAACATTATTTAATAGAGCTAGGGTTGGTGGAAATACAAGCCTATATGCTATAGGATTGACCACTTCTAACACCTCAAAGTGTCCAAATCTAGATGACAATTTTACTGACCTCCCAAATTTAATTGAGCTCTTCTATGGCTTAACCAACAAGAACACTTTATCACATATAGAAAACTAACTATCTATCCTATTATGTCTATCATTGGCCTTAGTCAATATCTTCCTAATTAATCTGACTTGTTATCCCATTTCTAAAAGTATTTTAGGTCCAAAGACTACCCTATCCTATAATATGTCCCAACTAATTGGTGTCTTGCACCTTCTTCCGTACAGTGCCTCAAATGGTGTTATTTTAAAAATATTATTGGTATGAATTATTTTATTGAAACTCAACCAATGGAAGATAATATTCCCATTTATATTTTTGATCTATGTAATACATACAGAGAAGATCTTTTAACACTTAATTAACTCACTCAGTCTAACCATTAGTCTCTGTGTGGTACACAGTGCTAAAGTTTAGTTGCATACCCAAATATGAGTTTAAAGTTACCAAAAACCTAGAAGTCATATTCAAATCATGATACAAAATAATCTTCTATTGAAATCCATGCAACTTATACACTTCCTTTATGAACCTCTTTGCAAGGGTAGGCACATCTTTTGTCAAATTGCCTGGTATAAAATTAGCCACCTTGGTTAGTATGTGAACAACTACAAAGATCATATTGTGCCTACTACATGACATTGGTAAAACTTGGACAAAATACATACTAATCACCTACCACTTCCACTCTAGTATATCATGCTAATATAATAATCTAGTTGGGTGTGCATGCTCAACTTTCACTTGTTGACATTCAAGACAATGTGAGACAAATTCCACCACATATTTCTTGATTCCTTTTCAAAAATATAGAGGTTTAATCTTTTCCATAATCTTAGTTACACCTGGATGTATTTAATATGGGGCAATATGTAATTCCTTTAACAGTGTGATCCACAGATTCTCTTGATCTAGCACATACATCTTTTTATTGTAATGCAAAAGACTATCACTCTTAAAACTAAATCCTTTATATCCAGGATTTTAAGCATTCTTAGACAATGTTTTTCTAACTTTATTATAGCAATCATCTCCTAGTGATAACTCAATCATAGGATCCCTAAAATTACTCTTGATAATAACCATGACTACTATGTACCTTATATAACTCAAACCATCAGCTACTTTATTCTATTTACCTTTGATGTAATTGATATCAAAGTCATAGTCAAATAGAAACTCTAACCAACATCTCTGATGAGCATTCAAATTTAGTTGGGTGAAAATTTATTTGAGTCCCAATTAATCAATCTTGAGCTCAAATGGTTTTCCAAACAAATAATGTCTCTAAACTTTTAAAGCATGAATAATTATTGCATGTTCTAGGTCATGACGGGCATAATTAACCTCATAAATTTTTACCTTCCTTAATTCATAAGCCACTACTGCACCATCCTACATAAAAAACTCCTCCTAGTCCCTATCTTGATGCATCTATGATCATTGAAAATTGACCATTGGGGTTAAGAACTCTTAACATTGGTTCTCAATTGAGCCTTCTTTCCAATTATTGAAAAGCTACTTCACACTTTTTTGACCAAAAAAATCTTTGGTTCTTCCATTTCAAGGAGGTAATTGGATTAGTTATTATGGAAAAATTCATATTGAACTTCCTATAATATCCATCTAACACCATGAAAATTCTTAGCTCGTACACATTCCTTGGTACCAACCACTCCATAATGGATTTTATCTTAGTTAGATCTACATAAATACCATCTATATAAATAATATGTCGTAGATATTGCACTCTCACCTTGAATAATGCACACTTAGTTAACTTACCATATATATTGTGTTTTTCTCAACCATTGTAGAACCAATTTCAAATGTTGAAGGTGATCCTCTTCATTATTAGAATATATAAGAATGTCATCCAGAAAGACCAAAATAAAGTGATCTAGATAATCCCTAAAAAAACTATTCATGAGATTCATGAATGTTTCCATTGTGTTTGTCAACCCAAAGGGTAACACTATGAACTCATAATTCCCATTACAAGTTCTAAAAGCTATCTTTAGAATATCCTAATCCCAAATCCTCAACTGATGGTATCCCTCTCTAAGATCAAACTTAGAAAATATTATTGCTCCCTAAATTTGATTGAAAAGATCATGTATACAAGGTAGTGGATACCTATTTTTTATGGTTTTTTTATTCAACATCCTATAATCAATTAAAAGTTTAAGAGTACCATCCTTCTTGACAAAGACAATTAGTGCACCCCATGGTGACACACTGGGCCTGCTCAATCCTTTTGAAAATAATTCCTAGAGTTGATATTTTAATTCAAATAACTCAGTGGTTGTCATCTTATAAAGTGATTTAGACTATGGTTCTGATCCAAGTATGATATCAATAGAGAAATCAAACTCATGTTTATGAGGCAATCCTAGTAATTCTTCTAGAAACACATCATGAAAATCTTTAAGAAATAGGTAATATTCAAGAGATGGTTCCTTAGGTTCCTCAATTTAATTTATTTTGATGATAAATTCTTGGAAACCTTTACCTTAGGCCCTTTTGAATTGCATTACAAAAATCTAATTGAGCCTCAACTCTCTCTTCTCACCTTAAATTTGTGTCAGATTTGTAAAATAATCTAGACACTCAACCTTGTTCATCTAGTAGTCAACCTTGGACTTATGTTTTGAAAGCTAATTGAATTTTATGATCACATCATATGACCCTAGTGGTGATAAAAATAGATCCACCACTATTGTGAATTCAAGAAACCTAATCTTTGATTCAACCATACACTTATCAACCATGACTTTTGATTCATTCCCATACTATACTAACCATGCATTTGCCATAATTATAACTCTTATAAGAAACTTAATAAGTATTATAGGAGATATAAAAATTTTAATATCCCATATATCTATTAAAATATAAATAGGATGTTTAAACAAAATATCTAACTACTCTATGGATGATGCTTGAAATTTGGCTTGTTAGTTATCAATTAATGCATGAATACGCTGCTAAAAATTACATTGATGAGAATTAGGACCTTTTTCCTTTGACTTGTCTTGAGTTCAATCATGAACATAATGGTATCCTCAACAAATGAAATAGCCTCTAGATGGTTCTTTCCTATCAGTTTATGGGTTTCCCTTAAAACTAAATTTAAATCCATTACCTAGTTTCTTATTGCTTGATCCACTATTGAAATTGGCATTTTGATTCTTGAACTAACCCTTGGAGTTTCCACTCTTCTATTTACATCTCATCTTCTTGAAAGTTGGCTTAGAACTTCCAAATTTTTTATTGAACTTATCTATGGATTGTGTAAGAGACTTTAATTTTTGCTTCTACTTTACTTCCTTCTTAAAGACCTAGTCCATGGTAGAAGGTCCATGAACATCTACCTCATCACCAATTTGGGGTTTTAATCCCATGATAAACTTACTAATCCTAAACCTCTCATATTCTTGGTACTAAGGTACATACTTCAATATTTTAATGAACTACTCCTGATACTCATTTAGTAATAAATCTCCCTACTTCAAATTCTAGAAATTTGTGAGCTTCTGATCAAAATAAAGATGTGAAAGCCACCATGAATTGAACAATGTAAAAAGTTGATCTCAAATAATTATGGTAAAATTAAGGTTCATTTCCAAATTTTTGTTGACCCACCATGTAGCTACTTCCCCACCCAATTGGTATGCTCCCCATACTACTTTGGTGACTTCAGAGTAGTTTCATATCTTGAAATACTTATCCATCTCTATCAGCCATGCTTCAACTTCATCACCTAGGATAGTTCCATCAAACTTAGGTGGACTCACCTTTTTCCTATCCTTAAAAAAATATATAGCTACCTAAGATCTCATATCCTATTGGTTTTATTTCTCATAGGGATGCTCATTAGATTCTTCCTAAATTTTCCCCTCTCTATGGATGTGAACTTCCTACTCTAGGGCTATGATTTGATCCCTGGTTTTGTTCATGGCTATGAGAATCTAATCCAATGTTGTTTCTTGTTCAGTGGAAAAATGGTTAGGATAAATTAGATGGTTATTGTCATTAAAATTTGAAGGACCCTCACCTGATTACCTTATTTTCATAATTTTTCTTTCTCCCTAAATATAAATACAAAAATGTTAGTGGACTCATTAAGTCATAGAGTTTGAGCCTTAGCTTTGATACCACATGTAACAACTCCTCATGGATTGTACTAGAATAATGCAATATTTTTTTTAAATTTATTACTCATCAATTATTATTTAATTAAATTACACAATGAGAATTTAATTATTGATTTTTAACATACTACCAAAGCATACCACACTTTCAAAAACTAATAATAGTTCTAATCACTAGCATTTAATGTAACATAACATAACTACAAGAAAAATAATCACATTAAAATCCAGCCATGGATGATACAATAATAAAACTACTATTATTAAAGTATAAAAAAATAATAAAAATACATTTCCATTAGGTGTTTAATCTTAATATAATAAATAGATACTATGCTCTATGGAGCTTGATTCAAACTAACTCATGTATCTTTGATAATATCAAGTGTAGTATCCAAGTAAGTGTAGTAGTGGGGAGGGAGAGCATCATATGAGCACTTTTACATACCAACCATAGACCATCAATAGCCCAAAAAATCTCCCATTAGAGAATGTACCTCCATTCATGGATAGGTAGATACTAATAATGCAAGAATCTAGAGAGACATGCTAGTACTCATGTGCTATAATATTTCTACTACATGATGTGTATCATACAGAAAATAAATTCAAACATGATATCACACAAACACATAAATCAAACATTTTAAATGACAATGTCTATCTAACATTACTTTGGACAAAGTTTTAAAATAGAAATTGATCTCTAAGATCAGTCAATTTCATACACACCACTTGATCTGATTACCTCTTTCTTGCATTCATAATGCCAACTAAGCTAGTGAAGTTCATATCATTACTTATTTGACATTATCAATGAAAGAATGGTTAAATATATACATAGTATATAAACCAATGATTCAAAATATATTATTCCTTATAATATATATGAAAACATGCTATGCATGAAAATAATCATAACTATGCATTTAGTTTGTCAAATTCATAAAATGAATCTCACACTTAATGATATAATGAATATATCCTATTTATATTAAAAAATAACACCACATGAGCATGAATCATATCAATTTCATAATTACATAAACACCACAATAATTCATTGAAATCTTAATCCAAAGTATATATATACCATAGTTAACTTTATACAAATAACTAATCATCCTTATAACCAAACTGTATAGGTTATGTGTCAATTGCTCACAACTAGTTATATAAAACTATTTTTGGCATACAAGTTCCCAAATTTTCTACAAGGTTTAACCATCCATCTATCCTATATCTCAAATGTGATATAGAAATACATTTACAAATTATATACAAAAATCATATCTATGTATACTATGTTAAATATTTAAAACTTGGTTTAAAAGAATCATATCACAACAAATATATTAAACACTATCAAATACTAATATTCACTTTATAAGTTGTTAAATTATCTCAAGTTTATGAATCAATTACTAGTGGATAATTATTTTAGAAGATGCACTATGAAACATTAGACTACAATATGATTATGCTACTCCAAAATAGTCCTCATCACACTAGTGTTTTAATGTGAAGGTTGAAGATATTTAAAAAGTAATAATAAGATAAAATAATATGTGATAGTATCAAACAATAATAGTTTATCAATTATCTAACTTAGTAAACTAAGTAAAACACTTCATATGACCTATGAGAGGCACAACTTGCATAAGGCATAAATATGAAGGACAAATGCAAAGAATACAACACTATCACTAAGCCTTCATCAATAAAAAATAATTAAATTCACTATTTTCAAGAAGGAGAAAAAATATCTATCTTGAAATCATTTTAATAGGCAAGTACAAGACTCAATTTTGGCAAGGCTTCACCATAACCAATGTGAGGATAGATTACAAGACCAAAAATGACTATTTATATAGAGAATTGTCAAGAAGAGAGAGAGATAGAAGTAGTGATAAATATTGAGTCATCATGAAATTAGTTACACTCTCCAAAAAAATATAATAAAATCATAGAAAATTCCATTGAAACATGTCTCAATCTGCTCTTCAAGTAACTATATGAGGTTGGCGAAGATGAGAGGAGGAAGCACTCATTGAGCATCTTTAAGGTCTTAAATATCTTCCACCTCAACATAAAGGATTTAAATTTATGAAACACTCTTCCAAATATTATGTTAATATTGACACCTTATTCAATGTCTAACATCTTAGCTTGACACATTATACTCTCTCTACACCAAAAGACACTTTATTGATTAAGGAGCTAGCAAGTTGTTTGAAACTGCCTTGGAGACTTTTGACAAATTTATTATAAATTTAAATATGTAAATAATGATTTAATAAATCATAAAAACATTATTTAAACTGATATATCTTTTGGACATATACCTTTTATACTCTTACTTATATATCATGAAGTTCTCTTTCATTGATCAAGTAGGCCAACTAACAAACTAGGCCTAGTTGATTGATACTTGTCACTTGGATGGCCATAGGCATTTAAGAAAAATACCTTCATAGGTGAGAAACATGTGTATGAAGTCCAATTTTCCTTTATCCTATCATGAATATCTTAGGATAACTCAAACTTTTTGTTTCTCACTCATCTAGATGGCCACCTTACTCCACATTAGCCTGTTGAGATTGTCTTCAACACATAGAACTATAAAGGTGATTTAATGGATAATAAATATGAATTTTAAGATATGAGAGGTTTAAAAAAATACTAATATATATATAAAATAATTATTTAAATACACTCACCTTTCTTTACACCTTCTTTCTCCTTAGAAACATGCAAAACTATAAAATTTATCACTTCTGTATAGGTGATAGTATAGATTGACTATGTAATTAGGAAATTAAAATAGTGTGTTAGAGGTATAATAATTAAGAGGATGTGGATGAATCATTGATTCAAGATATTAAAACTTCAATTTTAATCCCTTCAAACTCTTAATCAATTATCACAATCATTCATGAAGGATACATATCATTCATAACAATGAACAAGAGAGATAATGTATGATCAAGCACACAACACATGGATTATGTGGGAAAAAATCATGGGGGTTAAAACCCAATATCAAGACTAAAAACACATGGACTACTTGTTCTATAATTTGATTACAAAAAATAGACTTTAGTGAATCACCCACTTCACAAAGAGCACCAACATGTATGATGGAAAAACACCAACTTGCCCTAGATGTTAAACACCAACACAACACCTAATGATGACAACACCTCCAAAAAAATGATTAAAATACAATATGATATATAAAAATTGATTATCAACCCTCTTCAACCCACATACTCATTCAAGTCTTCATTTACACTTCAAAACATTCAAAATAAACATATACAATACTGTATCTTTCTTCACACATATATAGCCTTCAAAACTAAAAGGACTTAGTCAAAACATTAGAGACATGACCAAAAGGTCATACACATAGTCATAACTCTGATTTTCCTCTTAATTCATCCATCAATCTAACACAACATACACCTTTTCTTCACTCTCCAAATGCAATTCTAGAACCCTTAATAATTCATTTAGGTCCTTATACAAACATCATGTTCACAACCTTCCTTGTTGGCCAAAACACATAACTTCACTCTTAAGGCATATAAAACAATATAAAAAGATCAATCATAAACCTACATAGGTCACCTTTAAGAATTACCCTCTTTCAAATAGGCTTAAGTGTTCTTTTACTTCCCATGGAGACCTATACACCCTTATGACACTTATTTGAGACAAATTGGAATACAAGATCACTTCCACATGAATAGACACATTCCAAATGACCTATATAACCTCATTAAGTGATGAAATCCATCAAAACACCCTTCTGCATATGCATATTAGAACAAACTATGGTCTCATACATGAAAACCCCATGCATTATGCAAAACCAACTTTGAAGCAATGGTTAACCATGAAGATGGATTGGTCAAACCTCTAAAATCCACACACATGAACCTAAGGGAGTCTAAATCAATATACAATTGATAATTCAACATGTAACATCAAAATAGCATAAAAAAAATTTCAAATACTCTTACTGAGTTCTTAACAGAAGAAAGTCAAACACATAGTCAACTTTGAAGCTCAAAATATGCAATTGTACAGACAATCAAACCTTCTAGTCAAATTTTATGGATATCCCTTGGAGTATTTAAATTTTTTATTTTTATATTATATTAAAATTCATCCATATTCTCAAAATATTAATCAAACAATGTAGACTAGTTTCCTTCACAATTTCAAAATTTTAAATTCCAACGGTCATATTTTTGTGGTAAAATGACTATGGAAATGATGAAATCAGCCTAGGAAGCCCTATTTGACCTTCAATAAATTTTAAAAAAAACATAAAATGGACATAAAATTTTAAACATAGGTTTTAATATCAAAGTATATTCTATCCATAGATCCAACTACTCTTAAGACCTTCACACATGTGAATAATGATAGCACCAACTTGCTCTCTCATCCTGATTTGACAAAAGACCAACAAGGCCTAGATGACCACAAAGATGAACCAAATGGAAACCTAGAACTTAAATAATAAATAAAATAACTACTTACACCCCATAGGGACCCTAAAACATTTTCACATCATCAACATCATCCATCAACCTGCCTAACCAACCAAACACTGAAGATCCATGCATGAACATTGAAGCACACTTTGTCATTGTCATGCTAGAAATATTGTCACCTCATACACACCCTTAGTAAAATTGGAGAAATAATTGAAAACACTATAAAAATATCCCATTTTTTCATTTATGTTAACACTAACACAAAGTTTATGCACAAACTCTTTCTCTCTCTTTAAGCACTTTCTCCCCCTTTGACACAATAACAAAGTGGGCTCATCTTCTGATCCTGAGGACCTAATTTTTTTAAAATGTTTTCAAAGCCAAAATAAATAAAGGATTACATTTTAGAGATGATATAATCTGCCCTTATCATTGTGCATACCATTTTTAATAGGATCTTCATAGACCTACTCATTAACATTACACCATCTTGACCAACTCAAACCTTCATTAGCATAAGTTACCTTCAGACCTATTTTGAACAAATAGCCATTACCAATGGATGAAACACTTAATTTTAACCATAAAAATACATCTCTTAATATTAAATTTGGTCCATACTAAATTTTCTAATATTTCACCCTTTGAACCTCATAATTAATCCTTAGGCCTATTGGGCCTCCAAACACTTAGAAACACTATCTCAGACTTCTGAAGTATAAAAATAATTTTCTCACAAAAAACACATGAATAAATAACATGGATGGAACATAAAATACATATGAAATACCTCCATTTGTCTATTCACTCCAACATAGATCAAAACACCTCAAGAACACTTCTTTAGAGAGATCACTTAGAACAATAACTAAGCTCAAAAACCCAATCAACTATCTTTGATTATCTATACACACATAGGTACTTATTATGAACATAAATACATTAAAAAGTGTCTATGATACCTCTATAACACCATAAAACTTTTTTAAAACTTCAATTTAGACTAAAATACCTCTAACTCATCTTTGTAATAATCTCACTTAGAACTATCAAACTACCTTTATAACCAGTCAACAATATTTGACTCTCCACATTTGCATAGGGACTTTTCAAGATAACCAATGAATTAAATAAATATTATGATATACCTATAAAATTCTCAAAAACAAAAACAAGCTGGTCTTAATGCAATATTTTAACTTATAAATCCAAAAGAGAACACTACTTTATACAGTCATATAACACATAGATATATCAATATTGAGTCAACCTTTTGACCACTACACAAGATTAAAAACCACTTAAAATACATGGATAAATTATAAAAGTATTCTAATACATAACTGATGATCCCTATAAATGTCATTTTCTTGTCCCCATATATTTTATTCATCTTGCTTGTTAACCATGCTTTTTAACACTTTCCTATAAGTTTCCTTCTACATATAACCATAATCTTACAAATAAAATTATGTTTCTATACTCTTTTAATAGTTATAATTATGTATTGGAATTAAATATATAATGTTTATATATTGATTTATGATTATTATTTTTATAATGTGTTTCAAATATGTTTTGGAGAGATAGGTATATAGCACAGAACGTCTTACAATAAAATAATCTCATTACACAAACTATCCTATAGCCACTATGCAACCAAAGTTGTGAATGAACATATTTTGATTCCTCTTTAAAATGACTCATATTAAAAACCATAACCTCTATATATCCTAATAAGTAAGCATTTTAAGGTTGAAATATTTTTTTAATCCTACAACAATGTTCGAGAATTCATATGAAGATGTCTTTAGCAAAGAAGCCAATTTTGGTTATCCTAAATTGAATGTATCTTAGATTAGAATATATATTATTTTGTATAAAAAAATCTCCTCTATTATATACATACATACATACATGTGTGTGTGTGTGTGTGTAGAAATAGAATTGAGAGATGGCAGATGTTGATTAGAGATTATCAGTAGTATAATTTGTCAAGAAATTTTAATTTTAATGTCCTATATCAATTAATTATTGAGTTACTGATTAATATGAACAAGCATTTATGAGTTCAATAAAGTGTTGTGAGAGGAAGGATTAAATTTGGAGTTGTAAGGAGGAAAGGACCCTTTTAGAAGCCTATAGCAACAATCTAAACCATTTTAATAGCTAAGCATGTTATTTGATTTATTTATGAATTATGTGTTTTGTTCATGTTTTATTTCCATAATTTCATTTATTGCATGACTTCAACATCTTAGATAACAATTAGCAGAAGGTCAAATTAGAATATTGAATGGGCACATATAGTGACATCATCTTATCAAATCTACATCCTTATGTTGACATTTAAATGAGGTATAAGGTATAGTCCATGGTAACTCTCTTTGTTCATTTTGATTAAGAGAAGTATATCCGATTGTGAATCATCTGCTAGTCATTTTTGGCATAGTTACCAGGGAAGGGTATCACACACTTATAATCTTCAATCTTGATAGAAATTGTTTCTAGATGTTTATTGTTTTTATTTCTAAAGATTGTTATTATTTAGATTAAAGATTTCCTACTTTCATAGTTTAAATTTTCCTTTTGCAAGTAGGATAGTTTAAATTTTAAAAAAACCCCATATTACTAACCCTATGTAGGTAGGGTGGGCAAAAAGTGAAAAAAAAAAGTGGTTGATGTATGCAAAGTTAAGGGGAATATATAAGAAGACTTTTACCTAAATCATCAAATGTTTTTGGAAGATCCAAAATTCATCCTGTAACAACTGAAAAACATGAAAGAATTCTTGAAGATCACTCATACTTGTCAATAGAAGAGGTAGAGAAGAAATAATTTTTGGCTAGATTGGTAGCACAAGCTAGAGACCTTAAAGAGGTTCTCACCCATGAAATATAACCACATGTACCACCTCTCAGATTTCCCACCTTATCACTTCATACTTAGGAATTTGAAGTTTACTTCTCTTTTCCACCTAAATTTCTTGCTAAAGAGGCATTCAATTCTATTCTTTCCCTTAGAAGAAACACCAAGCCAATAAAATCTTCCAATTTAGTTAGAATCTTTTTTGAGACACTAGATTAATCTTTTGAAACCTCCACACCATCCCCATTGTATAAGAAACCATACATTCCTAAGGAAAATGATAAAGTCTCCATCTTTTACACCCCAGGAAATAAAAGAATTTATAAGAATTTTGAGTGGTGGGTAGCAAAAACCCCTTGTTTACAAACACAAAGAGTATTCATGGGGGATCACTACGAATAAAACACTACCAATGAGTCTGCTACTTTAAAATTTCCTATCCTTACTCCTAATGGAAATACACCCATGATTAATATCCCTCACTCTACTCTCCCTACTTATAAGGGAAAAACATATAAGGATATAGACATTTTATTTTGAGTTTGACATCTTATATCATAGCTATGATTATAATCAAGATGCTTAGAAACTCAAATTATTTCTAGTAACACTCAAAGATGCAATAGTTAGATGGTTCATGGGAGTTGGAAAGGATGCCATTTCTACTTGGGAAGAAATGAAAGAGAAGTATTTGATGAAATACCAAGACTATTGTAGGGTTAGAAACTACATGAGAGATGACATATTCCAAATGACACAAGATGATGATGAGTCATTATAAGAATACATGGAAAGATTTTTGTTCAACTTGAAAAAATCTAAGTAGACTATAATGGATAAGGAATCAGTCAAGATGATATTCTTGAAAGGGATTAGAGATGATTGTTTGGAAGCACTAGATCTAATGTCTGGTGGTGATGTTTCTATACTACCATTTGATGAACTAATAGTTCTATGTACAAAATTCTCCAGATCAGCCATAAATAAAATTAAGGGATAAACCCTTCTTATAGAATCTACAATAGGATTTTTTAAAGGTTAAGTTAGCAACCTACTCTAGGACATGAAGTAGGACATTATCAGCCACCTAACTACTCAACTTGATACATTACATACATGGAGGAAGCAAAAAGAAACTGAGAAATCATTAGCTTCCTATTACCCTAAATGCATAAAGAAGAAGACATATTGCATATGCCATTCCATGAAAGCTCAAGTGGATAGCATAATCAAGGAGAATCTTGAGATAGTCAATCTGCATGCCATAGGAGAAGATGAGAATCAAGTGTTTTTCATGGTGTAATGGAAATCATGGGTATAAAAACTAGGTATATCATCAAACTCTATGTTTACAAATCCTCATTTCTCAAATAATCCTCAATATGTTACTTGTATGAATATACCTAATCAAAATTGGTCTCAAACAAGTTGGAAACTAACCCAAAATTAGTTATGAATGCAATATAATAAATAACAACCTCAAATAGGGTAATTCCAAAACCAACAATGGTTCTTTCCCTCTAATCCATGGTAATAACAATGAATAGGTAATCAAGGCTTTTCCCAATAAATGAAACAACCATAACAAAAATAGGATATAATGCCAAACACTCAACAATCTATTTAAACCACTCAATTACCCACCCAACCCATCCCCAATCTTGCTAATAAGTTGGTTCAACTGACATAATCCACTGAAATAATGCAATATCCAATATACACCTTGGATATTAATCAAGTTCAAATTTACTTAGGTGATGTTATTTTATAACCCACCTCACCCATAATCATAAAACACATTAAACCAAATCCACTCCATACTAATCCACAACCATCTATAGCCAATCCTGAGCCAATTTCATCAGAAAATCAAAAAGAAACCGACAATCGTCCTTTTTTAGAGAGATTGAACATATCACATAATGAACTAGAGCCCAAATTTGATATTTTAGGATAACTCAAGAATGTGTACATAAAAATCCCACTCTTTCAAGAAATAAATGATATTCTTATTTAAAATAAAAATGTTAGAGATTTATGTTTGAAAAAATTGGGAAGAAAGAAGAAGGATCCTAAAACAGTCTAGGTCATTGGTTAACTAGTAGATATTATGTTGGGAAACATAATTCCCCCAAAATACTCTGATATGAGAAGTCTTGTAGTTAATGTTAGCATCCATGGCCAACCCATATTGAATACTTTAATTGATTTAGGTATAGCCATCAATGTGATGACCATGAAGACCATGTAACAACTAAAACTTACCACTCTCTGTCTAACACCCACCATCCTCTAGATGGCTGACAGATAAACTGTTAAGCTTGAAGGGATTGTTGAGGACCTTGTTATCACTATGGATTCTTGAAAATATCTAGAAGACTTTATTTTCTTATAGCCAAAGAGGAAATTGGGAGGTTATCCTCTCATCCTTATCCACCCATAGTTGGCCACTGTTGATTTTATTGGATGTATGTTAGGAAAATTGCTAATTTCCAATGAAAATAACAGTAATAAATTAGTTTTATATCCACCATCTTAGCCTTCCCATAATGATGGCCCAACTCTTTGGATTGATTATTTTGAAGAAGTTGTCTCCTTATATACTCCCTTCATAATTAACTAGAGTCAAAATTTGTAAGCACAAGAAGAAGACACTATCCTCACTGGTATCTTGTAAAACACCTATCGATAGGATCCAATAGCCACCAACCTATTGGAATATACACTATGCCCTCTTCAAAATACCTTTCTTGAGAATGATCTTTCTAAAATTGTAAGAGACATTTGGACATTCCATTAATTGATTCCCAATCAATGTAGTTATGCTTCTCTAATCACCAACATAGAAACCATGATTTCTTTAACAAAGCAAGTAGACATTCTTTCAAACAAACCTCTTAACATCAGCACATCCTTAACATCTCAACAAAAAGGTTAGTTACTTAAGATGTTGAGAAATCATACAATAGAATTTTATTGGGATTACCATGACATGAGAGGAATACCCCTAGATTTATGCATATATCACATTTATATTAAAGAAGAACGCAGACTTATTCAACAACCCTAATGATGAATGAATCCTACAATTAAATATATTTTCAAAATTAAGTTACAAAACTTCTTAGATTAAAGATTTGTTTATCCTATTTCAAATAGCTAGTGGGTCTTTCCCCTAGTCATTATCCCTAAAAAAGAGGGAAAATGGTGTATTTGTGTTGATTACCAAGAATTGAATGCTACTACCAAGAAATATCACTTTCCCCTTCCATTCATTGATCAAGTGTTAGATACATTAACAGGAAAAAAGTAATTCTCCTTCCTATATGGATATAGTGGTTATAATCAAATATGAACTACTCCATAAGACCAAGATAAAAAAACTTTTACTTTCCCTTGGGTAACCTATGCCTATGACATCTTGTCATTCAGTCTTTGTAATGCCCCAACTACTTTTTAAAGGCTCTATTTTAAGATTTTTTTTGATCTCTCCCATGAATGTGTTGAAATATACATGGATTATTTCATTGTCTATGGACAAAAATTCAAATAAATGCTCACCAACCTATATAAAGTTATCCAAAGTTACTAGGGCCACCAATTATCTTTGAGCAATGAAAAGTGTTACATGCTTATGATTGAAAGGATTATGTTGGGGCATCACATATCCCCTACTAGAATTCAAGTTGACCCAATAAAGATAAGTATCATTAAATATATAACCACACCAAAGAAGCAAAAATATGTTAGAAGATTTTAGGACATGCTAGTTATTATAGACCATTCGTCAAATATTTTAGTAAAATTGCCCCTCCATTATTTGGATTACTTAATAAGGATGTTGAATTTACATGGATTAAATATTATCAAACTACCTTTCAAAAACTCAAATAACTTCTCATAACAACTCTTGTTTTGAGAGGGGCTAATTGGAAGAAGCCTTTTCACATCCACACAGATGCATCTAACACCACTTTAGGAGATTCTTTGGCCAAAAAGATGAATCCCTAAGTTATGCAATCTATTTGATCAGCAAGAATCTTTAAGGGGATGAACTCAGCTACATTGTAATAGAGAAGGAATTTGTTACCATCATCTATTCCATCAACAAATTTTGACACTACATTATAGGTTACCAAGTATTCATCCATATAGATCATGCAACAATTAGGTATTTAGTGAATAAACCTATTGTAATAGGCACTATAATTCATTGGTTGCTTTTGATACAAGAGTTTGATATTACCAATATGGATAGACCACCTAGGCAAGGATAATGTAGTAGAAAATTTTTTATCTCAGTTGAAAAATATTGACCATAGTCTTATTGTTGATGATTCTTTTCCTAATGAACATTTATTTGCTATAATAATTCAATCTCCTTGGTTCTCATATATTGCTAACTATCTTACTGCAGGATCACTACCACAAAATTTCTCACCTAGGGACAAATAACACTTGATCCAAATGATCATACATTATTCCTATATTTTAAGATATCTCTTTATCATTTGACCATATTTAGTTATGATAAGATGTATCTGAGAAGATGAAGCTTATGACATTCTCAGAGCCTGCCATGATGAAACCTGTGGGGGTCATTTTTCTACCAAATAAACTACCATGAAGGTACTCACTACCAAATACTATTGGACTTATTTTCATAAGGATGCCATGATGTATATCCACATATGTGATTAATGACAGTGTATGGGAAAACCCACTCACTCTAATGAAATTCCATTATAGCCACAATTGGTTTTGGAACCCTTTGACAAATGGGGACTATATTTTTTAGGTCCCATTGATCCTAAATCTAATAACAAAGAATACATACTGGTGTGCATTTATTATGTCATAAAATGAGTAAAGGTCAAAGCCTTAACCCATACCCAAGATAAGAAAGTAGATAAGTTATTATATGAATAAATATTCATCTGATATGGAGTACTAAGAGAAATAGTCACAGTCCAAGGCCCATAGTTCACATCATACATCATAGTTTCCTTGGTAAAAGAATATGAAATCAGACACAAAAATTCTACCCTTTACCATCCTTAGTCAAATGGTCAAGTAGAATTGACAAATAGAGAATTATAAAATATACTCACTAAGATTGTCAACCTACATAGAAAATATTTTTCAAATCATCTTATAGAAGTATTTTGAGCTTATAGAATCACTTGGAAAACCACAACTAGTTTTACTCCATATAAACTAGTTTATGGTAAAAGTCCTATTCTTCCCATTGAGTTTGAACATAAAACATTAGGGACGACACTTGATTTGGGATTAAATCTTTCCAAAGATCAACAATACAAGATCATGTGACTAAATTAACTTGATGAACTAAAAAAGGAAGCACTTAATCACACCAAAATATTTTAAGGACAACATGTGGGTTGGCATGATAGGAACATCAAGACTAAGAATTTATAACTTGGTGATTAGGCACTCCTTTTTGAATCTAAATACAAGGATCATAAAAGAAAGCTATAGTCTAGATGGCTTGGGCCTTATGAGATCAAAAAAGGTTTTGACAATGGAGATATAAATCTCATGACCATTGACTCTATTCAGTTATGACTACTTGTTAATGGCCACAAGCTCAAGCTGTATAAGAAACCATTTTCCAAGGAAACTCTCACTCACCAACTTCTTGAAGAACAATATCCATCTCTTCTTCATGAAGTAAATCAACCAATTCCTATAGAAAAATGGTATTTATTTCAACCCTTCTCTAATATTTTTCAAGAGTAATACAAATTCCTACAACCAAAAATAAGTCATTCATAATGGCTTGGTTCAGGCTAAATAAAATCTTACCTCCTAGATTCCTATGATTCCAATTGATTTTGGACTATAAAATAATAATAATAATAATAATAATAATAATAATAATACTAATACTAATAATAATAATAATAATAACAATAATAATAATATTCAATAATGAAAACCTTCAAGTGTTGTTGATGGATGTTTTCTAAAAAAACTAGGTTACTGGTTGATTGCATTCATTAAAAAAAAAGGAGAAAAGGAACTACGACAATAAATTTTTTTGTTTACAATTGTTTTTACTTGTAGATTCATTCCCTTGGAGTAGAAATACATTTTCCTTCTTACTACAAGATGAAAAACTTGCTGCTACAGGATAAAACATGTTGATGTAGGATAAAACTTGATGTTGTAGGATAAAACTTATTGATATTAGAAAAACATCTTTTTATAGGATGTATTCTTATCATTCCATCCTACATCAAGTGTTTTCTCCCATTCAAATGATAACATACGCCATGACTGCCACTTTGAATCATCATTTATGCATTTATGAAAGGTATTTCTACAAGTAACATGGTAATTATTCTATATTTATTTCATGTCATACATTTTAATTATTATTAAGATGATGATACCTAATGCTATTAATATGTCACCATATCTTCTCCTTATCATGCCAACTTTCCATATCATCTTCCTTCATTGATTGATGTGACCTTTGATGCGCTATTACCACCACCCTTTACTATTATTGTGAGCCATTTAACACGTTATATTTTCATCCCTCGAAGATAATTAAAGTTTAAGTTGGGGGGATATTTTACATAATTCATATGGATTATTTTTCTTCCAAAGCAAAAATAAAAAATATTTCATCAAAGCCACAACATACAACTCAAATTTTATCTCATAATATAGGAGAAGACATGCTAAAACATGAACCACTTGATATCACCCATTTAACCAATAGCCTAGACATCTTGGCCCTATTATAGAATGTAGGATGGACATAGTATTTTTAGAAGATATAGGCCATGGATGAAGAAATTATAGAGGAATTCATTAGTAAATTACATAATAACTTAGCAATGGTAAGAAGAATGGATATAAAGCTGATAGAGACTATCTTTAGCAAAGTAATGGGATTTACGCAAATAGGGGAGGCATGGAAAGACAAATTTGATATTGAATTAGAGTGGAAAAAATTCATCACAGGAAATGAAAGACTAGAAAATTCAAAGCATGTTATTGCATGATTATCTCTATCGGTAATATGGGATAAATCTATTGAGTTTATCTCCATATATTTCATTTGTGAAGGAAAGTTTTCCATGCTACATGGCATACACTTCAAGTTCATGAATCATTTGTGGCATGTAATAAAGATAAGAATTCCCAACTTCTTGATCTACATGATCATAAAAATGTTGGAGGCATTTCAAAAATATAATTCTAAAGCTCTTTCCCATCACTACTTAATCCAATTGATTATTCGAGACTATTTGCAAAGAACTAGATGCAACATCAGTTGGGAATAATTTATCCAAGTACTAGGAAATGCAAAAAGTGACAGAGAAGGAAATGAAATAAAAGAGGAAATAGAGGTAGAAGCCCTTCTTACAGCTCTATATGAACTTGTAGCAAAAAAACTTCCTACAAATCCATAAGAACCTACAAAAGGAGACCTTCCTATAGCAACATAAGAACCTACAACAAAGACTAAAGAAAATGCTTCCATAGGTAGGGAATCTAGAAAGAGGAAGAAACTCATTCTTTAACCTGATTTAGAATAGTCTACAGAGGAACTTACACCTTCTACCAAAAAGGCCAAGGTAACTTCTAATCCTCATAGATTCCATAGATTAAGAAGAAAAATGAGAACTAAACGTTATTTTATTATTAAAATTAATGAAGAATTTGGAGAAAAACAAACTGCTAATAGTGATGAATCCATAGAGACTAAAAAGGGAGAATTTTCTTTAGAATACAATTAAGAGGCAAAACAAGTAGAGTATAGTTTTAAAGAGTTACATGAGGAACCAATTCAAGAGGATGAAAAACAATTAGAGTAACTTCTTGTGTAAATGGAATTTCCCACTCTAGAGCGAGCCCTACAAGAAATTGAAAGACTAAGAAAGAAGATACAGTATCAGTCTAGAGGAGGACTATATGTACTTGATACAACTTCTCAACTATAGCCCTCTATTAAAGACCATCCTAAAGTCATTATTTCACAATCATCTATAGAGGTAAATCAACAAGAAGAACCTAAAGTTGCTCAAGAAGTTAGGTATCATTCCTCATTTGCAATATCTTCTAAAGTGATGAATTGGATGGATAGTTAGTCTAAAATTCTGAAGGAATTAAGAAAATAAAATAAGAGGATAAGTTGAAGGAAAAGATAATATCCAAAATAAAGTGAAAAAATGAGGATATGGCTTGTCTTACCCAAGAGTTTATTCAGTCTACCTTGAAGAGAAATAACATAAGTTTAAATTTATGAGAATTTATTATGATATGCCTTATGAAGTCATTGATCCCCTTTATTTCTTTTCTATTTATAAAGAAAGTTCACAGGAAGATCAAACACAATTATGCAAGTTCTACCTTCACAATTATGCTATTCCTTATGATAAATAATGGAACCCTAATATATATGTTAGAGATGTCCAACTAAATGAATTTTTATCATATTTGTTAAATGAGTAAAGAGGAAGAGAATTAGTTAAATATAATAAAAAGGAGAATTAAAGTTATCTAATTATTAGGATAGAATCAATGCCACCTGATGTTTTATTGGTTGAATGGGATAATATCATGTTGAAAAATGAAGTCAGAGCCTAGTTTGTGAAGAATTGTGATGAAGCCTAAGATTTTTATTTAAGATTGAGAACTTTTATTGGTCTTACAATCAAATAATCCTATAATTAATGATGGAATGAGCTCACTCCTATAATGAAAAAGAGAGATCCATATTCCCCTTTTAACTTGAACAAAACATTTAACGAGATCACAAAATATATTTTTATTATAGGAGAAATGGGATCCCAATTGCTAAACCTAAAGTTTTATCCACCTCTATTCTAGTATCCTATTATATATTGGTAAGATAAGTCTCCAATAGATGAATCCATGGATGTTAAAATCTGGAAATTATTTGAATAGAGTCATGGATTCTATGCTCACCTTGCTAGTGATGCTATAGATCTCATGGATTTTAGAGTTCTTTATGAGATGGGAATGAACAAGTTTGTTTCTCAAGGTTGAGAAAGATATTAAGTTGGGGGTGTGATGAGATCCTTAAATTTCTTGTTCTTGTCCCCATCTATTTTACTCATCTTTCTTGTTAACCATGCTTTTGAACACTTTCCTATAAGTTTCCTTCTGCATATAACCATAATCTTGTAAATATCATTATGTTCATATACTCTTTTAATAGTTAAAATTATGTATTGGAATTAAATATATGATGGTTATCTATTTCTTTAGGATGTTTTTTTCTATAATGTGTTTTAAATATGTTTTGGAGAGATAGGTATATAGCATGGAACATCCTACAACAAAGGAATCTCATTACATAGACTATCATATAGTCACTACATGACCAAAGCCACAAATGAATATATTTTGATTCCTCTTTCAACTGACTCATATAAATAACCATAAACTCCATAGAGCCTAATAAGGAAGCAGTTGAAGGATGAAATAGTTTTGTTTTTCCTATAACAATTTCATAGAATTCATATGAAGACATCTTTAGGAAAAGAGATAATTTTGGTTGTCCTAAATAGAATGTATCTTATATTAGAATATATATTGTTTTGTATAAAATAATATCCTCTATGGTATATATATTTATCTGTAGAATTAGATTTGAGAGATGGTAGATGTTGATTAGAGATTATCAAAAGTATATTTTGTCAAGCAATTGTCATTGTGATTTCTTGTAGTAATTCATTACTACATTTTTTATTAATATGAATAAGCATTTTTGAGTTTATTTAAGTGTTATGAAAGGTAGGATTGAAGCTAGATTTATAAGGAGGAAGGGCCCCATTTATAATCATGTATCAACAATATAACCCATTTTAATAGCTAAGAATGTTATTCGATTTCTTTATGTATTGTGTGTTTCATGTCTGAATTGTGTGATTTACATTCTTGCTTAGATTTGTTTAATGGAGATTTCAACACATAAGAATTTATTTCATAGTATTTTGTTCATATTTTATTTTTAGTATTTAATTTAATCCATGACTTCAACATCTTATATAACAATTAGTAAAAGTTCAAATTATAAGATTGAGTGTGCACATACAATGATGTCATCCTATTAGGTCTACATCTTCGGGTTGAAATTTAAATGAGGTAGAAGGTATAGGTCCATGGTAACTTTCCTTGTTAATTTTGATCAAGATAAGTATATTTTATTATAAATTGACTTATATTCAATCTCCAAGTTCATTATTTCATCCCAAAACACTGATTTCATATCCTCAAACCTCTTCACACTCAAACTAGTTTTCTTCATTGGTTTCACCATTAGCCATTTTAGTAACTAGTCCATTTATATGCCCAAATTTTCACACTAGAAGAAATATTATTCATTATAAACATATAAAATTACAAAATACAATTCCTTAACTCTTACATCCATCCACTTAGCATCTTTGATTTTGTCAATATTGCCTGTAACATCAAATCTCTTACAAATCTAATTTTTTCCTAAATCTTACACTCACCCTATTGATCACTAAATCACACTTGGATTACCTTTTAGTATTCCAATACATCATAAAATATTCAAACTTGATCAACCAATTCATTTTGGGCACTCAACAATAAGATTTTCAATATGGGGTCTTCTATTAGGGTTTTAGGAGGATTTAACCCTATCTATAGTTTTAAAAATATTCATAGAGATCAAGTACTTAATATAAAAAATAGTGATTATATTATTCTTAGGAAATTTACCCATTTACCATTAAGGTCTCATATTCCCATGTATATTCTATATGTGCCAATGAGCACTAAAAACTTCTTCTCGGGCTATGAGTCTTCATTCGAGGCACCTTGAGAGACCTTAAAACAACCTTTTATGATTTAATCTAAAGGTATTAAACTAAAAATTGGTTAACATGATTGATAAAAATTTTAAAACCATAATACATTATTATATATTCTCAAACAATTTATAAACTCACCTTAACCCCTGATTTAGACCTCACTAGGCCACTATCATGATAGGTCTAGAACCATTAGTCAGACTTTGACTCTTGTAAGCACTGGGAAACTTTTTTTTATTGTTTCTAACATAGTTTTAATATAAAAAATACATTTAATTCATGATTATTATGTTGTTAATCATATTTATATAGGTCACATACCTCTTACCTTATCAAACTACAAAGCTTGTGTCTTCACTCTAGGTCTCTCATACAAGGACTAGACCACAAACTTGACCATTCTACCACTATAGATGATTTTTTAACTTTATTAAAATTTTTAAAAATGTAAGAAATCCTATTATGCCTTTTAAAATTCTCTTCTATGATTTAACACCTTGAAATCTGTTTCACATGCCTCATTAGGTGAGGTAGGGCTCACACTAGGTCTAAGAACAAATTAACACATAACATTATCCATTTTTGGATAACATTTAGATATTATTATTTTCATTATAAAAAAAATTAATTTTCCATCACTTATCAATAGATATCATACCCATCTATTATCATTCCATCATGGCTGACTCTATATTCCACAAGCATATGCTCTTTTAAGCCACTACTACAAGTTTCATACTTTCAAAGACAAATAAGTAGGCTTTAATATTAATTTTTTTATGTATAGGAATAATGAATTATTTTTCATCTAAGATAATAATAACTCTCCATTTTTATTTATACAAGTATCTCTATCTTTGGAAACACACAGTTATATAGGACTATGTAAGTAATCTCAAATATGATAGACCTCTGTCACACATTTTATTATTTATAAAAAAGAAAATAAAGATATTACATAATGTTCCTTGATAAATTATGACATTAAGGTAGTTTTTATGCACACAATCCTCTCAATCCTTCAATAAAACTTTTTATAATGACTCAAAAGAATAATTTTGCATAGTCACGGTCAATACCTTGATTGTGACAACTAAGAACATCAATAAACTTGCACATGTATTCATTGTAGAACTCTTGAAAAAAATTTCAATCCATATTCATAATGTAAAATACACATAAATATGATAGTTTAATTTTAACATACCTCCAAACATTTTAATAATTTACTTATGTTGATAAACAACACTATTCAACCTCGCATGTTGACCTAATCTACCATTTCTTACTTCTATCAAACACAATCAAAATTTCATAAAGGATTTTATCACATCAAATAATTTTTTTAGATTAGATAAAAATCATGGAAAAATATATATATATATATATATATATATATATATATATATATATATATATATATATATATATATATGAATAATCTCCAATAGCTAACTCATCTTTTCACTTGGTCTAGATCACTCAAAGAACCTCTGCTATACAAATCTCCTTGTCTCTCCATAAAAACCTATAATTTTGAACATAGATCCATAATATATGTATTTATATGAACACTTGGATAAAAATACCAATTTAATCAACATATCAAACCTCTTACTTGTTTTGATCATGGATGTAGCATATCAAGTCATCTCAAATCTTCCTCATGCCTCAACAGGCTGACTAGGGTATAAACAAGGTCTAGGATAGACCTAGTGTAAACCACCATTGCTATTTTCCACACAAGATGAAATTATAGATCACTCTAAAAATTATCTTAGGACCCCATGAATCCTTAAAAATTTCTTCATTAATTTAATAATATCTCTAAGAATTTTAGTAGAGACACTCCAAACTTTTTTATCCTAGAATAATGGAGCACGCCAGTCCTCATCATAGGACTAAAAGTTATTATCTTTGTCTATCATATCAAATAATCCTAATAAAAAATACTATTCATACACCTCTACATATGATACTTCTTCTATCTTGGCAAATAACCCATCTTGGTTCACTGTCCCAATGTGACTAGATGTCACTTTCTTGTCTTCCTTCTTGACCCACTTCATAGATGTCTCCTTGAATTGACTAACCATCCTTAGGTGTTTCTCCCTACATACTCTTGAAATATGTCCTTAATTATTAAATACATAACATACAAGTCTATTCCTTTTTCTCTAAGAAGATTGATATCTACAGTTTATTATCCTATGCCCATATTGATTACATGAAATGCAATAACCCTTGAAAACATTCACATACCTTGTTCCCTGATTATTGAATGAATTAATTCTTACTTGAATCATTATTTAGGAATAGATGTTATTATTGAATTGATGATGGTTACTTTGATCTTCAAAATATGAACTTTTTTCATAAGTATGAATTGTTTCCATACCATATCTTCTTGATGGCTCACAACTATCTTCAAGTTTCTTTGAAGCTATCTCAACCAATTTTGATCTTAATGAATCCATATCCCTTATAAGCTCATTAAAATCATCCTCCTTTTCCTTGAGATCTATAAAATTTTTCTTCATCTAAATCTTTACTTATTCAATAACCTTTTCATGTTCAATCTCTTTGAAACTTTGTTTTTATGTAAGACTTTTGACTAGTTCCTGTTGGCTTTTAACCAAAGTCCTTAAAATAATATTTTCCTTTATTTGGAGTACCAACTCTTCCATTATTTTTACTTCATACTCTTTGTTATCTAAATCTTCATCTTTTACAAGATTATCTCTCTTTTTCATACTTTCATTGTTCTCATGATCAATACACTTATTGTCACTTTCAGACCTGCTAGAGTTTTTCATGCTTGAATGAATCCTTCTAGATTTATGATTAGCCATACTTGATTAAATATGATATTTTCCTTAAGGATGTTAGACCTTGTCTAAAGGACTTGGCTCTAATTCCAATTGTTAGAGTATAATCACTAAGAGGGGGGGGTGGTAAATCAGTGATACGAGATATTCAAACTTCAATTTCAATCCATTCAAACTCTTAATCAATCACCACAATTATTCATGAAGCATACACATCATTCATAGTAATTAACAAGAAATATAATGAAAGATCAACCAAAAAACACATGTATTATATGCAAAAACCTCATGGGGGATAAAACCCACTCTTAATCCTACAAACACATGGAATACTTGTCCTATAAGTTGATTACAAACATGAGACTTTAGTGAAGCACCCACTTCACAAGGAACACCAACCCCTAGGATGAACAAACACCAACTTGACCTAGATGTTGAGCACCAAAATAAAACCTAATGATGAGAACACCTCTAAAAATATGATTTCAATCCAATCTAATGGAGAATAACTAATTATCAACCATCTTCAACCCACATACTCATTCAAGTCTTCATTCACACTTCAAACCATCCAAAACAATCATATAGAACACTCTATCTTTCTTCACCCATCTTCAACCTTAAAACCTACAAGAACTTAGTCACAACACCAAAGGCATGACTAAAAGGTCATTAATTTATTCCTAACTTTGATCTACCTCTCAATTAATGCATGAAGATAACACAACATACACCTTTTCTTTGCTCTCCACATGTAAGTCTAAAACCCTTCATAATTCATTTAGGTCCTTATACAAACATCATGCTCACAATCTTCCTTTTTAGCCACAACACATGACTTCACTATTGAGTAATATAAAACACTAAAAAAGTATCAATCATTGACCTACATAGGTCACCTTTAAGCATTACCTTCTTTCAAGTCTTCATTCACACTTCAAACCATCCAAAACAATCATATAGAACACTCTATCTTTCTTCACCCATCTTCAACCTTAAAACCTACAAGAACTTAGTCACAACATCAAAGGCATGACTAAAAGGTCATTAATTTATTCCTAACTTTGATCTACCTCTCAATTCATGCATGAAGATAACACAACATACACCATTTCTTTGCTCTCCACATGTAAGTCTAAAACCCTTCATAATTCATTTAGGTCCTTATACAAACATCATGCTCACAATCTTCCTTTTCAGCCACAACACATGACTTCACTATTGAGTAATATAAAACACTAAAAAAGTATCAATCATTGACCTACATAGGTCACCTTTAAGCATTACCTTCTTTCAAGTCTTCATTCACACTTCAAACCATCCAAAACAATCATATAGAACGCTCTATCTTTCTTCACCCATCTTCAACCTTAAAACCTACAAGAACTTAGTCACAACATCAAAGGCATGACTAAAAGGTCATTAATTTAGTCCTAACTTTGATGTACCTCTCAATTCATGCATGAAGATAACACAACATACACCTTTCTTTGCTCTCCACATGTAAGTCTAAAACCCTTCATAATTCATTTAGGTCCTTATACAAACATCATGCTCACAACCTTCCTTTTCAGCCACAACACATGACTTCACTATTGAGTAATATAAAACACTAAAAAAGTATCAATCATTGACCTACATAGGTCACCTTTAAGCGTTACTTCCACATGCATATAGCCATGACACATGACCTATAACACCTCCTTAAGTTATGAAATCCATCACAACACCATTATGCATATGTAAATTAGATCAAACTATGGCCTCATACATGAAAACCCCATGAATGAATGCAAAACCAACTTTGAAGCAATGGTTGACATGAAGATGGATTGGTCAAACGTCTAAAATACATACACATGACCCTTAAGGAGTGTAAATCATTATAAAATTGATATTTAAATGTGAAGCATAAAAATATCATAAAAAAATTCAAATACTCTTCCCAAGTTCTTAATAGAAGAAAGTCAAACATAGTCAACTTTGAAGGTCAAAATATACAACTATATAAACAGTCAAACCTTATAGTCAACTTTTATGGATATCCCTTTGAGTCATTTACAAATTTAATTTTTATACCATATTAAAATTCATCCATATGCTCAATATATGAATCAAATAATACAATCTATTTTCCTTCACAAATTTGAAAATTCAAATTCCAACGGTCATATTTTTGTGCTAAAATGACTATGGAAATGATGAAATCAGCTTGGGAAGCCCTATTGGAACTTTAGTAAAATTTTAAATACATATAAAATGTACCTAAACTTTTAAGCATAGGTTCTAATATCATAGTATACTCCATCCATATATCCAACTATTCCTAATACCTTCACACTTGTGAATTATAATAACACTAATCTACTCTATAAACCTAATTTTACAAAAGACAAACAAGGCTTAGATGACCACAAGGATGAACCAAATGGAAACATAGAACTTCCATACTCACTCCAAGAACTCTTGACACCTAATAGGGCCTATGAAACATGATCAAATGATCAACATCATCCATAAACCTACCTAACCAACCAAACACTAAAGATCTATGCATGAACACTGAAGCACACTTTGTCATTGTCATGCTTGAACACTTGTCACCTCATGCACACACTTGGACATCTTGGAGACATCATTTTAAAACACTATAATATAGTGATTAACATGTTCCAAATATAAAATATTCAAATTCAATTCATTTATATGCATTTGATTCAAGATCTCCTCCATTGGGTTTCTATTAGAGTTTAAGAGAGGTTTAGGGAGGTTTAGGGAGGTTTAGGTTCTTAGCAATAGTTCATAAAGGTTAGGCCCCCAAACTATGAACTAATTCCACTAGTTTATAATATTAAATTTTTTTAAACTTTTCCCATTTACATAAAACTCCATGTAACTACTTTGTATATTTATGAGTTCACAAAGATGCTTCTTAGGTGACCAACGTGCATTTTGGGCAGTCTTACAACCATTTTAGGCAAAAAATAGCCAATTTCAAGTTATTCTCTACAAATTTGTGTCACTCTCACCTCTAAAATTTATATAAGAACACTTATATGTTATATTTAGGTCCCCAATTCAACCCTTTATTATTCCTAACCTCAGTCTTGAAGTAGTGATACTTTGAGGAGGGTATTAGGTTAATAGGCATAATGACTATGTTTTCTATGTTTTGCCCCCCAATGGAGACTTATTCAATATTTTATCATTTTTTTTAGTATGATAAACTATTAAGGATTCCTTTGACCATCTATGTTAGTTTAATAAGGATATTTGACCTTCCTTTAGTTACCATACATAGTCAACAAGCAAGGCATAAGGACACTACTATAAATGTCAATTTTGAGTTTTGATATTCTTATAGGTGATCATGGAACTTGAGTGTCTACACTTCACTTCTCCACCTAATCCATATTGTTTTTATGATAATTTTCATGTTTGTATAGAGTAATCACTACCTTAGAACCCTTAACTTGTATTTTATTTCTCATGACTAGTTGTAGGTCTTGATTACAGGGGTTTAGGACTTCTTTTAACATTTGACAGTGCAGGTTTTTGATTGAACTCATCAAGACCCTGATTAAATTGAAAACCTATCCAACCATTAATGACTCTTAGTTATCAACATCCTTTAGATAATGAGATGTTTACTTTAGGTCTGATGTGTGAAAATAAGCTCTTAAGGCCATTTAGGCCTTCTAGGCTTTCCTCATGAGATGCTATTTGGGAGGCCAATTATTTATTCAAATAAACTAAGGTAAATTTTCGCTTTTATGGTAAATTTCATTACATACTTTATAAAATCCCTCATCCTTTATGTCATTGAGTATATTTCATCACCTAGACTAGGTAGGCCCATAAATAATGAGGATTATGTGGTGATAGGTATGGTAACTTTCATTACATAATTTATAAAATCCCTCATCCTTTGTGTCAATGATTATATTTCATCACCAAGACTAGGTAGACCTGTAGGTAATGACGAATGTGTAGTGATAGGCCTAGGTTTAACTTGTATTTTGTTATCTCAATAGGTAGATACTAGATTAATATCAGTATCAACTCATGAATTTTAGGCTTTAAACTCCATTTAACTTCCTCACAAGACTTAAAAACTTTGAAATTCCATCATTCTGTATCTTAATCCATTTAGGCTTGGTTGTATGTAGTGATCTCTTAGAGAGTTTTGAGTATCTATTTGTAACTTAGATTGACTAATGGTGTCATTTGATACTGGAGATAATGGAACCTTTACAAGTTCAAAAAATTCACTTGGTTATTCTTTCAAACTATTTACACCTTCACTCTTTGAAGTGTATTTGATCATTTCACACCCTTCTTGTAGGCCTAATTCTACCTATAGGGCTTCTTGTTGAGATATAATATTCTTGACTCCTTAAGACACCTTCAACACTTTGGCACTATTAACCTTATCCCACTTATTTGTAACTCTCTCAATAGCTTGTAGACCTTCTTACCAAGCATTACACCATCTTAATCTTTGAATCACATATAAAGACTATATATATAGTCAATTTATGTGAAATGCCTATGTGTTGATAATAAAATTCTCTCACAAGGTTCATGTTATTTTGATGGTACAATTATGTCTTAGGAATCTCTACTATGATTTCTCATTGATTCTTGAACCAAATTCGGTAATCAAATGTGTAGAGAACTGTCCATATATTGGAAATGTCTCCAAAGACAAAACACTTGAAGACTATGGACAATAATCACATATATGAGAAGTAAATATATGAATTTGAGGGATCCTCCATGATTTCTAAATCACGTGGGAACATATGAGATTGAAAACAACTAAAATAAATCAGAACACTTGTATTATGAGTGTTTGAACACCTTATACTTGAGACATATTTCCTCTAATTGAAAACACTTAATGGAGATGAGTTAGATGATGAAACCACCATGAAATGGATATATTTGACCTCTAAAAACATCCCTCAAAATCATTCTTATCCATCAAATTTTAAAGTGGAGAAATAAATGCAAAATTATCCCCTAATTGGATATAAAAGGCATAGTGACCTGATGTCACTCTTAGAAATTATTCATAAATAAATGGATATGAATTTATAAAATAATGCCACTAATTTTAAGCTTATTATGACCCCTAATAATGGCCAAATTTTAAGCTCTTAACACACACACTCTCTCCTGGTTATAACATCTACTTCAATTTTGTGTTTTTGAGCTTGTGAAGGTAATGATAGAGGAAAGAGAATGCTTGAGGAATATGTGTAACATTAAACTCATTCCAATTATTGAAAATTATTTAAGGCAGACCAAGTGACACTTTATAACCATTTTAAACTAAAAAATGATTTTATAAGGCCATATACATGCCCAAAAGTGCTTATAAAGTGACATTTTTTATTTTAGGCATTGAACCTAAATGTTTATCAGTATCTGACTATTCATGAACATTATATGATATCAGGTACATTAGGTAACCTTCTTGAAATGTTTGAATTTGAATATAGGATGTACAACTCCAAAAAATAAGTCAAAATGTGACAAAATGACTCTTAGCACATAAGGACATAATAAAATGCTAAGAAATGATAATATGACCTAGAAGACTTATTAATACTCATTTCTAATGACTCTTAACTATGTAATAAATTTGACCACACTTGACAACACCAAGACCTATAAATGACCCCTAGACTATACAAGTCATATGAGACTAAACTTGGGCAAAGCTAAACAAGTATAAGTATTACCACATGAATACCTTTCAAGACCATAAAAAGAAACTTGTAATGCCACATAAATGTTTGAATAGCCTTATGAAAGTTTTAATCTATAGGAGGTTGACCAATTTTTACTTAGGATTCAAAATTGGTCAACATTTTTCACACATCCATAGTTTTCAAATTCAGTGGGGGCATGCTTTGGAAGCATGTTGTCCACACTTATTCAATATTATATATATATATATATATATATATATATATATATATATATATATATTATAGTGGTGGAATGTTTTTCAAACATCTAATCTACATTTGTATTTATATCAATTTTTATATTTCTACATATATAGTGGGAGAATTAATTGGAAGCATGTTCTCCATACTTACATAGTTTTTTAAATTGGCAAAAGCACACTGTTATATGATTTAGATTCACAATGATGGTATAATTATATACATTGGTACCATTGTTATACATAGTTTCAACATGAAAAATATATAAAGTACACATTATATGTAATTTATGCTTAACATTGTAGAATCTAGATCAATTTTAGATTCTAAAATGTTTTTATAGATTATTACCACATTACAAAATTTTACATACAGATAATGCAATTGAATTTTTATGGAAATTATTGAGCCAATATATTGAAGTAGTTATTTATATTTTTGGTATGGTTGAGGTGATTAAATCACACAATCTTACCAAACTTGATTGTATCATCCAACTTCACTAAGTTATAAGTATCATCAGGCTACATGGTTGAGCTAATATCAACTACCAAGTGGTAGTTAATCTTTGCTCCAAGGTTGGGTACATGAGACTTCTAATACACACACACACACACACACACACACACACACACACACACACACACACACACACACACACACACACACACACACACACACACACACACACACATTTTAAATATTTATTTATATTTTTCCTAATATCAATTTCATATCCTTAAAATGATACATAATTTTTATATCAACTTACCAATATGCAAGGCAATTACATCAACACATAGGTATACTCCTAAACCTTGATTTTTTAATTTTAATTTATTTCAAATACTTTCAGTTATAGATTATATGCACTAATTATATACTTTAACATGCTATTATTTTCATGTTAGAAACCATAAAAACACTCAAGTTGGGCACACACAAAGATAAGGTGTGTTATACACACCTAGGTATGCATTCATTTCTTTTAAACTAACAATTTCATTACTAGATTAAGGGGGGAATAAAGATGATATTTAAGGATTATTTAGTAACCCAATCTTGTAAACTTGGAAAAATTAGACCTTGGCTATTCCTATCAGTTTTAGATCTTTCCCACTTCAGTAAGTCTCGCATATACTCTATCTTATGTCCCTTGTCTTATCTCTTAGTCTGATCAGTCTTATGTTGATGACCCAAACTTTCTATCTTGCCTAGAATACTTCAAATGCACTTATCTTCCACGTCTTCAAGTTATGAACATGTAACTACTTTCCTATTCCATGGAAACTAACATTTTGGACAAACACTAACATCAACACTAGTACCCTAACTTGGCACAAGTGTCTAGTGCCCTAAAGTCATCTATTTTGAAAATAAAATATATATTAATGGTCATCTTAAGTGATTTAATGCAAGTTACTTATCTAAAGAGATTTATATAAATATAATGTCAACCCTTATTCATTCCTCACCTAGAATAGACCAATACAACCTATCAAATGTATTTAGTCAAGTAATAAATAATGTAAAGCTTTCTTATTTATTCCTATTCTCATATCAGTCATAAGAATAATAAATACATAGGTTTGAAGTTCTCAAGGAGTAACCCCAAACCCTGATTTACCAATTTAAAAACTAGGTCACTATTGTAATTACTTTGCACATATTTCATGATTCAAATACAATCTAACATGTAGGAGAAATATATATCAGTCTAAACCCTTTTCAAAGTAATGGATATGTAGGAAATGCTCACTAATAAAGGAGCATTTGGGGTCAAAGCAACACTATGTGCCCACTATCTCATTTTACCCAAGGTCATCATGAAGATGAAGAACTAGGTTTTTGAGATTCTATGAGGAGAGACAATCCATGACCTAGACCTGAATGTACTCAAGTAAAGGTAAAGACAAACCCAAAATCATCTAGGTAATTGAATCCTATTTAAATAAGTATTTCATATAGGACACTTGAATCAAACTTAGATAGTAACATTGACACAACCATCCCAGGCTGATGTTAGTATCTAGAGGTCAAGAAGTATCCAATCTAGAATCTGACAACTATTCTAAAATTATCTACTAGTCTACTTTCTATCTATTCCATATCCAACACTATGTTATCATCAGAACCAACTAAGTATATTACTTTTTTGTCATTTTCATACATAACTTAGTTATACTTTCTATATTTAATCTATTTTTAGCATAATAAATTTAGTGCATGTTTATATTTGAGTTTAACACCCAATTGGCCTATAGTAGATCTAATTACCACCTTTGTGCATTATAATTTTTATATTCTTAACCCTATCTACCCAAGTAAGGATTCCTAGATCTAATTTAGCTTAAAATAGTTTGTAGTCTCCTTGGACCATTATATTTTGAATCGCTTTTGAGTGATCTTGTTTATGTGCTTAATTTTATTGTTATAATTATATTATTACTATCTATATGTTTCCATGATACTTATTATGCATCTTAGGCTTTCATGTGATAATATTATTTTATGCACTTCAATTCTATATCTACCTAGACATGTTCACTTTATATGATATATGGGTCCATTTAAAAATTATTTAGTTATCTTATCCTTTTTTAGGTGAGGTAATTACTAGTTTCTATTCTTCCCTTACCTCAAAGGGGGGAATATCAGTGGGGGCATGTCATAGAGGCACATTTACTACATTTGGCACAATTTTTAGATTTGATGGGGGCATGCTTTGGAATCATGTTCTCCACACTCATTCAATATTGGATACTTATATCAAGTTTTAGACTCAGTGGGAACATATCATATAAGCATGAATTTCATACTTTCACAATTTTTAGATTTAGTGGGGGCATGATTTAGAAGCATATTCTCCACACTTATTCAATATTCAACACACCCAAATTTAGTGGGAACATGTTTTATAAACACTTCCTCTATATTGGTACTTATTATAGTTTTCATATTTATCCATATGTAGTGGGGAAATGATTTGGAAGCATGTTATCCACACTTACATAGTTTTTTAATTAGATAAAAAACATAATTATTTAGTTTATATTCACAATTATGATATAATTCTATATATTGGTACCATTAATATACACAATTTTAGCATGAGACATATCTAAGATGTATATGCTATGTAATGTGCACCTAATATTGTAAAATCCAAATCAGTTTTAAAATTAAAAACACTCTTAGGGACTACAATCACCCACCATAATGTACTTTTACACACTAATACCTATATATACTTTTATGAACTATATTGATCCAATCTAATATAGTATTTCATTTACTTTTGGTATGTTTGAAGTGATTAAATCACTCAATATTACCAAGTTTTCAAGTTGGAATTGATTGCATCATCCATCTTTACCAATTTGATAATATGAGTTGAATTTTTTCACTCATGCTCACCAGGTTAGTATTATTGGGTTTCATAGTTGAGCTAATCTCAATTGCCAAGTGGTAAATCACTTTTTCTCCAATGTTGGGGGCATGTACCTTAAAATATCTCTCTATCTCCTTAGATATATGCACTTTCAAGATTTATATATATTTATCTTAATCTCAATTTTAGAGCCTGACAATGATACATTTTTCAAATAAACTTGACAATAGGCAAGGTGGTTTCATTGATACATAGGTGTACTCCTAAATTTTTCTCTTTTAATTTCAATCTTTTCAAATAATTTTAATTCTAGATTATATGCACTGATTATATACTATAAATTATCTTTGTTGAAGGTCAATCACTAGTAAAGCATCAAGTTGGACTCAAACAAAGGCAATGTGTGTTATACACACCTAGGTACACATTCATTTCCTTTAAATAATAAATTTCATTACTAGATTAAAGGGGGAACACATTTAGATAATGTTTTATGGATTATATAGAACTATAGTCTTGTACACTTGTGGAACTTAGACCTTGGTTATTTTGTAATCCCAAATATCTACATCTCAAACACACAAAAATCACACCAATATTTTTTTCTAACACTCCAATGAACACACTAACTCATATGTATTCAAAGATAATAACACTAACATGGAATACTAACTCAAGAGTACACAAAAGCATGATGTCATTATAAAGTTGTGATTTAATTGTTTAAGCTTTGATCAACTACACAAAGCAACCTACACAAGAGTCAAGGCTCAAATACATTTTGGATCAGTTTCTAGTGATTAATTTTCCAATGGTCTAACCCAAGGTGAATTCCAAATGATATGAAATCATGCATAGACAATCAAGACTAGATAGGTTTTAGTTCTCTTTACATTTATCCATGAACCCCACAACCAAATAGAACATAATTTTTTAAAGTATAAATTTGTAAATAGGGATGGATCACATCCTAACATAGGGAACATTCAAAAATATAAATTTAAAAATAATCATAATCATGAGAATAATTGGGTCAACACCAAAATTAAACAAGTCAAATTTACTCTTAAGGCTACAAGTTTTGACATGGCTAAATAAACTACAAAATGATGCTAGAGTAAATATCCAAAGAAAGGTTAACACTAATATAAGGTAATGTGACAATATAAGGTAATAGAATATTATTTTAGAATAATACTAAATGACATGAATAAAGAGAATATCAAACCAAATAGTACTTAACAACCTTTTCTGCCATTCCTAGAAAAAAATAACAAACAAGGTACAAAGAGGACTTATTATAAATATCAAACAGGGTTAAAAATAAATACGAAAGGTTATACATGATAACGAAACTCAAACTAAAAGGTTAAAACTTTTAGATTCAAGAAATGTTAAACTGAGAGATTATTCCAACACCCTTTCTGAAATGACTTCATAGATTAAAATCAAAATAACAATTTGTTTTTAAATAAATTTAATTTGGAAAGACATCATTAAAAATAGAAAATGGAAGTAATTAATCTAAAAATAATATAAAATATAAGTGAAGCCTAAAACTAAAATATTTTAAGTTAATATTAAGGTAAAATTATTAGTAATTGATTTCATTTCTAATGTGACCAATTTATAACGATTTATTTGACGTTGATTCTAAAGTACATTCACAAGAAAATCAGCAAGGTAAAAAGAATTTTTCTTGTGAAATCCTTTTGGAAAAGAGGTACCGTTTCAACTTGAATGAGATAAAAATTAATGTGGTACCATAAACAAATTCTCTTATATTGTGATAATTATGATTAATACTCAAATACCAAATTAGACCAATTTAGATATTTTTAAGATTTGATTTTTAAAGGGTAACTATAGATTAAAACACACAAAAAATTTTACCACTAGAAAAATAAATAAATGAATTAGATTATTTAATTTATGAACACATTTGATCCATTGTGTTAAGATTACAATTGAATTATTAAATCCACCCAAGAGGACAATACCAACAGTTGTTCTTAAGAAGGTGGAATTCTTGTTTACAATTTTATTGTCTAATAATGGGTTACACTTTAATTTATTTGACACAAGGTTGATTACTATAACTTATTGGATTCATTCATTTATTAAGAATTTTAAAGATAATGAAGTCATTGCAAGGTAATATGATCAATGCCAATCCTTTTATATAGTTAAATCCTCCATCGATTAATTATATCTATGAGTATACAATAAGCTTAAATCCAAATCATTAGAATTATTATTAGTTTTAGTTGTCAAGTTGCATCCTTATGATTAAATGAGCTTGCATTATATAAATAAGTTGATATAAATTTATGGTTTTATAAATTCATCCCTCATAAGAATGTTATTTCCAAAATGGCATAACATCATGACAACACGAATAATTTATAAAATTCAAAAGGCTATCAATTTACATAAAACAAAGAAATTTTTTATTGTAAAAAAAGATGCATTTATTTTATTTCAACAACTGAATGATA